>MU006228.1:304182-618703 GCA_010093685.1 Ophiobolus disseminans
ATGATGTTCCATGCTCTTTCATGATGTTCCATGATGTTCCATGTTGTTCCATTGAACCGAAGTGACTCCACTGAGGATAGCAGAGGTCTAACCTCTTACACCTGCTCTCTAGCTCTAGATAGACTCTATCGAATTTATCTCTGTTCAACCTAGCCTTCCTGCTGTCTTTAGCCTAGCCCCTTACAATCTAGATAGTAGACTACGTTGTATAGGTATAGCAGTTGCGTAGCACGATCTTCTTGCACTCTAATTACAATAGTACTATACGCTTTAATCTCTATACGTATATTGTCTACCTATAGAAAGTCTCCTTGCGCTAGTTCTTTGGTGTTCGCGAATTATTCGATATTGTTATCTACGTAACACGCAGGGCATAAGTTAAAAATAAATAATTATTTAAGTAAATACCTAGAGTTCTTAGTTATAAAGGCCAAGGCAATAATTACTAGGTTAACTACTCTAATCCCTCTATTATACAGTCACTATTCGGACGTAGGCTTAATAGTAGCCGTAGCCGATTGTTGTCAGATATCAGGGGTGCTGTGAGGCTACCAACACTAAATGAAACAGGAGGGGCCGGCACAGCGCCTTAGTACACTAGTACTAGATCTAATACTCGGTTAAACTCTGCACTAGACTAGAGAACAGAACAACACAACACATTATTATTAATTTATCTTATCTATTATTAGGTTCTAATACCTTATCAAATCTAACAGTAACATAATAATCTCTAACTCCGTTGCCTTCTACTCAAAATCTACCTCATATCTAATAGTTCTCTTATACTTATACCTCGCCTAGCTATATTAAGATAGCTAGCTTAGCGCTATTTATAGGTAGCTAATTAGAGCTACTAGCTCTCGTTTTAACTACAACTGTATCTAATAAGTATAAAGTAAGATAAATCACAAGATGTATTAGCAACTTAGCATAGTAGTAATATATGTCACGGTTTGAGGTGTCTCCTGCCTCACCTGCAATTGCACCTCGCTTGTATGGTAGCGAGTTGCAACTACCTACATTGAACTAGCGCTGCCCACAGCCACATACCTATATATACAATTTGTAGCTTCACTCAATACAACCTCAGTTCAATCCTTCAATTCTTCCTGTATATGCGCTGTTCTCACACCGCGACAATATAGCTAAGAGCCTTTTAGATACGCTTTAGAACAGCTAAACTTTAATTTAGGAGCTGTTATAGATCTTTCCTTTAATGTTCTGATATCACGTGCGCTAGCGTAGAGCTAGTGGCTCAGCGGAGGTCTACACCTCCGCCGCGATCGCGATCAACGCTCTCCATAGCAACATTCGATAATATCTACTCACCCGGCTTCCATCTCAAGTTGCTCGCGATAGATCCCTTACAGGAGCAACCTGTTGTGTCATTCACTCGTTATCGCGCCGCAACTTTTAGGATGTGCGCGCTAGAAATGCCACGTTATCGATTCCGCCTTTTGTGCTTGCCTTCCAAGGTTACGCCCAAATCGCGATGCGGTTCCTGTCCAATCTCAGCGCTGAGGCGAGCACGAGGTCACATACGGTTTACTCAAGATTTTACATATTTCGAGTTTTGTCCCTCATGTAGTTAACAACGCCTCCCTTTCCCCAGCTGACGCTACTCCGCTATCGACTCTTCTAGTGGCAGCATACAACACAATGCCCTGACCCACTGCAATAACAGCATTGTTAATGCACGTCCAGCCTACAAGGGGATGCCACTCTTTCAAAAGCCAAAAGTTGCCTTGAGACCTCAAATTCTGCGGTACCTTGAACCTAAACGGCCACGACACTGCCAGAGCCAGGAAAACGACGACTTGTAGCAGCAACGTCGTCCGACTCAACACCCACGGGCCCCGGCGTTTTTTAGCCGTTCCGGCCTGGAGCGCAAAGGCAACGCCAGTAGCGACCGTGACGATGGGATTGATCCAGTATTTGTTGATGCCCATAATCGTCACGAAGGGAAGGTCGGCCCAATCGTCTCGTGGATGGCCGGCTAGGATCGCCCAGAAGACACAGAGGCTAGCGTGGAGAGTGAGCAGCGTGACTGCCGTCTTGTTGGATGGAAAGATACTATCACATGTCGTCGCCATTGTTGTCGGATCGTGTTGGGGACTACTTTGTGCGCGTGTGCGCATTACAATGAGAAAAGACAAGCTGTGAAAAAATGCACTCGTCAGAACGACTTGATCGCTGATCTTCGAGGGAAGAGCCGTACAGGAGTATCGAGCATATCCATTGCAATATGAGCTGCACCAGATTGAGGTGGTCAACAGGCGGTGGTGGCTTGGGTACCACTTGTCCGTCTCTCTTGAACGGAGGGCATGCCCAGAGATAGTAAATAGTCGCGATTTGTGACTGGGGCCAGATTCTGGAAATGATCTTAGCTCGTCTAATTATACGGTACCGCTCGCTTAGACGTTCTATCTATAGAACAGCCGTACTGTACCAAGTCGCCCGGTCTCGTCAGTAGATATCATTGAACATGCAGTCTCTTACGAAATTCGCCCAGCGGTCCGACACAGGATGTGTCCAGTGCACAAACGATACCCATAGATCATCCAGATTCAAAGCTCGTGGGATTAGGGCCTGTTTCGTGCGAAAATGATGTAGATTCTTCAGGTCCAAGTCTTCTTGTGTTCACGGCCAGATAAACAAGACGGGACGGCGCCTGGGCAAACATGTAATCGAGAGGAAGCTGCCACCGCTGGGTAAGGCAGCTTCGATGGTCAGTGCACTAACATCGCTCAGTGCATTATTAGATCACACGCCCCAGATTCAGCGACCACCTGGGTAATCGAGCACACGCACACTACCTGGTCAAGAACTCCTTCGAAATCGAATATGACTGGCAGTCACTAACTTTAGAACGTACTCAGCGATTTCTCAGTTGATGTTGGGCCTCCATCTAGGTAGCGAAGCTGAATAGAACCCGATTTCGATTGTGCGAAGAAGGAGGCTAAGCTGAGAGTTCGTACCCTGCTGGTCTAAACTTGGTGAGCTCTATACCAACGACCTCCTTAGACTTTGCGTCATTATTAGGTTCTATGAACTGCAAGGTATTATCTAACTTTAGATCTGCAAACTATCATGTAAATGTCAATTCGTATATCGCAACCATCATTTGGAGAGCTGAACTCTACTTAGATGCAGTACTAGAAATTATTATAAGATTAGGATAACCTTGGAACGAGGCGTAAGGCCTCCATACCAATGCTTCATTTACTGCGAACAGCATACCCGAACAAGAATGTACCCTGAGATACACTTGTCATCACAGAGTGCAGGGCCGTCATGCTGCGGTGTGGGTCGAAAACGAACCAACAACGAGAACCTTGCGCCTACGCCCTGCAAGTAGCATACTCAAATAAGAACTTTCGTCCTGGTTGAAGGGATATATAAAGTTGATGCAGCGGGTGACGGAAGACTCACGGTAGCACAATATCATGATCTCTACCATATTCCCTTCTACTTCCTGTACCGCAATCGACATGTTACTGCTCTGGTCGGCCCTTGTGGCGCCACTCCTCGCCTTTCCGACCGAAAATCTCAATCCAAGAGACGTGTTCCTCCAGAAACGATCGCCTTCGTTCGAATGGACGGCATGGGGTGACTCAAACGCTTCCGGTGTTGGAAACGGACGCTACCTCGACGGTCGCCGCTATCTACGTTACATCGAGGCCTATTCCCAATGGATCAACGACGACCCGAAGAAACTTCTCCCCGGTTCGGGTGGCAAATTCAACATCGTCGTCTGTTCTGGCTCGACGGCGGAGGAGGTCCTAGAGTTCCAATTTTATGACAGCGATCAAAAGGACGGTAAACCGAACTGGCAATACTACCCACGGCCCGCTATTGGAAAGCCCACCATTGGTACTCTAACGGTGGGGGGTGATGACGTTGATTTCCCCGGCATTCTCAATAACTGTATCCTGGAAGGCTTTCCGTAAGTCAACAAAGCAGACGTTATTAACAGCGCTAATGGTGTCGTTAGTTGGCCATTGAGTCAAGGTTTCACCCCACGGACCTGTGATGAGCAGAGGGCGCTGAGTTGGTCTTTGATCGCTCAAGACGACAGCCGCAAAACGCCAAAGAACGATTTGGTTGCCAAGATCGACGCCGTAATCAAAAAGATCGTTACAGTGGGCAAGAAGAACATCGGCTCTTTCAAACTCTATGTGACAGGTTATGGGCAATTCTTCAACGCTGAAGACCCCTACTGCGACACGGTCACATTTGCCAGGAGCGCCAACCCGTACAATGGTGGCAAAAAGCATGTCATGATGACCAGAGAGCTTCGCAGACTTCAACGCCATGTCTCGAATGCTGAATGCCGCTACCAAGAAGGCCGTTGATCAAAACAGTAGATCCAGCACTGTAAGATTCATCGATATTAATGAGTATCTCAGTGGAAGACGCTTCTGTGAGCCGGGTGTCAAAGAGCCGGATCAGGACAACCCAAATGCTGGCTTTCTCCACTACCCGTACGATGTCGACGAAACAAACCCCGGGATCGCCTACCTGAACCAGGTCGCAAAGCGTAGTGCAAGTTCTCTGTCGTGGGATCCGAAGCAGACTTTGTGGAGGGACTACATGAATGATTTCTGGTCCAAAGTTGATGAAGGAGAGCTCAAAAAGGCCATTGGGGGAAATGTTAGTGCCAAATACAATTTCTGGTTCGACACTATCGGTTATCGTGCACGGATTTTCCACCCTAGCAAGCTCTTGGCCTCCTCCTACTATGAAGCGATCGTAAATCAATACTCCATGGACGCAATCGAAGAATCTGAGGCCAACGACCGCGAAAAAACTAAAGCGGTCGAGATCATTCTCCGCAGCTCTACCGCTAAGTCGAACCAAGAGAACCAATGGTTTTTCTACGAGACGCCCGCTGGTACATCAGCACGTTGCAAGCCCGCTAGTAGTACTTTAGCAAAGTTCCCGTTGCCGAATGGCCCCATAGAACCAGAGTGGCCGAACGGAGAGTTTCCTATTAGGCCGTATGGGATGAATTGCATGTATAAGAACAACAATAAGAACGCAGGCGCGCTGTGGTGTAAAGAGCGCAAGGACCCGATCATTTGCAAGTCAGAGAAGCATCTACTTTCTGAGTTGTGTATGAGAGATGTTATTCAGAAGCAGTATGTGAGTTGTCAGTGGTAGTGTAGGTGTAATGCAAATGGCGACCTCGGGAGTGTGGGGTATTTGGTGACCGGCCCTGGCAGCGTCTTGTAGCTGTTCATGGCGCCTTTGGAGTTTTGGTTTTTATGATCTACAGTGCTTTGCAGTGGAATTAGAGTATGTTTGTAGTTGATTTATTTTGCGGTCATTCTGATCGACGTTCGTAACAGTTTTTATGGACGAGTACAAAGCAGAGGCGACCTCGGGAACCTCGGAACGCTCGAGGGTGAGATGAAACAGGCAACTCGGAATGTGGCGTAACCTAGGTACGTGTAGAATGCACGTCTGTAACCGCTCGAGGGAGGAACCAGATATGATCTCGGGAGTCAATGATGGTTTTGCCTTAGGAGGTGCCGACCTCCTTGGGCTCGCACGTCGTCAAGCCTTCGTTGCTCCTCTTAGCCTGCTCTCGCCTGCCCTCTCTGAAACACAAAAGACGTGACCGATCACATCCGCAACGTCGCTGCGGCTTATTGGCGAAGAAATGGCTGCCCGTGGGTAAAAGAGGGTTGCAGGAGTTTTGATGCGTGGACGAGGCTATCAAACCACCTCGTCTACTCCAGCCCTCGGCTAGACCAGACCATATATGTCACTCTCTGAATACCCATACCCCCTAGTGTCAATCGCCACAATCTTCCCCGCCTCTACCACAGTCCCATTCACAGGCGCATCCAAACCCCCTGCCGTACACACATACAACACCTCCCGATCTCCTGCCCCCCTCCCAAACGCTCCTGCCGTGCCCCCAGCAATCGTCAATGCATCACTCGCTCCTGCAACTTCGCGAACCTTCTTCCCACCAGGACCAACAACAACAACTGTATTCCCATCATTCGACACGGCCCAGAGCGTCCCATCGCCCGCAAACGTAAAGTCGTCCACAAAAGTTGTAGCAGCGTTCAAATCAGCATACACCTCGACGGGCGCCTGGCCGACGTATCCGTCGCGCGTAAGTCGGACCCGGAAAATCTTGACGAGATTCGAGTTGCTAAAGTACAAGTACCCGTCCCGGATTCTCACGCCATTGATCCCGAACCCCACAGTCTTGTTCTGGCGCTCTGGGTACGGTTTGAACTCTGGCCTGTCGGCGATGACTTCGCTTCTTCCGGTCCGCGTGTCGAGGCGGAAGAGAAGTCCGTACTGCGAGTCTGGAATTATGAGAATTTCAGTGCGTTCGGGGAGAGTGATGACGCCGTTGAGGAACTTGGCGGCGGGAACGTTGGCGATTTTGCGGATCTCGAGCTTAGAGGTCTGAGGAGAAGGGAATTTAGCGGACCAGACGGAAAACGTGCCGGGGTAGCCGTCTGCGTTAGGTGTTGCATTGCCGGCGATGATGGCGAAGGTATCGGGGTACGTTTCGGTTATGCCGAGGAGGGTAGAGGCGTTGGGCACGTTAAATTGGTAGATGGGGTCCAGAGTAGCGTTCTTGAAAGATGGATTCTTCACCGTGAAAAGTACTGGGGCTGGGGCGAGCTGTGTTACGAGAAGGTCGCCGTTCGCGCGCACGGCGATGTTTTCGAGCCAGGCGGGCGCGGTGTCAATCTGAGCCACAGTCCTTACGGGAAGAGGCAGTTCAGTAGCGGCTTCTGGTTTGTGAAGATCAGATATAGGAGAGCATGAAGCAATCCAGACGAATAGGAGCAGTGCTGTTATGATATTAGATATCATCGTGAGTTGCGTAGTCAATTTTTCAACATGTGAATGTTGACACTATATACCTTTTATCTTCGGAACGCATTTGTACTATATACTACGCTTCTAGGAATAGCTCCATGTCGGATAGGATTACACATCATCGTGGATACGGCACTAGGCCCAGCAACATTACGTGCGAGATGAGATAAGCGCATCCCTACGAAAGTCATTACTAGATCAAGCCGGTTCTAATAAGGTATAATTCTCAATGCAGCTACTCACCCGAGCTATCCAAAAGCACTATAGACTCTAGCGCTTCGAAGTCATGCCTAGAGCAATCCAAAATCCTGTAACAAGCACAGCTGCCGCTGCAATGGCAGCGAGGTAGGCCTTATTGGACTTTTTGCCATCGTGTAGGGCAGTCTGAGCAGCGGCTTTCTTCTGAACCTTCTTGCTGCCCTTCTTACCGCGCTTGCGTTGCTTCTTCTTCTTTAGAGAGGAAGTGTCCTCAATAAAATTCGACGTGGGTTTGAAAGTTTTATCGCCAGGCAGGGGTATATTCAGTCCACGATCATCATCTGAATCTGACGACTCGTCGGTTGGTGCGACGCCTGAGATATGGGAAGAGATGCGGAGCTCGTCGGCCTTCTTCTCGGGCATCTCCCAAGCACACTCCTTGGGCTCGATCAACTGCCCTGGCACAATGGTTGAGAAGTCATCGTGGGACATCGACTTGCCAAGCTCTACTGATACAGGAGCTTGTACATCTTCATCAGCTTCATCTATTTCTATTTTCTCCAGGTCCAGCACAATCTGGAGGTCCACTGGCTCCTCGATCTCCGTTGGCGCGACCGATGGGGATGACTCGATGATGGGTTCGAGAATATCTGCTGTGCCATTTGGCTCACCTGAGAGGTCAGAGGGCCTAGCAGCTTCAAATGCGGGCTCTTGAGCTTGGATAGAGGCTTCATCCGTTGATCTGTCCTGGCTATTCAAAGCTGACTTTGTAGTTTTCTTGTTAACCTTCTTTCCGCCCTTCTTGCTGCGCTTACGCTTCTTCTTTGGGGAATCTGTGGACTGCTCGTGCGAGTCAGCTGCCTCTGGAGTAGTAGCGTCGTTGCGAGTCGCTGTCGCATCGATAGAATCTCGAGGAAGTTCAGGCTCCTCGCTTGTTGTACTGCTGCCCTTCGATGATCGCTTCGTGTGAGCGCCGGCCACTTGCCATCCCTCTTCATCGGCGACGGAATCGTGCTTCTTGGCCGGATCGTCGACGGCGCCCATAGCGACGGCATGAAGTGCTGATTTGGTATCTCGATCCTTCGCCGACAGGCGCTCGTAGATACGATGGTTGTCGCCCTTTGCAGCCCGGCCACGAAGCTGCGCTGAGTTTTTGGGAGGCGTAACATCAAGAGCAGCGTAAGGTTTGGTGGAGACCATGGCTAAGATTTTAAGTCGTATGACAGGATAGGTTGAGGGTACTTGGAAATCAGAAAGTTGATGTCGAGACCGGTTGGGAGTAGACGAGTAGTCTGAGCAATATTGGTTGTCGGGGAAAAGTGCGGAAGAAACACTCAAGAGCTGCGCGTCGCTTTGATAGTGAACGAAATTTGATGATGCACCTCTTGCTTTGGAACTTCGGTAATGAGCCTGTCAGTACCAAAGGTGAAGCTCGCGCTAAGCAGCTACTAGACCAAGGCAACAAAACCACTGTGAATCGACAATGAAAAACTCGGAGACTCATACCCGACAAGTCGAAAGCGCTTTAAAATGACTACGCAGAATTCTTGAGATGCACTGAGCTCTCGAGGCGTAAAGCACTTTCCGCTTCAAAAGAACGCAATCGCGAGACTCGGGAACACAATGTCTGTTGATCAAACACTCAAGGGAACCTTGGCACCTGCTCGATCCACACAGGCACCTCTTCGCGCGTCGCCTCCCTCAGCCTCTTGATTTCTCTGCGAATCCACATAGCTTTGTTGACGATCTGCGCGACGCTGAAGTCCCGTAATAAGCCGTCGGGACGGCAATGAGCCCTGAAGATATTATGGAATACATTACGACCTGATGAGGTAGGGTATTCAGTAGCTGCGACCACGTTCTGGCAAAAGACCACTTACCCGAGAAACTCTCCAAACCTTCGATCAATGCAATCACCTGCTCGTCGGACCAGTCTGCGTCTTGTGTCATCTGGATCGGTGGCGGACTGCTGCGATCCCTGAATGCAGGCACCCGCTCAAACCTGAAGCCATCGGCGTCCCTTTCATCGAAGTCTTCCCGTTTCCCGATAGACAGATTGCTTCTTCTGGAACCAAAAGGTTCGCACTGCATGCGTGTGACGTGCAATTCCTGCCAGCGTTTCCACCGTTCGTCACTCACCGTATGCATCTCGGTCTGCCTTACTTGCCGTTCTGCTTCCCTTTCCGCTTCCCGCCTCATCCTCGCGGCTTGACGACGTAGGCTTTCTCTGTTTTCGAGCTGACTCAGCCGCCTGCTGAAGGTCTTCTCTACCTCCCTCAGCGGGACAATTAGGTACGAATCCAAATCCATGATCATTCTATCACCCTGATAACGCTGCAGAGCCTTGACCTTCCAGCCTGCGACTATGTCCTTGACAGCGAGTATGTCGTGTATGAATGGGGTTATGATCCGCAAAGCATCAAGTGAGTGCATGGCATCGTCATCAAGCTCCTTTAGGTATTCGTACAATGACTGTAAAACAAGGGCAGCAGAGCGGAACACATAGCCATACATGTCCTCCTTCAATGCGCGATGGTTTTTGTCACCAATCTTGCCAACTTCTTTCAGCACTTCGCGAACATCCTTAATGTTGTCAACAGCCTCATCGGTGGTGACATCGATATTCTGCAGATGAGATGCTGACATTTCGCAAACACGCTTGATGGTTGTGCCGAGCTTAGTCTGACAGCTACCGTCCCTTTCTTCAAGTTCGAGAAACTCAAAAACATGTTCGATAGTGCCCGACGGTTGTTTGGCTGTTCGTGGCTCTTGCTCGTCGCCCGCTTCGTCTACATCCTCTTCAGGTTCTTCGCCTTGGCCGGCTCTCGGTACATCGCTACCTTTGCTCTGTGTCGATGCTCCGCCATTTGAAACTCTTGTGAGCTTTCCAGGCCTTTGCGGTTTACTCTGACTTGAATTGCCAGTGGTTTTGGCGACTTGTCCCTTTTTCGAGCGTGTTCGTCGGCCGGAAGTCGACTGCGTGGGTGCAGTATTCTCAATAGACTGTGTCACCGCTTCTGGCCAATCCTTGCGAGTCTCCGTTGTAATCGAGTCAACTTTCTTACCCTTGCGCACTGGAATCTGGACTTGGGGTTTGGAATGTGTAAGTGGTCTAGGCCGTACTTCTACTTCGGGCTCGGGATTGGAGCTTGCAAGCTTCTCCCGTCTCGTCGACTTGGTAGGTCTGATGCTATCACTGTCTCCATCTTGCGACTTCCGTTTGGCGCTTGAGCGTGATGTAATGCCATCATGGGTTTCTTCTTCGTTCACTTCCGGTTCTTGGGACTTGGTTTTGTGTATGGCGCAACGGCTCGTACCGTTACGTCCTGCACCGCGGCATTGAATGGCGACCCCCGTGTAATCAGAAATATAGTCGCAGCGAACCGAGCCAGGCTTTTGTGCATGACGTGTGCACTGCAGGCCGTGGTCAGTGTCAGCTGTTCCGGCGCGATGACATTGCTCATATCGCGGGCCTGCAGGCAGAGTGTTCTTGTACGCGACAGCGGTACATCTAGTAGTGCCGTCGGGAAACTGTTCTTCGATTTGTACTCGATTGGGGTCTGAGACGCTTGAGCCCTCGTCGTGGTCATCGGTTGGGCTATTAGAGCCCCAGGCAATCCGAGGGGGCGATGAGGGTAGATTTGTTTCAGAAAGGTCTGATGACGGCGCAACAGCGTCGCTGTGTACCGCTTGCTGCGCCTTCTTTTTTTTCAGGATCTTCAGAGGCACCTGGTTCACCCTTTCAGGCAACCTGAAGGCCGTCTTCTCGGGGCTCTCTGTGGGAAACGCCCACGTGTCCCCCCGCGGGCGGGCGAGGTTCTTGCGGGTAGGCTCTGTGAACAAGCCCACCTTTGGGAGCTTGCCATCGCTCGACCTGCGATGGGCTCGGAAGGGACTGCTGTGACGGAAGTCTATGAGCGCGGCATTGAGGAGGTTTGCGCCGAGGATTGCCGACGGCTTTGGGGGGTTCGGAGTTCTGGACGTGGAAGCGCGGTCCTCGGCGTGAAGCTGCTGCGTCGCAGCCTCGGCGTCGATGGATGTATGGGACGAAGATGGCGGAGAGGAAAGATCGGACCATGGCGGGGAAGAAAGGTCGATGGTCAGTCCTCTCCGCGGCGTTTTTTTGAGACGCGCCATGATGTGAATGCGTGTCGTGATGCGGTCTACAGGTAGTGAGAGTCGGGTACCCGCAATGACGGCGAGGTGTGGGGTGAAGCTGTGGGACGGGACCCTTGCCTAATATTCGAAAGGCTGGTAAGGCTGGGGCAAGCGCACCTCGACTAAACGCGCTATCACATGTTTCACGATGCGCTAGCCGCCACACCCACAACCCTACACCTCACATGTATCATGGCGTCGCAGACTCCAACAGCTCCTACCTTGAAGACGTTGGACCCAGCAAAGGCCTGTAGCTTTGCACTCCCGGCGAAACGCATCAACGATGGCGACGACGTCACTTTCTTCCTCTCCAGCAAGGCTTATGCGGATATCATGACATTCATATTCCAGCTCAACACGGCTATGCTACCTAGGAAGAGAAAAGACGAAAACACAGACAACAAACAAGCGAAAGAGTGGAAATTGAATGACCCAGAAGTGCCTTGCACACAAGTCGTCCAGAACCTCGCCAAGCTCCTCGACACACTCACAGCCATCATCGACGAAGCACCCCCAGATCCGGGTCCTCGTCGCTTCGGCAATGTCAGCTTCAGAGCATGGTACGATCTTGTTCGGGAACGGGTACCCGCTTTGTTAGAGCAGCACCTGCCGCAAGAGGTTCTTGCATTCAAGGCCACATCCGATGTCTCCGCGAAAGCAGAATTAGAAGCCTACCTCGTTGGCAGTTTTGGCAGCTCACAACGCCTTGACTACGGCACCGGTCACGAACTCAGCTTTCTCGCTTTCCTAGGCTGTATCTGGAAATTGGGCGGGTTTCCAGAATCACATGATGGAGATCCCGAGCGGGCCATTGTGCTAGGCGTGATCGAGCCATATCTTGCTCTGGTGCGCCGCCTGATCTTGACATACACACTCGAACCTGCTGGCTCGCATGGAGTCTGGGGTCTGGATGACCACGCCTTTTTGCCTTACATTTTCGGAAGTGCGCAGTTCTCACCTGCTATCACTAATCCTGCAGATGTTGCCGCAGAAGGCTCACTGCCAGATGCGCCAAACCCAGGAGACGTAGCCAAAGCAAATGCTGTGGAGCGCGAGAGGAAGCGAAACATGTACTTCAGCGCTATTGGCTTCATTAACGACGTCAAGAGAGGTCCGTTCTGGGAGCACAGTCCGATACTGTACGACATCTCAGGGGTGAAAGCAGGGTGGGCGAAGATCAACAAGGTACATGCTCTTACAACAACTTCGGCTTTATCTATAGTTGATAGTAACTACACGCAAACAAGTATCTTAGCTAACACACCAAAGGGCATGATCAAAATGTACAACGCAGAAGTACTTTCCAAGTTTCCCGTCGTCCAACACTTCCCCTTCGGGTCCCTCTTTGCATGGGAAAAAGATCCGAACGCGAAAGGCATACAAGCCAGCGTCCACACAACCAACCAGCCAAAGTCATCTACCGTTCCGTCATCCACGTCATCTACATCAGCATACTCGTCGCCACGCCCGCAGCCCCAGCAGCAGCAGTTGCGCGATCCCGGAGCCGAGACTCGATTCCAGCCTCCACTTCGCGATCCGCTCACGGGCTCTGCCACGACAGCAGCACCATGGGCGAAGCCGGGGGTCGCAATGCGCCCGGCTACTGGACCGAATGTGCCAAGTGGGCCGAATCAGCCCACGAGAGCGCCATGGGCGAGTAGGACGCCTGCGCCTGTGCCAACTACGGGAGAAGGGAAGGGTTTCGTTGGTACGGCTGCTCCATGGGCGAGAGGAAAGCAAGGCGACGGAACGGTAGGAGTGCCGGAGGCAAGTACAAGGGCGCCTTGGGCGGAGAAGAAGCCGTAATGCTGAAGCCAACGATATAACTAGTGCTTAGACCCAGTTGTAGCCTACGGCAAGATCGATCGTGCAATGTAAAAGTCCTTCATGGCGGCGTAGATGCATGGCATATTCTATCCGTGTGTTGGTTTTGGTTCATTAATTCCTAGTGCTCCAACGTTGCGATCTGAGCTGCTCGAGAAGCATCTTAATGTAAACCGTGTTCCACTCGAAGATTCATCACAATAATGATAGGAAAGAGATGGTGTGCGTTTATGCCATTGGTCGCCAGGTATCTCAAACTTTGGTACATTGAAGAAAAAGTGGGTTCACGCAAATACTCACGAGGTATAAGTAGCCGATATCTTTTCGAACACTACTACGCCCACATTCCCCCCGTCTTCTCGACCGTCCACACACGGCCCAAATAAACTTATTCGCAGAAAATACAGAACGCTATATCAACCTACCAACCCCCTACTCAAAAGCAACCCAACATGGCCTCTCAACTTCACCTATCACGACTCTCTACATTGCGAGGGGTGCCGCTTAGTCGTACGCTTGTTCGCACGGCCTGCATCGATACTACAGCGCGACCACTATGTGGATTGTATGTGCATGCGGGCACACGCCTACCAATCGCACGCTTCAAATCTACGCGGGCTCGGCATACTACCACATGCTGCCATGCGTGCGACGAGATTCCTCCTCCTGAAGGGTTCTAGGCAAACGCTGCTATTATCGGTGGGCTTGGCGGCTTGATCTACCACGTACACTATAGAAACTGCGCGAGCACAGGAGACGATGCGAGAGCAAAGGAAGAGACGAGAGCAAAGGAAGAGGCGAGAGCAAAGGAAGAGACGAGAGCAAAGGAAGAGACGGAACAAAGGAAGCGACGAGAGCAAAGGAAGAGACGAGAGCAAAGGAGGATACGAGGTCAGAAGAGGAAGCACGAGAGACCGTGCTGGAAGTAGACCGAGAGGAACAAACCGGAAAGGGAGGATGGTTCTGGGCTGAAACATGATAAAAAAAAAGATACATGAAACTGAAATTCGAGCTCACGGCAGGACAATACTCCCGCAGTGCCCTAGCAGAGGTTTCAACGATATCAGTGGCACTGTTTTGTATCGAGATTTACCTCATGATGACACCAATACAGACGTAAGCTCGTACTGAACGCTGCGGCTTATCCGTTGCGGAACAGCATTTCATCATCTCTTCAGAAATGCATTGACTACTGACGCTGTAGGCTGAATGCGCTCACGCCGCCGTCATACATATGCTCAAGCAACATGCTCCATGAGCCCAGCGCCGATCGTTCGCCCTCTCTCCCTGATGACAACACGCATGCCTTCTTCGATAGGTAGCTCGCGCTCCAACACCACCACCACTCGTGCCACCTCCCCAGGTTTGATGATCCTCGGCCTCTTCTTCACTACCTCGCCGGTGAATTTATTTAGCTTGGCACTCAGTGTTCTTACACTACCGGGGCTGCTGAGCGTCGATCTAAATACCTCCACCGGGCATGGGAGTACATGTTCAAAAGCGAGTAGTTTCGACGAGAACGCCTTGACTAGCTTCACTGGAGCGTTTACTGGGCAGACGATGTCGCCTTGACGAAGGTGAACTGGATCAATATCCGCGAGATGGAGTGTCGGTATTTGACCTGCGACTGCCCAGTCGACGGGCTCATCCTCTATCTCGATAGCCTTAACGGTAGCAGTTTCGTTGGCTGGTAGCGCCAAGATGACGTCGCCGACTTGGATTGTGCCTGACTCAATGCGGCCCGATATGCTGAGTGGGGAGCGCATGTCGCCACGGAACACGTCGGCGACAGAGAGGCGAAGCGCTTTCTGCAGGTTTCGCTGCGGCAAATCGACACGCTCCAATGCTTCTAGAAGAGTTTCGCCGGTGTACCAGTCTGCTGCAGGATGGTCCACCTTTTTGACGACGTTCTCACCAGTCAGACCCGCAAGTGGGATGAAGGTGATACGCTTCTCAAGAAAACTGGCGTCAGTCAAGAAAGTTGTCATCCGCTTCGATATTTCATCGAAACGTGACTTGGACCATGCTATTGTGTCCATCTTGTTGACGGCTACAATGATGTGTTGCATGCCCATGCTCCGTGCTATCAGAATATGCTCTTTCGTTTGGCCTTTGAGTCCTGATTCGAAGCCGTTTGTGCTCGCATCGATGACAAGGACCGGGAAGTCGGCTTGTGATGATCCTGAGATCATGTTTGGTATGAAGTCTTTGTGGCCGGGGGCGTCGAGTATTGTAAACCGTGTTCGGTCCGTTTGAAAATAGTTTGTGGCAATGTCAACGGTGATTCCACGACTCCGCTCCTCACTGGTCTCATCCATGACCCAAGCCAGTGCAAACGAGGACTTTCCGATATTCTCGGCTTCCTTCCGCAGCTTGTCGATGGATCGTTGGTCGATGACTTTGAGGTCGTATAGAAGGCGTCCCATAAGCGTACTTTTGCCATGATCGACGTGACCTGTGGATGGTTAGGGCTGCCTATGCCGAGCAAGGCTGGATTTGGCGAAAAGCGACCTGAGGCCACCAAATCCATACAAGGGGGGTCAAACTTACCGACAACGACGAAATTGGCCATGCGCTTCATGCCACTCTTTTCAAACTCGTCAACCACATTCAGGTTCTTGCTCTTGACGCGAGGCTCGTCAACGGTAAGGTTGCCGACAGATTGAGCTAGTTTTTCGGTATTGGCTGTGGGATTTCTCTTCTTTTTGGGCGTGGTTCCTATATAATTTAGAAATGTTCTTCAATATGTCTCATTGTTGGAGTCAGCGCCGGCCACCGCCTGCACCCTTGGCTTGTGCTGCACGCACGACGTCGTCCGGACTGGGCTTGCTGAAGGCATCCGTGCTGTCGAACGCCTTATACTTTGCAAACGATGGCGTGAAAGCTTGCAACGCTGGCGAGTGCTGAGGTGGGCTAGCTTGGCCACAGAGCGTTGACGCGAAAGTGGAAGGAACGGCACGCTCGGCTGGCTTTTCGACTACGATTGCTGGCTGAGGCGCTTCAGGCTCTTGTGCGACCTCTTCTGGAGCTTCGCGCTGCGGAGACGGCGATCGCTTGCGTGCGGGATATCTTGACTTGGACTCCCCACCGCGCAGAACGGGCACACTGCTGCCCTTCACCGAGAGCTTGTCGAGCATGGCGACGGCGGCATCAGCATCGCCCTTTGTGTCCGTGGCAGCCTCGGCCTCCTCGCGCTCCTTGCGCCGCTTTGCCGCAAGTGCCGCCAGCTTCGAGGAGCCTCCAAGCAAGCCGCCCCTGTAGCAAGGGGGGTCGACGGTGATGGTAGCTCTGCGATGCTCTGGTACGTTTCCCCACGGCGTGTCCCAGAAGAAGTCATCTGTAGCGCGCGTTGGCATCGTCTTGGGTGGCAGCGGTGGGCTAGGGGTGACGGGGCAGGCGGGCTCGATGCGGCTGTTCTGCGTGTGAGTGTGCTTACCTGCGGGTATGGGTGCCTTTTGCACTGCTGCGCTTGCAGCCTGGTCAAACTTGGACATGGCCTTTTCCTTCTTTGGCGCGGGCGCATCCCTGGGTGGCTGCACGCCGCCGAGCTGGTTCTTGAGGTACGTCACGCTCTTGCCGACGTCGTAGTAGTAGTGCCACAGAGCTTCGTGTATCTGCGAGTCGCCCACGCCCGCCTCAAACTCGCCCAGCGCTTCCCGTACGCGAATTGTACCCAGGCGCATCTGCTCCTTGTCGTCTGCTGTTGTCTCCGCTTCCGCCTCCTCCTCTCCGTAGTAATCGTCGTCGTACGCGTCGTCGTCATCGTAGTCGATGTTTCGGGTGCGCGAGAAGCCACTTTTGGGCGGCATCGTGCACGAGTGCGGTGACGTCGTTGGTTGTTAGTTTGGTTCAGTCTGGTAGGCGGTGTATCTTCGAGGTGTTGCGGTGGTCGAGAGGCACGGCGGGATATATATGGAGGTGGGATGATGACGTGGGAAGACGGAAGGGAGTGTTTATAGTCGCAAAAGCACAATAATGGAGGGTTGTGTGTACCACGGTTGAGGCGTTCAGGCACAGGCTGCCTCGTAGTGGGGCACTCACTGACGTGTAGCGCGGCATCTGCCCCGCCCACTAAGGCCGTCACCGAGAGCCGCATCCATCACTCACACGTTGCATGCACACGCAGTAGTACTTGTCATTGCGCATAAGAACTCGTCGATTGCTAAAAATCCGAGCAACTTCCGGCCACCTCACCGCGCGCCAGACGCTCGCTTGAGAAAACAGCAATGGGGTATAGTATTAGTGGGATGAAAAGCAGAAATGCAAGAAAACAATGCCAGAGCCACCGTGAGCAGCACTCTTGTCCGCCTATCCAACCTTGCTCCTGTGTGCGCAAGCTCAGACGCAGACCGTCTCGCCAGAGAGATCGACTATTTGTCGGCAGGTGTCGGCTGGGCGGTGGGAGTAGCGGCGGGCGCAACGGGAGCTGGCACGGGGGCAATCGGTTGCTGCTCCTTGGGGGGCTCAGCGCCGAAAGGGTCGTCGTTGAGCGGGCCGCTGGTCGCACTCATGCCGGCGGCCGGCTTTGAAGCAGGAATCTCGGGCATGTCAAGAGACGCGGGTTTGGGCGGGGCAGCCGTCTTGGTAGACGTGGCAGCGTTATAGGCGGGCGTCGTTTCAGCCTCTTTGGGGGCATCGGTGGTCGAGGTCTGGGTCGAGGCAGCGTTGGGCGGGGCGGGCGCAACAGCACCAGCGGGCTCGGGAGCTGAAAAGCGGAATCGTCAGTCTATGTCTATGGGTATCTCAATAGAGTAGAAAATTCATGGCGTGCTCCGGAATGGTTCGAACGAAAGCGTTGCAGGAATTTTGTTAGTACGGCTGGGACAGACATTCAAGATGTGAGCGGCTAAGAGCTTTAGTCGCCATGGCAGGCCTTATACCGCCATCTTGAGCTGTCACCGCCGTAGTTTTCGTCGAGAGGCACATCTGAACTTGAGTGGGAGGGCGACCTACTTTGAGTGGCTTTCTTCACTTCAGCCAGCGCTGCGACCTCGTCCTGGTTGGGCTCACCCTGGGAAGGGGCAGATGCAGGAGCTGGAGCAGGAGCTGGCGCAGCGGCCGCAGCGGCCTCGGGCTGCGCGGGCGCCGAGCTTGTTGTCGCTGGCATGGGCTCGGTCTTTGCAAGCTCCGGGGCGCTGGCGGGCGCGGGTGCCGCGGGAGTCGTCTCAGACGGCTTTGGCTGCGCGCTCGAAGGCGCATCGACAGTCGCCGTCGGTCTCGGCTCCTCCTTCTTCGACTTCTTCTTGAAGAGACCCTTGAATGCCTTCTTCATCTGGTCCATGGCGTCGGGCGCTTGCATCTATGTCAGCTACTATTCGCGGATTCCAAGGCAGGGGAGGTACTATGATACGGTGTGATATGCTAGACAAGTAATGGGTGGGATTGGGGGGTATCGGCGGCGGGGACTGGTGCTTCGCGGTCGCTGCGATAGGGCAAGGTGTACTTACGAACTCCGGGCATGATGATGTTTGAAAAAGCTAGCTTGAGCGCCGATGGATATGGCAGTCGCGACGTTCTGCAGTAACGTGGGAAAGAAGAGAGAGTAGAGAGTAGGAAGGTGCAGTCGGTGACGGAAGGAGCGTCGGTGTTTGGTGTTGACGGGGAAGTTCGAGGGTAGCTCCGTTTGTTCTAGATTACCTGACCTACCGCCGTTCGCGCTAACTACCGAAATAGCGCCCGGCCGTTGCGTTTGGGTCTTGCGTTTCACCTTCACCCTCGCTCCAAAGCGTGTGACTGGACATGTTCATAGCTTCTCGGTGAAGTGCGATTGACGTCCCCCCCCCACCTAGTTGTATGTGCAGACCAACATCGATTGCAGGAACTCTGATCAATGTCGCTTATTGGGCCCATGCGGACCTTCCTTGACAATCTAACGCAAAGGACGAGTCCAGGAGGTCAAAGCTCAGCCACAGCCCCTTAGACAGTCTCCACCAATCGATGTGTTACACGGCATCAACGGGTTACACCTGCACGACATCGACAAATGTGAAGCCCAACTTTAGTTGGAGCTCTAATATTTAAGTCGAAACAGAGGACACTACTAAGCCCTGGTTTCTTTTGGCGAACACCAATATATGTTGTCCGCATAGCATACTTGGAAACAAGACAGACTTCGGCCCTTGTTTTAGCAAACAACTCATGGTTACTCTGAGTTATGTAGTTATACACTCATGGAACATGGACAGCTATGATATGAGAGCTTCCTAGTTCAATTGCAAAGTATGACTCGACCTGGCACAAGTAGACAAGACACTAGTAATCAAAATCCTCAAACATAACCTTCTTGCCCTCCAGCCACGACAGGATTTCCTTCCTGAGCATCTTCCCAGCGCAAAGATACCACGCATCCGCGTCCAGAGTGTTAATATCGCTTTTCGTCAGCCGCTTGATGTTGACCTTTACTCCCTTCGACTCCAAGTCTTTGACTTTATCATGAAATCCCTCGATCTCCACATCACCGGTGAAGAACACCTCCATCGACGCGGCAAGCCTCGGATATCGCTCTAGTGTATCAGCGACAAGCCCAGCGTCCACCCCCTTGACCGTCCAAAACAGCTTCAATCTTTCTGGGCTTAAGGCAAGCCCATCTGCCTGTCCGAGCAGCGGCGTAATTCCTACACCACCAGCAATAAACGGCGTCACTCTCCCCTCCCCTTGCCGCACTCTGAACTCGCCACCCACACCCAGAATTGGTACCTCAAACCCCGCGCGCGGATTCTGCTTGAATAAGTATTTGGTGACAGGACCGACGCTACGAATCGTGATGTCGAATGATTTCTCACTTCCGGACTTCGATGTGGGAGTCGAGGAGATGGTGAACGTCCTCACAAAATCATCGTTCAAGCTCCCTGGATCCTCATCACGCATGTGTTCGTACCCAACGTCCAGCTCAGCCTTGAAGTCCAATGCGATCCACTGGCCGGGTGAATACGAGATGCCAGCCGGGACCGAAAACGAGAAGCGAGATATCGATGGGGTGAGCAAGGCAACTTTTGTAAGGCGGGCAGTGGGTTGCTTGGATTGAGAGGTGATTGCAGATTTAATATTTCCTTCTGCAGCCAACGGGCGCACACGTGGATTGTACGGACTTGGGGTCTTCTTGACGCCCCGAAAAGGCAGCCCACGCTGTATGAAGCGCGCTTCGGTGATGCCGATTTTGACGGCGAGGTTGCTACCGGGCAGTAGAGATGCTGCATCCGTACCGACGAGGATCTCAGTCGTGCCGGTGATGTACAACACGTCGCCGGTCTCGTAGTCTGGGAATGTGATGCCGATCCTGGGATTGAGCTGGAGGTTGCCGAGAGATTGGTAAAGCCGATTCCCGCTGAATTCTGGGTAGGCGATACATGTGGGAGATATGACGCGAACAAATCCAGGGCTGCCGCCACGATGGTTGACATCCATGTCGGATGATGTGCTGGTAGAGAGGAAGAACATGTCTGACTTGTTGATCAAAGCTCTGGCTTGGCCTGATAAGGTCGGTCCATTTGACAGAAGCTGAGACTGTACGAGGGCCGGTTGGAGTACGTATTGGTTCAGGTACTTTGGGCAGTTTCCTAGGCTCTCGTCAATCTTGGTGACGAGCTGGATTTGGTTCTGAGTTTCTGGAGTTCGTTCTTCGTCGCTTTCTCCGATTTGGACTTTGACGTCTTGCACAGTACCGGCCACCATTTTGCCCGCTATCTTCACTCTTTTTCTCGTCATCAACTCGATGGCCAAGCCGGCGAGCATCTTGCCTCCGTCCTTTGGCTGCAACATCTCCCCAGCCTTCGCTTCGCCAACCAAGGCCTGTACTACAGGATCATGCTCGCTGTCTACAAGCGTACGTGTGCCGACGAAGCCGCCGCCGAGTGGTTCTGAGAATCCTGGTGAGCCGCCCCAGAGGGTTGTCCATGGGCGATCTTGTAGATCGAGGGTGCCGAGCGCAAGAAGAGAGCCTTTCTGCAGCATAAAGGATGCTTGAGGCGTCAGCATGGTAGATGTAGGATTGTCTTGGGGTGGGACGCGAAGCAGCTTGTGCATCTTCTCCTCGCCATCATTCCAGGGCATTGCCATTGAGAACGCCATGTTGGTGCTATACGGCTCGGTTGATCACGGTACTGCAGCTGGTGTAGCTTGATGAGTCCTTCGCTCCTTCTTTATAGCACAAAGGAAAAACCCCGCGTTTCCCATTCGTTCCGAGAGATTACCAATTTCTTGCCGCTCACAGAGTGATTCGAAACGTGATGTCAGGTCGGGCACTGTAGTGAAGCTTGTCGGCAGCTTACCGTTTGACCGCATGCCGCTACCAACTACACATCGGCATCGCTCAGGTGGCGTCGACAATCATAACTTCCCGGCCGCGCAGAGCGGGGAATGTACATGTCAAATGTGCATGTCAGCAATAGACGAGGACTTGTATTACCCCGAACAATGCTTAATCAGCTTTGGTGGTGATGCCGTGATTCCAGAACGCGTCCAGCCCTGGAGGCTTCCGCGAATCTGGTGGGGTTGTCCAGGGGTTGCACGCGGGGAGACACCAGTGCATCTATTTCCAAGTTTCTTCCCTCAGCGTGCTCGGATGAGGAAGCATCTTGCTGGACGGGGTGTATGGTGTCGTGCAATCATATCCGCCGTACCACCGCAGATGGAGACGTCGCGACACGAAGGGGCATGGGGCTGAAATCGCTTGGCCAGCGGAGGTCCCTTGCTGGCCGTGATCCTCCAAATCTCAATACCGAACTTCGCGCTCAGACAAGACCTCCACACTCATTTCAGAGCGAATCAGCACCGTCGTTTTCACACAATGGCATTCCGCAGAGATCGTGTGCGTCCGACGCACTATCCCAAGCTGCCCTTTCACATAATTCGAAGTGCGCAACTCCTTTCGTCGACAGTCGTGGCTTGTATAATGTTCTATTTCCTGAAGGAGCTGGCAAAAGACAACTTTAGACTCCCATGGACATTTATCTTGGTACTTGTCCTCTCATACCCCAATGTGACTGCATGCTTACTAACACTTCGCAACAGCTCGTCGTCGTGTCCCTCCTTACCATCTTCTCCCTCACAACGACCATCGTCCTACACTGTTTCTACGGTCTCAATCCCGTTCTCAACACTCTCTTGAACTCTGGCCTTGCTTTGCTATGGGCCGTGTCGTTCAGTCTACTGAGCTGGTGGTCGTCCGGCACATTGTCGCATGTGTGCAGTCGGGACAACTGGGACAGCGAATTAGGAATGTCCGTGTGCAGGCTATACAAAGCTTTGTTCAGCTTCAGCTTGTTGGGGCTGCTATCAACGCTAGTAGCGTTGGTACTGGATGTGCACGTCCAGCGACAGGCGACTGCGCGTGGGCGATTCCAGCAGATTGGCTTGGTAGCTGCTGATGGGAAGGGTGCGAGAACAGAGGGACACAGGGGTTTGGTTGGTCATGAAACGAACCCAAATCCAAATTCAAGCATAGCTGGCCAGATGCGGGGCGGAGAGGGGTATGCGCTGCCTGACGAGCAGTTTGCGTATGGCGATGACACGACGTATCATGGAGCTGCGGGGCAGGTTGGGCGAAGGAGTTTGGAGGAGAGGATGTAGAGTTATGCTTAGACTTCTCAACAAATGTTTCAGTGCATTTATTTAGAGTACATGTGTATATACAGCTCGCTGTACCTAAAACGCCGCCCAGTGTGGCATCTGTGTGCCGGGTATCGTATGCAATAATCTAGAAGACATCGTCCATGTTCACGTCCCTTGCGCCTACAGCCACAGAAGCGGCTTGCTTAGTTCCAACATGGGGGTCTAGCGACGGAGTGCCTCTTGCGTTGATCTCGTCCTCGATGAACACGCCAAAACCACCAAAGGCTTCGCGCAGTGACCGGTTGTAAAAGTCCCGCATGTCGTAACCTCCCACTGAATGTTTCACGTCGTTTTTTTGATTGGTGAGCCAGTCCACCTCGTAGTCGTCCTGCAGGACGTAGTACTGCGGTGCGATGCTCCAGCCACCGAACGGGTCGAAGGGTGCCTCTGGTGGCGGCGCAACACGCTTCTTGAGTCCATGAAACTTGAAGCCTATATCCTCATTCATTTCATTCGCAATTGTTTGGGGTGTGCTCGCGGGCGCAGCGGTCTTGCGTTGTGTGGCGCCCTTCTTCAGAACGACGTGGTCTGTAGGCACCGAGGAGTCGAATTCTCGTCTTCTGGCGTTGGGGTTGAGCTCTGCCTTCTGGTGGTCCTCCCACCGCCGCAGCCTGCCTTCCGTAGCTTCGACGTCGACTTTGAGGATGAGGTTCCAGGTTATCTCTTCGACCTGTTCGAGGTAGTCGTTGTAGTCCATGAGTGTCTCGAAGTCTTCTTCCTTCTTGTTCATGCTGCACGTCAGTTAGCCTGGGCTTGCATGACACGAATTTCGGCGAAGACGCACGCCCCGGCCACCCGTCGCCGTATGTCCACTTCCCGCTCCACCTTGAGATCCTCAAACGTCTGCCTCCTGAACTTTGCCTTCCTCAGCGTCCGCGCGCATCCGGCGATGGGACACGGTGCGGGTCCGTGGCTGAAGATGCGGTCGACACACGACTCGCACATCTTGTGGTAGCACTCCGGGTTGACCTTGAACTGCATGTTGGGGTTGAGGTAGCGGGACGATTTGCATACGGGGCAAATGTCTGAGGAAGAGTCAGCAACAGCAGGTGGACGCGACGCGTGCTGTAAAGACAAGCCATGGAGGGACTTGGAGAGAGGAGACGCACCGCCATCTTCCGCGAGGCGCTTCGTGGACGCGCCATTTGCGCGCGTGGGCTGCTTCGACATGGCGGAGGTGGTGCAGAGTCGGGGACGGAGCGTGTCTTGAAGACGAATTGATGATAGTGATGACTAAGCGGCTGCCTCCAACAAAGCAGACTGTGGCGAGGCGGATCAGGGCGTGTCCAACGATGTCGACATGCTTCGAGCGTGAGGTGCAGCCCCGATGCTGACCTCTGGGGCTCACTCTCGAAACATTCCGCGGCCTGCATGGTTCCCTTGTTCATCTATTAGCGCGCCAAGAGTTCGGCTGTTGTGGGTTTCCGCTGCAAGCAAATTCCGTCTCTTCCTCCGCCTCTCCACATCACCAACCTCAGCTATGGCCGCGTCGACGCAAAGCACGCTGGAGAACATTGAGCGCCGACGCGTGCAGCTCCAAGAGAGTATCGAGAAGCTTCGGAAAGCCCTCACTCACTGGACCACTTGGGAGGCTGAGTACCAGACGCTCAAAGAGGAGCTGGAGGATGCTGAGGATGCTTCTCCAATCCAGATCCGCGAGATCGCCCAGGGCCTTGGCAGCTCTCTCCTCGACATCAAGGAAGTCGAAGAGCTGCTCGGCAAAGATCTGAAGACGAAACGCACCGCTAACCAAGTCGTTGATATCATCTCTAGACGCATTGACTATGTCCAGCAGAACAGCGCCACCATAGAGAAGCAACTTGACGCCGCCGAGAAGAAACTTGCAGGCGTCGACGTCCTCTTGGAGCCAGGCATGGACAACGAAGAGGGACTTCCCATGATGGATATTGAGGAAGAGCTGGATGAGGAGGGCAACGAGGTGGCCAGCTCAGTGAACCAGACTGGCAAGGGAGCGGCTGAGATTCTGGAGGTCCTTCGGAAAGCAGGCATCCAGAAGGCGGAGCTCGACAAGAAGGCGGGCACCGTAAAGCATGCTGCTGCGCTTGCTCCCACCCCATCCGCACCTCAGGCTTCTTCGGAAAAGGTCGCCACGCCTACGACCACAAAAACCCAAACGGACGCACAGCCACCGAAGGTTGAAGAGGACGACTCCAAACCTGTAAAGAAGACTGTCTCATTTGCCGAGGAAACTAAGCCGGAAGCTCCTCAAAAGATGTCATCTCGAGAAGTACTGGAGAAGTACGGCTACAACGATGATCTTGCGGACCTAAACTTCACGCATGGCACCAAGGTTGTCGAGCTCGATCAAGACGACAACGAGATCGCTTCCTATCCCATCATTCCGCAAGGCGAATCTCCCGAAGATGCTGAGCTACGGCGGCAGATGCTGCAATATGGTCTCTCCGAGGTGGGACAGATTGTCGCTGAACTTGACCTTGATCACCCTACCGCTGACTTCTCGGACGGTGATGAAGACGAACACGATTGGGGCGACGACACTGAGGACGACGAAGACGAGGACCAGTATGGCCGCAGCACAAGGTCAGTAGTAACAGACGACTACCGGAAGCAAATGCTGGAGCTAGAGAAGAAGCTCAATGCTCGTATGATGGAGAACGTCGGTCCAGAGGCTGGCGGTGATTCGTTAGAAGAGCACGCTGGCGACATTCGCACGCTACGGATCCGTCAAGATGAGCAGTTCGATGAGGCGCTTGGTACTGCAAAAGCGGAGCCCACATCGACAGAGCCGAAGAAGAAAGGCGTATGCTTTGCGGACGAACTTGATGTTTCCAATGCCCCGCAGCCTGTACGGTCTGCTCCGACCATGTCAGAGGCCATTGTCGAGCGGTCTACGTCAAACGCAAGTACAGCATCAGCGCCCGGCAAGTCTGCAAAGGTATCCAGATTCAAAAGTAGTAGACCGGGAGGTGGCCGGCTAGGCCATGTGTTGCCCACACCACCTGTACCTGAAGCACCCGCCGTGCCCACCGGACCAGCTGGGCGCACTCTGGCTACTACCGTCGTCGAGCACGGCCCGTTGGCGATGGAACCTAATTCGCCTGATGAGTTCGACCCCATGATTCTCAACCGCGAAATCCAAGCCGACTACCACAAAGCGCGAAACAAGATTATCCAGCAGCAAGGCGGCTTCAAGCCCACGCAAGAGGATATAGAGAGTCCGCTGGTCGAGGAGAGGGACGGGAAGACGAGGAAAGTAAGTCGGTTCATGGCATCTCGGGTCAACGCCAGCGGTATGTAAGCTCTTATATTGACTGAGACGTTTGAGTGTCTCTTTTTTGTCGTGATGTGATAATACCGGAGCCTATGCCCGTGACGCTACCTACTCCTCCATGTAGCAGATCACATTTTAGACGGCTCCAAGATTGAACTCGGAGAGCTCTCTGACGTGGCTGGCGCGATGCCTGACTCGATTATAGTTTGCTCTGCACATAGTAGATACTGCAACAATATATTGTTTTTTTGCCTACCTTTGTATCCCCGTCCAATTTGTGTGAGGGCTTGATAGTACTGTGAGGATATACAGGGTCTCGGTAGTGCTTAAGTTGTCCAATCACAGCGGGGTAGCTCCGCGTCATCTACAGCCCAAAATCTTTGGCGGGCAACAAACCATGGCGACGACGCCCGCCGACGCCGAACTCCCGTTTGCCCACATTGCCCTTGCGCAGTACCAGAAGATCGCGAAGAAGCTGGCCTCGAACAAGCTCTACCGCATACTCCGCGCGCCCGCACCCATCCGCATATGGGTATACCGCTCGCTCCTCGCGCAGAACCGGCTGTGGAACGAATGGGACCGCCCCTCACTGCGGGCAGAAGACATGGACCGGGACCGGGACCCGCGCGACGAGGGCAGTGTCGACGACACGGAGAGCCTGCGCGAGTCTGAGCCCGACAGCCTCGATGGCGCGCCCGCAAAGCCGCACCTCACCCGCCTGCGCCTCGCCCTCGCGCCATACTGCGTCCACTTCAACAACCCTGGCTATATACGCGACGACACGCTGCGCATGCTGGAGCGCGACGTGGTCAAGAAGACGCTCGAGGACACGCGCAAGAGCATCGAGATGCGTGAAGAGCTCGGCCTCTCGTGGGAGTTCTGGGACTCGCTGGCCGAGGTGCTGAAGACGGCCATCCCCTCGCTGGAGCGCCGCTGCTTTGCCGCCCCCGACCCCGCCGCCCCGGAGTACGAGGGCCTGTCCGGCCCGCTCATTGCCAGCTATGCGCCGAGCCTGCTCAGGGACCTGGACCGCCTGAACCAGCTGATCTGCATTGCCCGCAACGTCCTGGTCCACGGCGAGCGCGTGCAGAACCTCGCCGCCGAACGCCTCTTCGACAAGGACATCTTTGCCCTGGTCAACGTCTGCGTGCGCGTCACGGCGAGAGGCTACGATGGCGAGGCGGGCACCCAGGACGAGGACAAGTGGCAGGGCGTCATCAACGCCTACAAGAAGCTGCTCATCACGTGCCTTCAGTTCCTGAACAACCTGATTGGCCGTAACGAGCAGCGGAAGCTCATGCTGTGGATCGAGCTCTTCGACAGCCATCTCGACAACGAGCTGCCCAACTTTGCTGACATGAAGTACAAGCTGGACGAGTCGACCCAGCAAGAGCAGCCGTGGCAGCAGGCCGATGCCTCGGATCCGATGGCGCGGTCCTCACGAAGCATCGACACTTTCAAGATCCCACAACAACCGGCCTCATCGCCGTTCCTACTCTACATTGGCGAGACGGGCAACGACGTCAAGAAGGCGCTGCAGCAGCACGGCGTCAAGGCGGGCGCGAACGAGATCGCTGCCGAGTGCCGGCGGCGGTGGCAGACCATGGGCGAGGAAGAGAAGAATGTACGTCTCAACGATCAAGCCTCGGGAGCATCACTGACCTGTCTAGAAATGGAACATGTCATACGCCGACGTCGTTGCCAGATATCGCGACCAGATCACGCAGTCCAGCACGTACAGGAAAGTCGTGGATCAGCACGCAAAGAACGAAGAGAGTGTGCAGGCACTTGCAAAGAGTATCAATCAGCTACAGGTCGAGGTCGACCGCATGCGCACTTCGATTGCCGTGCACCCCGACGAAACATCGCCCGATCACGAGGCGTCCTCGGCCCCAGAAGTGAAACAACACGCAGAACCAGCGACCGATGACTCGTTACTAGATCCCAGCATCAAGCGGTCTTCCCCGGCAGGTGAGATCGATTTCCGTGTCACCTATCCGCCATCCTTCGGCGCCGAGATTCTGCAAAATGGCAAGGAAGACCTCTTGAAGCGTCTGGAGCCAGACCCAGACCGTCCATCAGGGCTAATCAGTGATGTAGCCTCGCCCACTTCTCCTCCGCCAGAGGATGACGATGACAATGATGACGACTACGACGACATTCCAGGAGACGAGGGGCGGGGGCTACTCACCGATGTGCCTCTCATTCTTGGACCGACAGAGATCGAAGTTCTACCCATGATCATCATGGCTGGCATTGTGGAGCCACAAGAAGGACAGCCCGGCTACCACTCAGATCCGACCGTCTTCAGTAGTGTCAGAAGCATGCATGGTGTGCGATGCCACCTGCTCCTCGCACAGGACAATGGACGGAATCTTCTCCGCGAGCTGTTGATATTCGTTGCAGCATGGGATCTGAGGGAAGAAGAGCTGTACTTCAAGTTCATGGTCAAGATTATGGAGGCGATACTAGCAAACCAGCTGCTGCCGTTCGCCTACCATGCTTTCCGCGAATCAGAGTAGGTACTTCGCTCGTGTATTGTAATTGTTGCTGACAACTTCTCAGGTCCAAGGACATCATCTCTCCGGCACAAGCTGTGATTATGAAGCTGCTGACGAACATTTTCCGTGCAAGACAGGCACGCGCACAGCCCACCAAAGGCCTTCTCAAGCCTAATCCCCCGCAAGTCGATCAAGGCGACGTCCACATGGTTAATTTCCTGTTGACAGAGTTCCGCCGACACATCATCCCCCAAACATGTGCTCTCATCTTCTTACAAGGTCAAATACGTACCGGTCATGCACATGCAGAGGATTTCCCGCTTAATCTGTGGGATATGGAGCGGATGTATGAAGGTGTCTATCAGTACTTGGAGTTTTTCGCCATCTTGACGGAGCACGAGACATGGAAGAGAATGCTAAGTAACTGGGAAATCGCCAACGAGCTGGTCACATTGCTGAAAGAGCTGGATGCTGCAATACCCAAAGGCAACCTAGCGGTACCACCACTGAAGAACAATACCCACCAAGCTCAAGCGGCCCCACAGCCACAGCCACAGCCACCACAACAACAACATTCAGACGAAATCGACGACCCTTCACAGCAGGAACAGCCCCAGCATCCACAGCCGGTTGCTGTTGAACGTCCATACGACACAGCTACCGCCCCAGAGACGTACATTCCCCCACCAGCATCACCATCGCCCCGGCCATATATGGACGAAGCAGCAGATGAACCCTCGGATTTTGAATGGCGCAATCTTAAGAAGTTGGCTGTCCTTGTTCTGAGTTCACTGGTCTGGAAGAACAAGCACGTTCAAGACCAAATCCGCCCCCTTGGCGGCATAGAAGCAGTGCTCAACTGCTGCTCCTACGACGAGCACAACCCCTATATTCGAGAACACGCCATCATGTGTCTCCGTTTCCTCATGGAGGGCAACAAAGAAAACCAGGACCGCATCCGCGCACTAGAGCGCCACACACAAGAAAAGACAAAAGAAGCTATGCCTGCATCTGCGGATTCCACTGTTGCTCCTCCTACCCCTGACAACGCTCCCGTCAATGTCCGCGTCCCCGATGAGGTCCTGGACCAACAGGGGTATGAAACTTATATGGACAGTAAGGGGCAGGTCATGTTACGAAAACGTCAACTGCAGCTGCAACCGCAGGCACCGCCGCAACCCATACCGTCAAGGGATGCGGGAAAGGGTAAGGCAAAAATCAATCCCGGCCCGCAGGACCCCAAGGCGCTGGAAGATCTGGTGCAACAGGTTATGCGCGATTTGCCGCGGGTGCAGGGGCTGAGGGGCGGGGAAGAGCGGGCGGCGGAGTCGGAGGAGGCGATCAAGAAGTTGGATTTGAGGTTTGATGGGGGTGGGGGGTCGAAGGCATGAGGGATTTTGTTGTAGGACATTCGGACCTGGCTATCCTTATATCACTATTATGATTTCCTTGAGTCTTTATAGTGGCGTGAGGATATACAGGCTGACTGTTAAGATTCTCGCGGTGCTCAGTAGTGGAGCTCATCCGGAGTCCGCTCATGGCACAGGGTGCCTATGGACGACACCTAGGAACGACACAAGAAGGTTTGACGCTTACGACTGACTCATCATTGCGACATAACCGAAGGCTCAACCTCCTGGGATCAATTGGCGTTACTACATACAAGCCTTGTCACCATACAAGTCGGCGCACAATGTTCTGAGCATCCCACACACAAGGAGTCTTGTCTATCCTCACAGGACTTTCAACATTGTACTGGTATTCAAAACGGTTCTTGAGGACAGACAGGCTTCCTGTTGGGTTCTATGTAATGGGGAACGAGTCTTTAGAGCACCTGGTGCATGTGCGACGTTCATTCACGAGGAACACCTCCGTCGCCGCCATCGTGCAGCTATATATATGCCTCACTATCAGTATGTACACACTTTCTCGACCACGCTCAGAGTATATGATTTCTCTGTGAATGCTTCTCATTTAGTTATCAACATAGTTCACATTCGCCTTCACATCCACAAATGAGCAACAGCACTTTGCAAAGCTCCACTTCAAAACTTCAGTTTAGTCACTAGACAAAACCTCAACACATACACAGTCATGGGAAACAGCTCTAGCAGCCACGGCGGCCATCGCCACCAACAAGCTTCATGCTACCCCGGCGCCACTCGCGGTCACCAACAGCACGAGGCCTCTCGCGGCTACACGCAGCGCGAACGCCCTCGTGGCCATATACAAGGCCATACACAAGCCCACACGCAGCTTGAACGCCCTCGCGCCTACACCCAAACCCAAACCTACCAACCCGCAACACAACGCGACCGCCCACGTGCCTACCCACAAACCCAAACCTACCAACCCAGCACGCGCCACCCAGCCGCTACATACACAGAATACCCCGACCGCAGCGGCGCCGTAAGCCCCCTTGGTACTTCGTACTTCGAACAGCCGTGGCAGCGCCCAAAGTGCCCGCGCAAACAGCAACAGCCTTTCGCGGTGCCGGGCGGGTATTATGGGGATTTTCCGACGGCGGAACGCACGGGTAGTACGCGAACGGGTGGCACGTCGAGTACGCGGACAGCTGGATCGAGCAATCAATATGGAATGGGTGCCAATTTTGCCAGTGGTAGAGTTGGTGGATGGGGAAATTGGTAAGCTGGTCATCGTTTGTTGATGGTAATGGTTATCATCGCTATTATGTAATAATGTTAAAAATACGTGGATAAATTTTGTGGTATTGATTGAGTATGTGGTGATTGTGAATAATGTCTGTTTGAACATGAACAGCCTCTTCGAGACTATTAGATTCATTAGAATCTGTCGAATCTCATGACCTGATTAGAATATCTTAATACCTTTACAACGTCGTGAGAATATAAAAACTTTCTTAGAAGCATTAAACATACATCTGCATACAACCATTCCCACTAACAGCATTGTGCTTCAACAAAATAGCAATGAGACTAGCAATGGGACTAACCTTACCATCAACTCACAGTACCCTCGCGCTATATCATCTTTAGCTCCCCCTTTCCTCAAGCTTACTGATGCAACTCAATACCTGCAACACACAACCGACCTGCAAGCCGGGATACATACCATGAGTGACCTCGACGACATGATCACCTCCAGGAAGAACACCACGTTCGATCCCGAAAGCCTCACAATGCAGCAACTCACTTCCCGGCTCGCGCGCTCAAACATCCAGGATAACGTCAGGTCTCAAGCCGCACGGGCCGCCTACCACTACGCTCTCAATCTCTCGCACATCCCATGTACCTTTAAGCCCTTATCCTTTGCTGACTATGCGGACCCCCAAGTCCAAGCTGTACTGGCGAAGTATAACCACTGGCTCATGGCAGAAGACACGGACTTACTGTTCGAACAATTACCCCCTGCTCCTTGGGCGTTGTCGATTGTTTCGAGGGCAATGGTCGGTATTATTGTTGCAAGGGCCGAGAAAGGGGTCGCAAGAATGCCGGCTGGGAGCCCGCAGGATCATCCCCGTAGTCCGTTTTGGGTTGAGGAGGGGAAGTATGATGGTATTTTTGGGGATATTGGGCGTGAGGGTGATGGAGGTTGTAGGAAGGGCGAAATATCCGAGAATGGAGATCTAGAAATGACGTGAAGATTCTTGAGCTATGAAGAAATATTTGGCAGAATTTATCGTGTAACGATGAAGAAATATCAGATACTTGTAACGGATCCACGTATAGATTGCTTTGCACTCTAAGTTTCCGGTCGGGGCTGTCAGAGTACGCTATGACGAGTTACCGGTAAGTCCGGTTGTGGTGAACGTGTGACGGCAAATATCGACATATATACCTTGTGTTCTGAGAAGTGCATAAGGTCGGCCTTTTTGTACCGTTACAGAACGACTTGTGTGGGCGGCCGTTGTTCTCGATCTTGGCTGCTCCTGAATCATAAGAAGTAATGAATCGTTTCCCAAGCTTTCCCTTATGTGGCTCGTGTGATCGATTCATTCTCTACATCACGCGTATCAGTCCGTAATAGAGTACCTGCTTCCGTTTCGTCCTCCTTCTACAAAGTTGTTCGCCCGCCCAGCAACTACCATCAACAATTCATAAGTTCTCAACTCTCTGCATCAACACCAAATACAAGTAACGTCAAATCATGATCCGAGACGAGAGCCTAGATGGCGAGCAACAGCTGAAGGAGTAAGCTTTTCAACACTGGCCTACAAGGTCAGTTAACCGCATATACTGACTGAAAATCTAGCGCAACTCAAGAGCTCCGACTACAAGCTCTTCGTTACAAGAAAGCAAACCGGAACGGCAAACGAGATTTGGACGTAGATTTTCCACGCCTCGCAAAAGATTACGGAAAAGCCTCAACTAGGTTCTTATGCGAGGGTATGCTTGATGCCTTACCACGGGAACTTCGGGGAATGGTATACCAGCACCTAATCTCCTTCGTTACCCCAAATACGAATGTAGTACCGCGTCACATCGTCTGGCACGAAGTCGACAAAGACGGCGTCGAGAAAGAGCTGTTCGTCTGCGCCTGCTCGATGGCCTAACCTTCACTATACCCAGACGATCCGGCCGAGGTTGTACCCTGCAGAGTAACTTAACGGTATGCCACCAGGCTGGCCGTTCGTACGCTATTTGGACAGTATGCCCGCGGAGACTCTCAATGAACTAGCCGAGGTCTGGTACCACACGACCACATTCATCATTGACGACATCTACAACCTCGGGCTCTTCCTGATGAGCGATAATTGGAAGATCGGCGTCGCTGCCAAGCAGCTTGTCCGAGCTCTCAGAATCTCCATCGACTTGGAACACCTCGAGCCAGTGGCTGGCTTGAGCTATCACCGCAGCCTGATCTGCCCGCAACGAAAAGTTCAAAACGAGCTTCGTACCCCTTTGCAGATGTATCCAGGTGGTCTACTGAACTTGAAGCAACAAGCGTCTGTGTTTATCGACTTCTCGTTCAATAGCGACGTGTTGGATGCGATTGAAGCGGACAATGTGTCTGCCAATACATTGAACGCTCTGCGATCAGCCTTCGTGACGTTTAAGAACGTGCAGAGAAATGGTGTTCGCCTGATGACCTGTCCTCAACTATGCAAGGCAGTTGAGACCTGGAAGGAAAAGAAGATGATACGCATGCTCGACCATCGCGTTTCGTCGGTGGAAGAGTGGTTGAAGTGCGTGCGGGGTGGGTTGGAAGCTGGCAAAGGCGAAGAGGAGGAGATTGAGATGACGGAGTCGGGGCAGATATGGTATGACATGTTGCACGCCTGATCCAATCGACGCGATCGCGAAGCCTACCTAAAGCGCCGGCGTTCATATCTCTATCAAAAAGACGCCATATACAGTGCTGTACTGGGAGGACACAGTTTGATCATGGGCCTGACGAATATACGAGGGGTGTCGGCATATTCCGTTTCCAAGTCCGTGGCTTGCGGTGTCTCTTGACACGGGAGGCAGTATAAGTCGGCAAGCTAGAGTTAGAGAGCGACAGCGCCTGTTTCATACAACATTCTTACCTAGAAGTTTGTTGAGCTACGATATTGAGAGCTACAACGTAACACAATTTCATTGTCTTGGTGATGACATGTGATGGCGCGCAGCGAGGTAAAAGATGAAATTGATGCCCTACATGGATGCGGCAAAGAAAATCGAGCAGCTCAAAAACAATCCATTACCAAAATAAGAAAACCGAGCAGCTCGAAAATAATGCATTACAAGGTTAAGAAAATCAAGTCGCTCGATCACACGCACTTTCATCAACGAAATGTATAGCGTCGAACCAGTTCAGGAGCTGGAATGTTTCGGAGCATTAGGGAATCACAAGGATGCGAATGGACTAATTTGTGACGATGTGAGGCTTGGAGCTAGATATGGGAGTCTGTGGAAGGAAAATGAAATGACAGGGCAATACAATAAAATGTGTTTGAGTATATTTGTGTTATTTTTCTGTGGCTGGTGTTCAGCTGAGAGTTGACAAACGCGATTAGCGCTAAAGTCGGAAGGCTGGGTATATACAGTAAAGCTGCATGATATAAAAATTTCTTGGGTATCGTACAAACGCTAAATGGCAAGGGAAAGAATGTCATCAGCCGCAGCATCAGACCCAGCACCCGCAACATGAGTCAAGGGTGCCGCCGAGACGCTCGACGCATCAAATCGTAAACATGTGTGTCGCTCTCGTCACTAGATGGCTCGTCAGGCAGAGAACGCCGGCTGTGTCCTCGACGTAGGAGTAGCGTGTCTTGTCTTATGGGTGATGGCACGGATATCCGGCGGTGACGGAGATTGGTAGACGAGTCGGGGGTGAGATACCTCGGATCGGATGTCGAGGACGGTTGCGTAAGCGAAGGGTCAATGTACTGGGAGGATACGGAGTTGTAACCGCGGCTGCTAGATTGTGTACTCGGACTGGGTGTCATGAATTGGCCTTCGCCACCCATTGGTAAGTACTGAGGTCGCAATGGCGTTGCATACATTGGATTGCTGACAGGGTTCGTCGGGGTGTCGCGAACAATGACAGGGGCTGTCTGGACTTGCGTTTGCTGAGAAGTGCGTTGTTGAAGCATACCGCGAGTGATATCGGACATTCGCTCGCATTGTCTAGCCATGTAGCGAAGTTGATCTGCAGTAAGATATGTCGCGCCTTGCCGGATAGCTCTTTGATTAGTCCAGAGGGTGCGCACGATGTTCGTGAAGTACGGACTTTCGGAAGAAGCTGTGCCGACGGAAGAGGATTGTAGGTTGGCCATGTTGTGTCGGTCTCGGTTTTCCCTCGGCGTTGATGACTGCGTTGGTTGTATGTACCTGGGATTGATAATATCGCCGATTACATGATCTATAACACTACTGTAGCGTGCTTGATCAAGAGGATCGACGATAACGGGAGGTGTGTGGAATGGCGAGTTACTCGGGCTCTGGCGCTCCTCTAAAAAAGAGCTAGGCGCAGGAGAGTTCGTGGGTGGCGCAAAACACCGGCTCACTTCTTCCTCTGACAACCAGCCGACGTCGTCGGTCCAAGGAAGAGGTATCCGAAAAGCATTGGGATATAGGGCGAGATACTGGCGGGCCCAAGACAAGACAATGTCACTCCTGATCTGAGGCTGAGGTACACAACCTTCCTCAACGTGAGTGTCGTAGACATGCTCTTCAACAAAGTCCTGCTTGCAGCGTGAACATTGGCGAACAAAGCTCGGGAAGCCGCGATGAGTGCCAGCGCGGTCCGGATTAAGATGGCTCCGGATTTGCGACATGACACTCTTGGAGCATCCTTGACACGGCGACTCGGTTTCATGCATCAGGTGGTGTTTGTACACCGGGCAGTCGACCATCCTAGCTTCGTCCTTGGTGGAAAACTCCTCTAGGGCCACGAAGACCTTTTCGCCAGATCCGCTTGCAAGTGATCGTTTATGGCCGCGTTTCGTGACTCGATCTGTTTGTAACGTGATGCCGGTCCTGTGATCTACTCCCGAACGTCCGTTGCTACGCGGGTCGGTTCGCTGGTTGGGAAGCGTTCGGCTATGGTAATTACCGGGGCTTGCAGCGTAGTGAGTACCGGTATATACAGCAACGTCAATGGCCTGCACAACGGCGCGGATATCATCGAGAACTTTGGCGTAGATGGGATGGGCGTCAGACCTAGTAGCTGTTAGTGCATCGCATGAGCTCATTGATTTGAGTACTCACTGGCCGTCTTTTAGCTGTTGAACGATGCTCTCCCAACGCGTGAAGAAAGAGTCGCAGACGCGCGAGTAGTCACTAGAGCTGAGGTTCTCCTGAAGCGCATGGAAGGCACACTGTGCGGCACGAGGAAGGTCCTGAACAGCAACAGAATGGTCAACGATAGGTTGCACATGGGATAGCTGATTGTTCACAAAACCCAGTTCTGTTTGCAGCCACTGGCCCACGTTGTAGGGCGGTTCTTGCGCAACGTCAATGTCTTCGATCATGAAAAGGTAGGGATTAGCTGCGTCATGCTCGGTGCCATGCCGCCTTTGTACTGGAGGAAGGTTGAGCTCGGGATGTTTGCTGCGTGCGTGCTTCAGTCTGGCATCAGCTCGCTGAAAGACACTAAAGCAGTTCTCGGCCGTGCAAGTGTATGGGCCTCCCTTCGCTTTGATGTGCTTCTGCTGTACGTGTCGCTTGAGATTTCCACGCCGGTATGTACCTGTGAACTCCTTGTTGCATTGCCCGCAGCTAATGATGTTGTTGTCACCAGGACTACTGATGGGCAATGCGGAATGGGCGGTGGCGCTAGACGCTGCCGCCCATGGCCGAGGTAGCGACGAGCTCGGGGACGAGGAGTAGCTGGGAGGCGTTGCGGCGCCTGGAGAGGCATAACGGGGGATCGGTTCGATGACACCCGAGTAGGATTGCGTGGTATAGTCAACTGGATCAGGTTCGTTGAAGGTTTGATATGGATATATTGATAACTCCGAGGGTATGTATGGGGACATATGATCAGGCTCATGCTGTCATCTTGTAAGTGAGAGCAACATCCGGCGCACAGTTAGACGTACCCTCGGATTGTACTGCGACCATGGGTCTATAACAGAACCAGGCGTGCCGGTCTGCGTTGGTTCCGGATCTTTGTGGTGTGTTCTGGGTTGGGCTTGCGACAAGTCTAGAGCACTGTCGAAGCGACCTGGGTCCACGTACATCCTGTGCCTGGGCATTGTGGTGGGAGAAGGAAGGCTGGTCTCCAAAGCGTGCTGTCACCTGGAAGGGTGACCCGGGGCAGGCCCGTGGCATATGATATAGGCGTGAGGATTGGCGTACGGGCCATGGCGCGCGGCGACGGCAAGCAAGTGTACAACTGTGTTGCGCCATTCTAGGACGGAGGACAGAGGCGCCACGGACGCGATCAGAAGCGCGCTGACTCGCCGGACACCCTATGCAGAGGGCAAGCGATCGGAGAAGACATGGGCTGGCAGGGCGAGCGGTTGTGGTTGCTAGTGGTGCAGTCTGGAGAAGCGAGGCATGGCCCCTCGAGCGGAGACATGCGGCCAGCAAGACTCGGCTGAAGTGGAAGCGTTCCTCCGAAAGGAGCTATCCAAGTGTGCAGTCGTGCCGATGGGAACATGCGAATTAGGCATGCGACTGGTGCTCGAGGCACGGGTGCGGTGGGAAGTCGTTCAGCGCGCACCAGCCACGAGGCGGTGCACAAGGCACCCCAGGCATGGCTCCAGCCCACCCCTCGTCGGACGTCGGCCAGCGGAAGCTACGCCCGGCCCAACAGACGCCTGCTCATAAGCTGCCATGTTGTCGACGGCGCGCTGCTTGGAGCTCGCGGTGTGGTCGGGCGACGAAAGATTGCTCGAGCGACATCAATATGCGACGCCATTCGCCCGCTGCACGCAGTGGACGGAGGCCGCCCGACAGAACGAGGCGGACGGGGTCAGGGCGCAGGTGGGCGGCGGAGCATTGTGTGGGTAGTCCAGAGGTCCTTCACGGTGGCAAGAGTCTGCTACCGTGATGCGCGCTGCTTTTGTTGTTGTCAGTCCAGCGCACGACGCGCTTCAGGCACCAGCGGCGGGCGTGCTTACAAACTTCGTCCAGCTCCTCTCGCTGCACCGCAAGCTGCACTATGCGCCCGGCACACATCCGTCGCCTGCCAGATTGGGAGGCCGCAGAGCCTCAATCGATCGAAATGGCAGCCTTGCTGGGACGCGTCAGACGGAGTGGCGAGGGTACTCAACAGTTAAGCGCGTTGTTTGGGGATGACGTCTGATCATGGGCGGGGTGCTGCCAAGGCGGCCTTCTATAAATGTGCTCAGAGGCGGTCAGTCGTCCAATGTCTGCGAGGCACGAGTAATCTCCTTTGTCACTGCTGCACCGTTAACTAGCGCATGTGTGGGCGAGTTGGTGGACATGGTGGTGGAGGAATAGGTGCGTAACTGTGCAGCTAGAGCATGCCCTTGCCAGCGCCGTAGCCGGTTGAGATGAGATGCCAATTGACTCCACACATGGTGATGCGCCCTTCTGCCCACACTCCGGCTGCTCTTGCCCTGTCCACTATGGCGTCGAGCTTGTCCCTGCCGCTGACGCCCACCGTTATCGAGGCGAGGCCCTCTGGTTGCCCTTCCCGCCCAGGAACGAAGCCCAATCTCGCGTTCGTGAATGCGAGCAGATCCCGGCTCCGTGCCACGCCGAACAGCTCTTCCCACTGTCGTGCCGCAGCTTCGTGGTCCGCGTCGCCAGGCTGCAGGCGCAACACACAGCCCACCAGCCCAAGATGCCCGGCCCGCTGCATGCCAGACCTGTAGGCCTGGTAGTCAGAGCCGCATGCGTGCCATGGGGAGAATCGCGTTCTCAGGGGCGCCGCATTGTCCGGCCCTGGGGTGTGGCTGTCGAGTTCTGGCATCATGCCGCCTACTGGTATTAGTCCAAGTTGTGCCAACGGCGGTGGGGACATACCTTTGACGCCCTTGGGGTGGTACTGCGTGCATACGACGTCGCCGTGGTCGTGCTTAAAAATGACTTTGGCCAGGCCCTGCTTCTCCAGGTACTCCCGCCGCTTCTTCGCGTCTTCCGTCTGCATGATGGCCATGTAGCCGCCATCACCACGCTTTTCCAGTAGCCTCCCGGCCGTCGTGCCTTCCTTGAAGGGAGCAACAAGTTCTATCAGGTCGCCGCCGAGAGGGACTGATGGATCTATTAGTCCATGTTGTCTCTTCCAGAAGTACAGGCGTACTGAGACAGTTTCTCAGCCCCCATTGGGCGACTGCAGCATCTTCGTATACCACTTCCGTGCCCAAGACATGCGTCTGGGTGTCCAGTCAGTTTTGTTGGTATTGTTCTTTCCATGGAAGACATACAATGAGATGCTTCGCTCGCTCGATGTCCTTCGTCACCAAAGCAATCTGGCGCAGTCGCGTTGGGGCAGCCCCAAGACTTAACTTCGGTCCTTTTCGCGCTCCTCCGGACATGACGAAGAATCCGAAGTCCGACTGAGCATGACGTTGCGCATTCTGGCTGTGCTATGGCTTTATGCACGCTTACTCGGATGCTCATCATCAGCATATCCCTCGGCTCCGTGGTTCCCCGCAATCGGCTCAATGAGTCGCATCGTTAGCACTACCATTAGTCATAGATCAATTGAATGAGACTCTAGTATCTTTGAGCGTCAAGTGAAGGTTGGCATGAAATAGGGTAAAATCAGGAGATGAGAGAGTGACGTTAGGACGTGCTGGCGAGCATTGACGCTAACCCACAAAATTATGCATGCATTCGATCCCTCCTTCCGTCCCAACCACAACACAACACTCTCAACTACACGCACCAAACAATTGCACCCGGCTCTCAGACCGTCGGACAAAGCTACGCAGAGAAGTAGAACTATATTGCGCCCAATATCGCTGCAATCCTCGCCATTAGGCATCGTTCCAAGTCTTTTTTCGAAGGATCCTCCTCCAAGTAAACAAACCAAATATGGCAGGTCACGACATCAATCTTTCTACGAGCACATGCAACATGCAGTCCAACCCAACCCCTCTCTTAGACCGCTAGTCTGACGCTGAGCATGTGGTTGGACAAACCAATTTGCAGTCACCGAGTTTATCCATCCTGCTAGCGGCGCTGTCAAGCTTCACTCAGTGGACCACGTCTCTTACCTGCAAACGATTCGAAGCCGTCTTTTACCTCAGAAGCCTCAACAAGAAGCTCGCAATCAGACTTTAAAGCTAGTGCAAGCCACTCCTTCGGTAGAAGGTCTGAATACTCTTACCTTGAACTTCAATATCCATTTCCACATTGCCCTCGGCATCAAATCGAATGGACAGCAATGCCATGGCAGCTTTCTACGCCTGATTAATGGCGATTCTCCAGCTTCCTATGGGCGACGTTGTCATGTTTGGTAATTCGGATAGGTAAGTTTGCTCTGGAAGCCATGGCTTCCGCAGCACGGCACGATTTATTCTGCCGTTGGCGTGAGCCTCAAGGTCATCAATACTGACCCACATCAATCTTAGTAAGTCAGTATCATATGCTCTCTCGAGGACAGCACAGGGGTCGGGCATGTGCTTGTAGCTTCGTGGCATGAGCAACACATGCCGACTGTGCAACAACCTTGGTAAGCTCATGGGTTTACAATTCAATGCCACTGCAGTGACCAGAACGCTGACATGTACCTAGGCATGGTCCGACACACGTTGTGTCAACATTTGCGACGTTTCTCGCCGCCGGCACGACTGCTGCCCACCTTCAGGGAGCACGCCGCGCTTGCTGGATCTGCTGAGCTTGCTCTAGCTTTTCGCATCTGGCATCGACTTACGGTCATCTTGTAATGCCCGCGTGCTGGCTGTCATAGCAAGCACTTGGACAATTGGATTGTCTACAGGATGCTAGCCTTATAAGTCCAGTCGTAGCCTGTATCATTGTCCACAGCTCGGACTCGGCTGCCTATTGTGTCTACCATTCAGGGGGTGCTGCTGTCTGGCTTCAGGCTTACCACTATGACGTAGGCCTCCTCGCACATAAGAAGGACTACGTTTTCCCAAAGACAACTCTGGTATGTTGTGATCTTGACATTGAAGATTCGGCGCTCTCCATTCGTGAACATGAGATTAACCAACATGACAGTGTCATTCGCGCGCCAGTTGCGCAACGCAGGCCACCACGTCGAGGCGACCTGATCGCTACATGAGACCATGTGGACGCGCAACCTAACTCTTGCTTGGACCAGTCGCTGCAGTTGCGTTCCGGACATGGAAGCACAATATCTTAGGAGATCTACGGAAGCCTACGCCCAACACATCGTCCACACTGAGCAGATATTACTGTATCAGCAGAGCAAGTTTTTATGTTTTCTTGCGCGCAGAAGGCCACGACTACCCGATGTATGTTCCTTGAGATGTCGGGCACATCTCCATCACCAGCAAACAGTCCTTCGAAACTTTGGGTAGGCTTGGAACGCCTACAACGCCGCGCCGCTTCCGTCGCTCTAATTATCACGACATATGTTCTGCAGCATTTCGTTTGCCCCGCCTCCGCTTGGGCGCGCCTCCGCCCGACAGCTCTCCTTCCCACGTGGCACTCGGCTTCACCTTGGGTGCTCGGGCCATGACGTGCCGTTAACCCAGCGTCTCCACAAGCTATAGTCACCTCTGATTTATCTGCAAACCTATTGTAACTCCAATTCCACGAGGACTTGGCTTTCGACACTCGCTACAAAACACACACTCGCTCAGCCCTTACGCTACGTTCTCACAAAGTCGACCTTCGTTCTGGAGCTTCCGCAGCGCGTTGTACCAGACGTGTGAAAGAGTTTTTGCTTCTTGCGGTCTTTTCAGTTGTACATCAAGACGATCAGTGTTCGTACAACAGCATTCGCAATCGCAGACATGGACTCGCCTTCTATTCTTGCCCGGTTCCCCACGCTCACGGGTACTACTTCCCTTAACATCCTACTATAGCGGCCATTGACATCATATCAGCTCTGTTTTCTCAGGCTCGTGTGCACGAAGAAGCCGCCCCAGTTCAACCCGCCCGATCTGCTCGCTCTATTCGCCCCGTCCGCCCCGTCCGTCCTGCTATCTCGCAACCACATGTTCCCCCGCCCCGCAAGACCCAGAAGAAGCGCAAGCACACGTTCGAGATCTTCAAAGACGCCATCCACGAGGACGAGACTGCTGCGACCGTTCGTGAGGGACCAGCTCCAAAGCACTACATCAAGTCTCGTCTTCCCCTGAAGGTCAGGACCGACGTGGCCAACAGCGCTCCAGCCACACCTTTTGTTCTGCCAGACACTCCGCGTCCCTCTCCCACCGAAGAAGATAAGGAGAACCACGACCCCGCACCAGCTGCGCCGCCGGTCCCTTATGTCTCGACCGTCACTCCAATGCCTCCCGCCAGCCCGCCGCCGGCACTTCCCGCCGCCGCCATCATCGACCCTAACATATGGCCTACCGAAGTCATCCCGCTTCCGGAGCCCCGCAATATGGTGTTGTACGTCTTGCTGGGCTTGACCGACTGGACTGTCACCAGTGGCGAGATCTTCGTCGCTTGGAGGCGCACCGCGCTTCGCTACCACCCCGACCGCCACGCCGAAGAAGACCACTTGGTCGCTACGCTTGAGATGCAGAAGTTGAATGCCGCCAAGGAGGTGCTCACTGACATGAGTCGTCGCCGCCACTATCACCGCACAGGCGTCCTGCCTTTGGATGTCTGAGGGCTGCTTGTTGTGCAACTAAGGGTATGTTTGGCTAAGGACATGATGTTTCGATTGGACTCATTGATGTCCCTTTGATGGTTTGATCGGGTCATGGTCGTTTTTGAAAAGACAGAAAGACAGTCTGCAGGCGCTTCATCGATCTGGTGTGCCTTTGCGCATCACCACATCGCTAGCATAGCCTCGCTAAAAGTGATTTTCTTTTCTTTTCGGTCGCATTAATACGTAACTTCAAACTCACACCTCACCGTGACTGAATTTGCCTGATGTTCACTTGAAAAGCATACTTCATCACATAGCATTGCTTCCAATTCTAAACACCAGGTACTTTGAGTTGTGTTCTTGAACTATCTGGCCGCTATGAATTTGAGACGTCTTGGTGTAAGCTGAGGTTATGCATGCGTCCAGGAACGTGTGAAGATGTGTTGGACTACTTCGGGTCGTGTTGCCGTCCTTACTGATAGACGTTGGGGGAGGATATCTAAACAACCTTGACTCTAAACTTGATCCTTACGTCCTCTCTCTTCTTCTCCTCAAAGGTGGCCAGTAGAGTGACATCGCGTACCGATGCGATACCTAGATAGCCGTGCGCGAGAGCTAGCGCTCAAAAGTCTGTGCCTTTGCGACGTCTTACATCAAACTCGCTAGCATTGCCAGGGACGACGCCGCCGTAGAAGCCAACGTCGACCCAGCACCCGCCCATTCCCCGCGTCTTAATCACGCGTCAACAAGTCGAATAAATACGCCTATGTGCCCACATGAAAAAAGCGTAGGAGTAGGCAGGGCTTTCGAGTAGTAAACAGCTCCGGCGTGCCTTGGGAAGGTTGGGACCGTGGTACTGTGCTGGCGAATGAGATGCCAAACTGCTGTACACGCGTGATTATGGGGGTTGTGGTGTGCATTTTGTGTCGGGCTCGGGGTTCGGAGATTAGATCAGAGTGTAGTACGAAACCTCCAGGCTTGTAAAGTGTGGCCTATCTACACGAAGAAAGTGTTTGCGAGGTTGTGAGTACGTTTCGGGAAAGAGTGGTTGGTAGCGTTTGAGGATGAGTTATGAGATTGGGATAGCACTGTGCAGGAGATACATGTCATGTATGCAGCTCTGATGTTGTAGCATGAGATGAGTTTAAGAGACGTGGCAGTAGAGCTTCATGCTTGCTGCCGTTGCTGCTCACTAATTGATGCTTGGAATGAAGGTATGATTGCACATTGATAAGATATCCAAATTTCTTCAGTATTAGGATCTGTCCGACCAATGAGATTCCAGCGCCGAGAAGGTGGAGCTGTCAGAACGGGGAAGTGGCGGTAGATCTTGTCGCGCGAGAGAATACTCGTGGCTATGACGGTCAGATATTGAAGGCTGAGGACTCTCCCCTCCCAGACGACGAGCGATGCGGCTACCTTGTCTCGAGTATGAACAATGCTAATCAGAGGGATCGGATGGCGGGCTTCAAGAGGAATAATGTCTATGGGCTGAGCCGTGTCGGTGTCGATGCTCAGAGACAGAGTGACCCGAGCTCGATGGTTTAGGAGAAGAGTTATGTGAGCCATTGCGGTTCCGACTCCGGTATGTAGATATAGGTTGAAGAGGCCAATGAGAGATCTCAGGCGTATTCTCAGAGGCTGCCCCGCTGCGATTGTCGTCATTCTCGACTTCTTGCAACTCCGGATCAAAGTTGGTCCTCCACCTCTGCTGTTTAGTGAATTTGTCCTTCCTCATGCGATACATTTCGCGAGTCCTGCTGATTTCCGGCATAATCTTCTTGGGACTAAACCTTACGATGTCCGGTGCGTCCATCACTAGAGGATAGACAAGGACGGCATCTAGCAGTAACATCAGCAGCGTAATGGCAGACGAGAAGCCCTGGTTGATATCGCGGAGCCAAAGCAGGATAATAGGACTCAGTAATGCCGCGATAATAACTAAAAGTAGGAGGGTTGGCGCGAAGATTTCGAAGATGTTCCTGATTAGTATGTACGTTGTTCTGCCCGAGGTGAAAGTCCGTCTTAAAGATCTCCTCATCCATGTCAAAAATACGCGTGTGGAAATAGGCTGACTGTGCTGGATGCGTGCATGGTCCCGGACTCTATATAGAACCTGATCTTTATATTCAATCAGGCGAGAGCTTCGGATGCTGAGTCGCACCGCATAAGCAACGAGTACAAAGCCGACTGCCACCAGGAAGAACTGATAGATTGGTACACCTCCGTGGAGCCCCTTAATTTTCATACCGAACAGACTTATAGCGAAGGATAGAGGGATGAAGACAAACGTAAACTCGGTCAGCTTGAAAATGCTTTCTGCTTCTATGATGCTTCGACGACTATCGACAAGTTGCATCTCCGAGAGTAATGAGGTTGAACACTTGTTAATGAGCTCCAGGCAGGTGCTCAAGGCTTCTCGGGTTTCTTTCGCAAGCTCCTGGGATCGGCCGTCGTCGCTAAGAAAGTGCGTATCGGTATTGTACGCAAAGTCTACGAAGGACCGCAGCTGTTGTTCCAGTTCCATGACTGCAGTGTTCAGCTGATACAATGTGCTGCGCCAAAAAATCACATGCTTCTGCAATAGGTTTTCGTTCAATGTGTCCTTGCGAATTTGCTGAAGAGAAGCACGAATGATGTCCAGAAGACTATGGGTGTCATCATATTTGGTGCGGAAAAGTGCACGAAGCGGATCATAGGGCGAGTCCAGTTCATTTCCGGGTGATTTCAAGTAGGACTCGAATTTATCCAGAATCAAAGTAGGTGCTCGAAGGCTGTCGAGGCTATGTATTCTCGAGCTTTCAGGCAACTTGCCTTTCGCCCTTGATGAGCTTTGCCTTTCCTTGACTGTATAGTATGGAACATAGGGTTCAGGTATCTCAGTATGTGTCTTTAGGTCAGCAGGGGCTTGACCAGGCTTGGTGCTGTCTCTACCCCCTGGTGGTACTTCCACACTACAGGGGTCACCGGGTTCCGTGCGATGGGTTGAGCGTGTGGCCCCTTGTGGACCCGTACGCTGCTGGTATATTTCTTGTATGCGTGCTCCTCGATATGCTCCTGACACATCTCTTGGACGGATTCTGGATTGGGTGGGTGCGTTGGGCCTCAGACGCGAGATTTGGTGACGCTGAATGGATTCATCGGGGAACTCACGAATGTTGCCTTCAAGGCGAACAAAGGGCAATGAATCAAGTAGAATGATCACTTTATATGCTTAGTATTTGTGTCCGTCATGTCAATAGGAAGTGATTGTGCACGCACCGAATCGACAATTATGCATTTTTCGAGTCCACATCGTAGCTCGTTCTTCCCAGCCTACCGGATATTCCGTTGTTGAGCCCTTATGATATCTCCCAGGCTCCGGGCACATCTCTAGATTAGAGCGCCATATATTTGCAGCAGTTGCTATGCGGTGAAGTCCTCTACATGGCTTGCTGTAGCAGCGGATGAGGGGTTGGTATTCCTCAACTAGCTCTTGTCGAAGCGCTGTGTCGGCCTTGAAAAGAAGTATGACCGGCCGATACCAGGTGATTGATGAGGAACCCTGGGCGACGATGTTTGAACGCCAAGTCGGCGAGCTGTTTTTCTTTGCTATTCTCATGTTGTATTCTGATCGATGCAGATGTTGTTTGAACAAGAGTGGGGGGATCTGGAACGTTGCACCTAAGCAATGGATTGTTGATGGCGAAAGGTCTTCTACTAAAATGATTCGTTCATTAACGTATGTTGGAGCGTGAGCTAGTACACCTTTGAACTCTTTGTGTGATGGCTGCGTGGTATAGTTTATCCAGGGCTCTTGGGCTGCCGATATTCCCCCCATAGTAGCTCCTGTACGATCAAAGTAGACATTGTGAGAAAGTCGGGTATGGCGTGTTGTCTACGCGCATACATTTGGTACTACACTCGGCAAATCTTCTGCTAGCATGGCAGTGCCGACTCTGTAGGCTTCAAGTTTGGCATCAGACGGTGTTGATATCGACTGTACCTCTGTACTTGTGTTATTACCTACCTGCTCTTTCCTCGGCCGCATTTCGCGCCAACGTATAGCGACCCGCAGCGCGCTCCAAAGGTCACCTTGACTAGACCGGTCTGGACCGCGTCCCGACATCGTATTCTGCGGTCGATGGGTGGCTTGCCCTGAAGTCTGTTCTTGAGGAGGTCGCTGCATTTGGATGTGGTTTCGGTTGTTGGAGGTTGAGGCATTGTACTGGTGCTGTGGTGATGAAACAGGCGCCACCAGACTTGCGCCGTTGCCTATAGCTGAACGAATATGTAAGTGTTGATCGTCTACTGATGCCCGGCGAGAGCGATGTGGAACACGTTCCAGGTCTTTGTTGGGCGTGCGGGTCGTGACTTCGTAATTGCCTAGGGTATGTGTTTGATTCAGCGACTTTGCACCATTTGAAGTACCCCCGATTTTTTGTTTTCCCGTCCAGACCTCGAGAGCCTCGTGGAAACTTTGATCCTTGCCGAAATTGATTCGTTGTATACTATTGTTGCAGTGTGAAAATGCAGTGAAAACCAAGTATTGTGTATTGTCTGATTTGTTGTTCTGCTCGTGCGGACCTCCCAGAAGGCCAGCATAAGGGTCTGTTTACATGACGTATCTATGATACAGCTGAGGTAAGAGGTACTCGATAAATGAGGAAACAGCACCAGAACACCAACACGTGATCTGCTTCCCATAACCGTAACAACTATCCTCGTCTATTTTTGTAGCTTCATCACCGCCACGTTCGGACGAGCCGCTGATCTTATCGCAAGATCCATGTAGTCTCTGGCGATCCTGTTCGAGACTCGATTGCGAATGGTTGAGCCCGCTGTGTCGTACAGTACCTTCCTCCTCTTTTGGCAATTTCAACGTGTTGCTCGTCATTCCCCTTTCGGCGGAGAATCAACACTGTCAACCCTCAACCTGGTCTGTGCTCGTCAAGCAGAAATGTCCAAAGTGTAGGAGTTTTGACGATTGAAGGATTTGTAAAAGGCGGAAAAGGATGGGATGGGCTCGAAAGCTTTCCTCGGAGTCTGCAAGGAAAGTCGCGCTAGTGTTATTTTAGCGTGCCCAGGTGTTGATCGGTCACGACCCCAAACATGGTACGTGTCGCGCTCGACCACGACGTGGAACAGTCATGTCGTGCATCGATTGTGAGCACGAAGTCGTCTCAACGAGATACATATACCTTGTTGAACAACATTGAGCGGGAGTGAAAGTGTCACCCCAGCCACTCTCATCACCTGCATACCTGTGCGGTAAGAACATCTTTCACATCAGTCCAACAAGAGTCAATCTCCATCGGCGGATCGCGCTTTCTTTAATATACAGGCTTTGTAGATTCAAAAAAAAATCAACCGTCTTCGCTGGGCAGCCCAGCTTTTCCGTTAGTATTGGAACACCTGTCGTGACATAAGTTGCTCTTGCTAACCACAACAATAGGACTTTTCCCGTTTCTTGCAAGCCATCCCCTTTGTATTTCTGGTCATGTTGCTGTCATTATATTGATTTGTAAGTGCATTGCATCAAGTTTGATCAAAACACCAAATTAACATGTTTGAAAGCTGTTACTCTCGCCGGCTGTTCAAGCTACTCGGCTATGACCAACGTCTATTTGTTTGGTCTTGCATACGCCAGCGCTTCCGATTCGGCAAAATCGGCAGGGAATGTGCTATGGAAAACGCTTGAAGATCTCAAAGGCTCATCACAACTCGAAGTTCGGGCAGGCTACTTTGGTATGTGCGTGCGCCACCGTGGCATCATCTGGCTCTGCAGCTCGGATGCGGCCGGTCTCGCACAGCAAATCGAGCCGCACAACGACCCTTTGGGTCAGATAGGCGTGGCTGCAAAATTCAGGGAACACGTGGTATTTGCTGGCGTTATGATCACGGCTGTTGTACTCGCGGTCATGTCAATGACTTTACTGCTTACATTTCCTGGCTGGATAAAAGAGCTCGACAGTCGAAATGGCGAACTGGTCGATGTACGTCCTTTCCCTTCCGAACGGGTATCGCGAGCCACGCTACTCGGAGCCTTTGTAGCTGCAGTGTTGTTACTCATTGCCGGCCTATGGCAGCACATCGGTTCTGTGGGCGCCGCGGCTATGGCGGAGACCGCAACTTACGGCAATGTGCGAACTGATATCGGAGTTGGTGCAATGACCATGGCTTGGCTTGCGTTCACTCTTGAGGCTACAGTGACAATGGGATTGCTAATGACGATCTTATCAGTAGTTTTGCTTGATAGGTTCACAGTCAATGACTAAAGTTCCGAGCAAGAAAAGATAGACAAATCTCAAAGCATATATTGAGGCGTTCGGTGGTCCTCACATTGTCCTAACAATGATCCTCTTCGCTTCAATGTATGCTAAAGAAATCTAGCTATGCGAACAAACATTCAACACATATGTGAATCGTATTGAACAATGTGAAATGCATTAATGTATGTACACAGGCTCTGCCCAAAGAAAGTAAAATATATACACAAAACCCCAACGTTTTCCATCCTTTCTCATCCAATTTGCTCATCTCTTCATGATCTAAGCAGCATACGAGTCCAAAAAGCTCGCCCTCGTCAACTTCTCCCTTCTCGCAACAATCTCCTCACTCTCAAAAACCTCGGGAGACACCGGCACGCGTCCGCTATATCGGCTGAGCCTCGTGCTGCGCTTGTGCACACGAGCTGTATGAACGCGACGGGACTTAGATGCTAGTGTGCATTGAGAGTAGTACTCGTTTTGCTTAGTGCAAGTCCAGCCCGTAGCGCACTGAGTAGGGCCGTCGTACCCTGTTCCACCGCAACGAGCGTAGGCCGCAGCTAGGTCGGATCCGGCCTGGGAAGGTGCGGGAGTGGAGGCTGGGGGAGCGGAAGGGGCTGACTCTACGGGCGATTCGGACTCGACGGGACTGCCAGACTGAACTGGAGCAGCGGATGGGATAACGGGCGAGCCAGCTCCAGTAAGGGAGGAAACAGGTGCCGTAAGCGACAATGTGACAGCAGGCTTGGTAACGGTTGGGACAGCCTCAGGGAGAGCGGGAGTGGTACCGTTGGCTAAGATTCCGCCCAGTGCGAGGATACGTGCGGCAGCAGCTTCAGCAGCGACCATGATAATGGCCTGAGTGTTGCCAGTAGGAAGATCAGGGTGGAATGAAGCATCGACAACGAAGAGATTGTCAGTGCCGTATACCTTGGTGTCGGCATCGACAACAACACCAGCATCGCCCTTGGTGCCCATCTTTGCAGTGCCAACGTAGTGAGAACCGCTCTTGAATTCTTTGATGAGATCGGCGCCTGTGACGTTGGCGACCCCGGTAGGAGCAATAAGAGTAAGAGTCGAGTTACCACCTTGAGCCATCTTGATCAAGCGGTTCATCATGAGAGTCGCAGCTTCCTTATCAACGGCGGAGGTCATGTGTGGTTTGGTGATGAAAGTCGTAGCACCATCAGCTGTGATGCCGAGACTGCCGACTGATTGAGAGCCATGCGTAGCGTACACCTTCATCTGGATGGTGTCATCGGAGGGTCCGTTACAGGTGCCCTGGAAAAACACCTCACTGCCATCAGAGGTAGTCACAGATGACCACCAGTTGAGCCGTTGTCCAGATTGCGCTAGGATGCCCGACCCCTTGGCGAAGAGCTCAACGGTGGTCTGGTTGGGTGTTGTGAAAGCTGTCTTTGGCTCGGAGAGCATAGGAATGCTGGTGTTGAACTTGACGGTGAATATGGGATGATCTTTGATCTCTGCGCCAACAGGAAGATTGATCCAATCAGCCTCGTCCGGATGAGCTGCACCGCTTTTCCCAGCTGCAACGGTCTGAAGCTGCTCTGCAAGGCCAATTCCCGAGTTGAAGAGGATGCGGGGTGTAGACAAAGCGCCAGCTGCAAGGAGAACGCTGCCGCCAGCCTTTACATTGTAGATGATTTGCTTGCCAGCCGCGGTCTCAACTTCGACACCTGAAATGGATGAGCCCGCACGAACAGCACGAACAACATTGGTGTTCATGATGAGCTTGAAGTTCGAGAGTTTCTGGGCGAGGGGAAGATATGTCTTGACAGGCCCGGAGCGAAGGCCGCCCGCCACGTTCCATGCAGGATGACCGTACACATCCGTCTTCGAGTTGGGGTCTTTGATGAAGTCTGTCTCGGCCCAGCCTTGGCCGGCGAAGAATTGAGAAAGCACACCATAGGCTTCGTCGTTGTAGCGGTTGCCGTCCATTGAACCGTAGGTCTGGCCGGGGTTGCGCTCCCAGACGCGGTCGGCAGCAGCGGAAACATCAGCCCACTTCCAGCCGACGGGCCACTTATCATCGAAGTCTTTCTCTTGGGGTTTGACGAACATCATTGCGTTGACCGAGGTTCCACCACCGAGCAAACACCCTGCCATATCGGCGGTATCCGTGCAGTAGGCGGGACTTCCTACATCGCTCAGATAGTAACCATATCCGGGAACATCGTACATGGTGACGGTAGAGTTCCACTCCAACGTGTCGGTGTTGCCAGACGATGCGAGCGAGGGGCCACCACGCTCGATTAGGAGCACGGAGGCGCCGCTCTCGGCAAGCCTTTCGGCTGCGATAATGCCAGCAGGTCCACCTCCAGCGACAATGTAGTCGTAGGTTTCGTTTGCAATGGATGCAGTTGTGTTGCCTCCAGAAATTGGGGCCGTCGAGTTGTTGCCAGGTACTGGAGTCGTTGGGACAGTAGTATTACCAGAGTCAGAGCCGCCCTGAACAGCAAGGGCCGCCCAAGTGTCGAATTTTGCACTCTTCGCGTTGTCCATCGGCATACCGAACGCTCCAAAACCTCCATTATGGTAATTCAGGGCAGCAGATGCAGACGCCGAGTCAGTCAGAGGGGCTTTCGCGAAGGCCCATCCCATGATGTTTACGGCAGGAGAGTCGTAGATGACTAGACCGTCAGCGACGTTGTCGCTGATACAGTTTGAGCAAAGGAAAGTGTAGGAGAACGCGGTCTCGTTGACGAAGGTACCATCAGGAATGGGTGTCATGCTGAAGTTACTAGTCTTTACGGCTGGATTGGTATAGCCGCTGTTCAGTAGTTAGTATTACAAATGCGAAGGGCACCTGTTGAACCACTCACGTTGCCTGTCTGAACGAAGATACGATCTCACCATCATTCGGCCATGCGACGATGAGAGGGTTGCCAGTCATGCTTTGACCCATGCTGAAACCAGCCCAACCTCCTCTATTGGTGATAGGCGCCTGGATTTGCGCAATGAAGTCTGTTGTAGGATTCTCTGGTAGAGCAATACCGAATGTGTAGCCTGACACATGCTGATATCCATTGAAGGTGATGCCCGTCTTAGCATCGACGTACGGCGAAGAGGTTTGAGCTACGGCTCGAAGCGCAAAGAGTGCGGAGCTGAGGATGAAAGAACGTGACATGTTGATGATATGAATCAAGTTGGTATGAAAAGAATGTGTGGGCACGGCCTACAAAGAATGACTGAGCCTTCAAGGCTGTAAAGAATGACAAGAAAATTGTTCGAGAAAGAACGAGCAAAGAAAGAATGGATGCAAGCAAGTCGCTGGTGACAAAACCTACAATGGGGACTCATCGCCCTATTATACATGCTGTGCATGTTTCCATACATGCGGGTCTCGGAATCCTCAATCTTCCCAATTCAGAACTACGTCCTTCTGTTACCATAGTGCGAGTCAATCAAGCCCGTGATGCAGCCTTGAATCATTGACGACCATGTCTTTGGGCCGGATTGGGCTCTCAAATCCAGAAAAACGGTTTTGCATACGCATGTCAAGGTTGTTTTGGCGCCGGACCTACGCGGGAGATAGATTGCACTTGGGGCAAGCGAAGAAAAGCCGATGCGGGTAACCGCGACGTCCAGCATGGTGACGTATAATCAGGGCTATGTGATTCGTTGATGGGGGTGTTTCGAGTCCGATGGTGCGGTTTGATCTTGGGTGTGGGTCTAGCTGTTTCAAAACAACGTGGCCAAGGCAGGAGATGGACGTCCTGGAAATCTGCCACCGCGGTGCTGATTCTTGATCTTGAAGAAGAGCCGAGTCATACCCGTCAAACCGCGCATGACTCTCCGCGAAAAAGAGCAAACCCAGGCGATGAAAATTCAAACATGTCGGACATGGCGACCTGGAGGCGCTACCACCACCTCCACCACAACGCCTCGCGAGCGATGAGCAGCTTGGAGAGACCTGCACTCCAAGAGCAGATTCTAAGCAGCCCGAGAAACAGAACCGATGACATAAACCTTTGATACAATACTGGCGACTTGGCCTGTGTATGGAGCAGGCGATGCATCGCGAAACCTCTCTCCAGCCCTCAGACGACTGCGACACTCGACCGTGTATGTGCCGAACGGGTGGTGTGTGGTGCACATCGTTAAGCTTCATCCATCACAAAAGAGTTGGTATCGAAGTAGCGATAGCGATGCAAGAGGGGATCAAGCAATCTTGCAATCGAACATTTTGAGGTTTAGTGATCGTTCTGGTGGTGGACAAAGATCAAGTCGTCTACCTCAAGTGCGGAGGTGGGGTATGCACATCCGAACCTCGGCCCATCACGCTTATCTTGATCACATACAAACATGAAGACGACGGGTTTGTTTCGCTTCCAATTTTCCAATTTTTTTTCTAACTTTTCACATCCGCTTCGAGTGGCTTCAAATCTCCCATAATGGCGCCCAAGAACAACGTTCCAGCATACGTCCTCGGCGTTGGGCTGACCAAGTTCATCAAACCAAGGAAGGAGCGTATGTACCCGGAGATGGGATACGAAGCGGGTGTCAAAGCGATGCTAGATGCACAGATTACTTACGACGATGTTGAGACTGGCGTCGCGTGTTATTGTTATGGTGATACGACAAGTGGACAGCGAATATTCTACCAATTTGGCATGAGTGGGTGAGTACCAACTTTATGCATTACGGCACACTCTCATGTTATCTAGTGATAAGATTCAGAAACTAACAAGACCCTAGCATTCCTATATACAACACCAACAATGCATGCGCTACTGGCTCCACCGGCCTACACCTTGCGCGCACTTTGATCAAGAATGGCGCCGTAGACTGCGTAATGGTGATTGGTTTCGAGCAAATGCAGCCAGGCTCCATCAAATCCGTGTGGTCGGACCGCCCGTCTCCGATGGGGCTTTCCATGCGCATGATGGCCGACACCAGAGGCATCACTAACTCCCCACCAAACGCGCAGTACTTCGCCAATGCCGGCCTCGAGTACATGGAGAAGTACGGAGCTGAAGCGCGCGACTTCGCCGAGATTGCGCGCATCAGTCACGAGCATAGCGCCAAAAATCCGTATGCGCAGTTCAGAGATGTGTATACGCTCGAGCAGATTGAAAAGGCGCCGATGATCCATTTCCCGTTGACGAAGTTGCAATGTAGTCCGACGAGTGATGGAGCTGGTGCGGCAGTGATCGTGAGCCAGAAGTTCTTGGACGAACGACCCTACTTGAAGAGCCAGGCAATTCTTATCGCGGGGCAGTCGCTGATGACGGATTCGCCAGAGTTGTATTCCAAGTCGAGCATGGATCTTGTTGGGTATGATATGACGAAACGCGCGGCTGCTGTAGCGTTGAAAGAGGCCGGTGTAAGCGCGAAAGATGTGAAGGTTGCTGAGCTGCATGATTGTTTCTCAGCAAACGAGCTGATCTTGCTTGAGGGCTTGGGCTTCAGCGAGAAAGGCAAGGCACACGAAATGGTTCGCAACGGCGACATCACTTATGGTGGCAAGGGACCGATCGTCAATCCATCAGGTGGCCTCATCAGCAAAGGACATCCACTCGGCGCAACAGGCCTCGCGCAATGTGCTGAGCTCACTTGGCAACTTCGTGGATGGGCCAACAACAGGCTGGTCGACAATGCGGACGTTGCACTGCAGCATAACCTTGGGCTGGGTGGAGCGGTGGTGATCAACGTGTACAAGCGCGCAGACGGGCAGAAGAACGTGAAGATGAGCGATGATGAAGTCAAGAAAGCGAGCCAATTTGACTACAACCCAGCAGTGGAGGCGCGGTACGTGTCAAAGGAAGATGGCGACAAGGTTAGGAGCAAGACTGTGCGGAATGAGTACGCCCTTGGAGACACACTCGAGAAGATTCAGAGCCGGTTGTAATTGTAACGGAACAATATGTGACTTGAGAGCAAATAATAGTGTCCTTCAACGCCATTCACTACGATGTGTTTCTTAGTACGCATGCCCACATTCACATCCCTTCACTAGCGAAGCCACACGCTTCTTCCAACTCCACGTCAACTCCGGAGTCTCACTCATCCTCTTCATCTCCCGCACATCTCCATCCCTAAACCCTTTATCAAGCATGCTCAACTCCCCACTCAGCCTCGCATACCTCATCGCTTCCCACTTCTTGCCGAAACTGCTATACACCTCGGCCGCATATTTGTACGCCGTTGCGAGACTAGCGTCCAGCCGCTCTTGCTTGTACAGCGAGATGAGTAGCTCAGCAATTTCAGGAGTTGCGGACGAGGAAGAAGTCCAGTCATCCAACGCTTTCGCAAGGCTGGTGATTTGGTACAGCCTGCTGTCGGATTCAGCAGCAAGACTTGCATGCGCCGTGCACGCCGAGCAAGAGCATTTGAAGCCCCAATTCCTTTCCAACCTCCTCATTCTCGTCTTTCGGTCTTTCTCGTTGTCAATGTACGTTATAGTGATTTCCTCGCCAGGATGAATGTCGCGGATGGCATGTACATAATGTGTCATCATCTGTTCGTCCCAGAAATATGCTGCGTTGGGTCTGCAGTCATGATTCAGCATCGCGATCTCGGGAAATAGTGCTTGTTGAGGGATGCTGTCAATGTTGACGTCGAAGTTGTTTGTATTAATGCGGTCGTCGACCGGATCATCGTTGAAGTGGCCAAGGAGAGCCCAGAAGTCGGCTTGGGTATGGAATGGCAGAGTAGCTACACCACGGTAGAGCAGTGCAAGACGTTCTGACGTGGGAAGTGCATAAGAGTCGCTGTCTGTGATAAGGATGGGCGTCGAAGCGAAGATTCGGTCCCCACGGTGGAGGGTTGTATTTGCCACCAGTCCTCTGCCTTTTCCTGGAAACTCGTGTTGCCTGAATGGCGGACTTCTGTATTTGTTGACATCTTCCAGAAGTTTTGGGTTGGAGAAAGCCGGCTTTTCCAGCATTGCGTACGCGAAAATCTTCGTTGTCACAATGAAGATTCCTCGACCTGCAGCGAAGCTTTGGTCACTGAAGACACAATATGGCTCTGTAGTCTCCTCATTCGAGAAACATTCTGGCCAGAATGTCCATGGAAAGTTTGCGATTTGTGATGCTGCGGACCGCGAGTCTTCAAGCGTTTGTGGTATCTGTGAAATGTTCGCCTGGAAGGCGAGAGTCGACGAGTCGGAGTGAGAAGCATCGTAGGTTGCGAGTTGACATGAACCATCAACTAAGGGAGAATCTGAGGAGCATGCGTTTTGTAGCGTAGTTTGCTGACGCACGTGTTCAAACTTTTCGTTGGCAAGAACCAGGGCGGCTCCACCAAAAAGACTAAATCGAAGTGCCGACCTCATGTTGCTCAAGTAATTAGATACACAAATGTAAAAATTATGATGAATGTAAGAATGCAAACTCTCTTCCTACGCAGGGCAACATGCGTTAATTTATTGCTCTGCACCAATCTGACACCCATACCGTGAAACGCGAGATCGTAGTGAAGCGATAACTGAAACAAACCTACGAAACATACCGTGTCTGCCCAAACGGATCGGCAGTATCTCGAAGTCTGGGGCTTGAGTGCAACATGTCGTGTAAGAAAACCAGGCGCTAAACTTTCCGGATGTACCTCATTTTATCGTGAGTTGAGGTGGCTAGCCATGAACCGCGCTAGAGTATCGAAGGCTGTTCGGAACTGTAGGCACGTCTAGTTGTCTGCGCTGCTTCGAAAGATTCGAGTGAAGACGCACGACCAAGTTACGAGAGTGCGATTTCCCATGTGGCCGCTCTCTTGACTATAGTGTAGGGGAGAGAGGCGGAACAAGTGCGGACAAGATCGCAGCAGTTGGGGTTCGAGGGTGAAACGCAGCCCCACTCGGCAACACCTGCCGTTGTTGTGCTGACGAAGACCGGACCATCCAACAATTGACCTCAAATGCAGCGACATCTCCCGTCTGACGAGACAAGACTTTGTCCAAAAGGCTCCACGGGCGATACAGAGTCCCAAAGGTTTCGCAAGATATCTATACCAGAGACAATTGTTCGTTATGCTACGGGTGCTTGCATCTGTGGCTAGTCGCAAGCTACCTCGGTACCTCTGCATTCAAAATAAAATCTGTTTCGGCAAAGAGAAGTTCGAGTGGTTCGCAAGAACTGTGTTGTTCATTATTTGGAGTTGTGCATTCCATCGTTGTGCTAACTGTATAATTGTCAGTGGATAAATAGAAGTCTGTATTGCAAAGCGTGGTACCTGCTCTTGACACGAGAAGCTGACCTCGAAGAAAGTTAAGTTTGTTGAAAATAAGCACTACCATACTGCCGATATATTGAAGACCAATATGGCATTTGAAGAGCCATACGTCGGTGTTATCGGCTCTGGAGCGACCTCAGAATATCGACTGGTTCGCCTACAACAACGTCGTGTTTCAGGGACGCTGGGCAGGCAGCTCCTGTCGCCTTTCCAAAACTTTGAATCGCGAGCGATGACGGAAATGTGTCTCTACTTTTATGAGCATGATGGAAGCGTTGTAGACCTCATGAACACTTACGTGAAGATGCATAGGGCGGTTTTAGCGATGCAGATTGACGTAGGGCTGGCTGACTTCGCTATCTAGGGGCTGGTCTCGGATCCGCAGGTCGCTGGACCTATGTAATCCTACATGTTGTTCCCAAAAATATCTGATCGACAATTTGCGTACGCTTGGAAGCCTTGGACGCTGTATCCTAGGAGTCTGATAGAGCCTGCGAGCTTCTCGTGAACCGATTGTCGAGGACTGCGGCGTCCCGCTTGCTGGTGTTGAGAACATGTTCGGATCCGGGACGCTCGCGGGTCACGCTGTGTCGCGCGCTCGAAGACTGCGTTGCAGCCAATAATAATATATTCCATCTGGAGAAGAGCAACAGATCGTCTGTTGCACTTGGGGTACTTGGAGTTGCTGAGCACCGCCACCGACTTGCGGCGAGGCTCAGGATTCCGCGTCGTCGACTGGAGAATATGCCGAATATGCCGCATCAATGGCTGAGCATGCCCAGCAGAGAAAACCCAGATCTACTCTCGCACCTTGAGCTGTCTTTGGAAGCGTCGCTTGAGCGGCTGAAGTACACCTGGCTGAGTCATTCCTCGCAAGGTGGCTTACGACGCGACTTGTGTGGAGTCGAAGGCTGCGCAGCATCCACTGACACCAACAACAATCTCCATCAACACGAGCTGGCGCGCGGTGCTGACATATTGGCGCGCTTTGCTCCTGTTTGGTGAAGTCGTGAGCTCACCGTTGTGGAGATGCGACCAGGCGGGCTATTGAGTGGCTCCGACTTTCCGGTCCGGGCGCCATGCGCAGCACCTGGGTACGGGTGGCCTGGGCAGGCACCACAAGCCTCAGGCCACGTCAACGTAAGCTCATGGAACCCGCGAAAACCTACCGCAATAAGTCGACAAATTGGCCAAGGTCGTACACTGACGCACATTGAGACTGACATTGACAACAGTGGACGTACCACTTTGCCATGTCTAAAACGGTCTGCAAGAGACGTCCCTCAGTACCGGCAGGACGAGCTACACGACCACCCGATATTTGGCATGGCATCAATTGATCGCTTCGGAGATGTTCTCCAAGTTCCCCGGATCATATATGGAACGTACAATACCTCAGGAATCCATAACTCGGGTCCTTGCGTCCCAATGAGATTGATGAAACTCAGCCTGCGAGGCTGATCGGCCGTACCAAACGCACCGGTCAACCGCAACCACCGTTTCCCACGGTTCTCATCCCAATTTGCTCCGCCCCAACGCCACGACGCACAATAGCAGCGACATAACGCGCCCCAATGAGCTTCGTTTCCTTCAGCCTTGAATCCAAATTGGGGTCGTTCTAAACCCTTTTGGGGCAAACATGCGATGTACAGGATGGTGCGATAAGCTGCATACCCGCACTGCCGCCAAGGAGTCCGACCTGGTAGGAGGAATCGGACGGTGAGATGTGAGATTCGCATCTTGATCCGGATCCGGATTGGATTTGTCCCGATTGCACGCGCGTAGTCGCAGTGCCTCAGGATGACTGCGGCGCTATGCAGAGACGGTTACGAAACAACATCTGGCTGACAAGGGCTCCATGATATAAGGCACCAGCTACTCTCTGTCAGCCATCTCATATCAATTCAACACGCTCGCCCCATCACTTCAATAGTCACTCTCCAGCCGACTCGGTTTTTTACTCCACAATACATCGCCTTCATCATGACGATTCCTCCTTCCAACCCCGATACCTGCACAAAGGTACGGCAACCCGATCTTCTAGTAGCAATTCAAATACTAACAACTTCACAGATCGGCCAAATCATTGAGTTTGAAGGACAAACATACACATGTAATATTGAGGGTACACTGTACGGCTACTACCCCAGCCTTCCTGCCAATGCCTTCTTCATTGCGTTCTTCGCAATCTGCTTTCTATGGCAGCTGTTCTGTGGTATCAGATACAAGACATGGACCTACATGGTACGTTCACTGACTACATCTACATCGATAACCCGACTGACCACCAACAGATCGCACTATGTCTCGGCTGCATCGGAGAGACAGTAGGCTACGGCGGACGCATCATGCTTTACAACGACATCTTTGACGAGAACGGCTTCACTATACAAATCTGTTGTCTCATCATCTCACCCGCTTTCGTTACCGCCGGTGTCTACCTCACGCTCAAGCACATCGTCATCAGCTTCGGAGAGGGTTGGTCGCGCCTCAAGCCCGTCTGGTACACCCGCATCTTCATTGCCGGCGACATCTTTTCGCTCATCCTGCAGGGCGCAGGCGGTGGCATCGCATCTACAGCGGACACCGGCGGCAGCCTGCAAGACGTCGGCACAAACATGATGATTGCTGGAGTTATCTTTCAGGTCGTCGTCCTCGTATTCTTCGGCTACTTCCTCGCCGAGTACACGATCCGTACGTACCGCCGCCGCGACCAGCTGTCCGCCGAAGCGATGTCGCTGTTCCACAAGACGAGCTTTCGCTGCTTCATGGGTGCCGTCATCGTGGCCTTTATTGGCATCTTTGTGCGCTGCGTTTACCGTATCCCTGAGCTGACTGGCGGATGGGGAAGCGAGCTCATGCGCAACGAGGCTGAGTTCATTGCCCTGGAAGGTGTAATGATAGTCATCGCTGTCCTCGCCCTTACCGTCTTCCATCCTGGCTATTGTTTCCCAGCGCTCGGCAACACACTTGGCAAGAAGAACAGGACCAAGAGGGAAAAGAGCATCGAAGAGTCGGATGTTGAAATGATGAACACCCGCTAAGATGGTGTTCGGGTGTTGCGCCTCACATTTCCCGTTATCCTTATTTCCTTTACGGTGGTCTCCACATACCCCCTTGGAGATGGGTTGAGAGATCCGCAGAGGCAGTCCACTTGTCAGCGTTGGCGTATAGGAGTTCAGCTCGTCCGATAGATTGCAAGCGGTATACACCGCACCTAGAGTACATAATCGATACTATCAATACATTGTTCACATTCTGAAACCTGTTCAATCCTAATAAGGTTCTAAACGGCGCCGCAAGCACTACCACTTTCGAATGTTTCAGAGCAGGACTGTGGGTTCGGTTCGGGTTCCCGGACCGTGCGCAAAGCTTCACGCACAAGTGGCTCAGCAATGTCAGCATGCAGCTTACCGCATGTGACACGTTTTGAGTGATGGTATACGAGATATAGTCGTTGTCTAGTGTTACTCGAGTAACTTTGTCCATGGGCTGGCCACACCGCATCTCGCTCCAGCAAAAAGACCAGTCAAGAGCGTGATAATAGCAAAATGGAGCAGCTCGAAAATACTACATTTTGACATGGAACAAGAGAATTGAGCGGCTCGAAAATTCTACGAATGATGATCGCCAGCACCAACACCTTCGGTATCGGCATTAGTCTAGTATGCGAGTCTTAAGTGTGAATCAGATCTATGGAGCCCAAGCCAAGCAGCAAGTAGTATCACGAAAGCGTGTGTAGTATATTTCGGATTGGTGATCCTTGTTGCGAGAATGTGGAGCATTGTCCCAACTTCTCCATCAATCGAGAAGCACAAAATTAAGGAGGAACAAGTGATAACGAGGAAAGGGGCGTCGATATTTGCAATTTTTCGTGCGCCGCATTGCATGCGCAACGACCAGCGTCATGATTGGTCCGTGGCACGAATCTCGATATTCCTACGATCGATGATTTCTGAGGCATCGAGAAGAATGCGTCGGAACAAGCGGACATATATCGTGTAGATTCCATGGCTAGTAGATGCAGGCCCAGTGACAATGACGTCATGTTGTATCGCTTCATGGTTGAAATAACCTCGATATCCCAGCTCTTCTTTTGGATTCCAAATATCTCAATGCAAGCCTTATTCGTACGAGAACCTAGCCTTCTTCTCAGGAACTTACATCACTCTGGAGTATTGCGATTCTTTTGGCCGCTGTAGGTGGTGGCGATTCTAAGCCTCACACGATATCCTCACGCATCCCGCATGTCAGGTGTATTGGTGTTCAAGAGCTGTTCGTGCGTGTGGCGATTCTAGATTATCTGTTCGGTCCGTGGCTTTACTCTACCTAGCTAGTACATGTATTTACTGACCTCGGGGAGGAGCTAATGGCCGTACGAAGAACAAGGAGACCGCACAGCATTACGAAGTACGAGGACGTCGATAACGTCACGGGCCAGTATTTCTCGTCTTCTGCATGATTGAGAATCGAGACTGCGATTCCGAGTTCATGTGGCAAAAGGTATACCGGAAACAGCCACGGACCGCTACGGGAACGGCTACTGCGATCGGCGTGCTTCCCCCAGGGCCAGGGTACCCGCAAAGGCTATCAGTTCTCGATTGTCGGAGAAGCCTTCCAAGGTTATGTTCCAAGATTATTTCTACCTTTACAGCTACACATCGCCACTTACCTTGTCATACGCCTGTTAGAACAGCAAGTAGAGCATGGCGCTACGCCACTTTTCATTGGCTAGGGAATGTCCTCCGCCGGTGAAAATGGCCGAAAACCCATCAGGAAAGTCGCATCAAACTCTCGATTCCTGTGCGCCTCTAGAGCCGCATAGTTGGTGGCCGTTCTGACTACTCGGATGGAACTCTCTTAAAATCGACTGATGTCTTTGATCAAGCGACGCTGCAACTTGCTAGAAACGTGGTCGAGGACACATAGGACGGTACCGAGCGTTTGGCCAGAACTGAGGGGCTGATCGTCACTCCACACTAGGTAAGGCCACGACCTCGCGGAGCGCTCATGGAATATACAGAGCGGTGGCAACCGATTGCACCAGCCTCAGATGAGCCAGGACAGCAACGTCCAACATCAGATCCCAAGAAGAGGAGACAAGCGGTCGCTGTAGCATGTCTGCAGTGCCGAAGTGGCAAGGCCAAGGTAGGCCAAAGACACAGTTTGGAATTGCTCTCGGCTAGCAGCTAAACACTTGTAGTGTGACGGCGCGAGGCCACAGTGCACAAGATGCAGTGAGCTCGAGCTTCGCTGCCAGTATGATGTCGCAGAAGGTGTGTCCAGGGCCGAGCGCATGAAGATGTTGAAGCGGGACGACATGTCAAGCAGGGCCGAGGAGACGGAGCGCGTTTTAAGAGCCTTGCGCACGAGTTCTGACGTTCAGGCCGCAAATCTGCTCGCCCGACTTCGCATCGGTGAACGAGTCGAGGATCTGGCGAAGGATCTACCTTCAACCTTAGCATATCCAGTTGTGACTAGGCCTACTAAGTATGCCTTTCCAAATTTGCACCATTTTGAGGTCTTGAGAGATGGTAACTTGGCTACAGCTTACTCGCTCAAGACCCGGCTGGCGGTGGTGCGAGCACAGATTCCAGGGCCGCCTTTGGCGACAGTATATCGTCCCCGTACCGAAACCCTCCGCGAGCTTCTTTCTCTCCAGCGCCTGGAAAGCCATCCCCAGGCTGGTCAGGGTTTCTACCAACCACCCCGCCAGGCCAACATCCTTCCGCGAAGGGGAAGCAGTCGGTGCCAACAATCAGTCTCGCCCAATCCTCATTCCTATCCCTCTTATACGACCGAGAGGACTTTCTACAAATCACAAACGAGAGCGAAGATGAGATGGACACCGACGAGATTACGGAGGGGGTAATCGACCCAAGACTCTTAAGTTCTTCGAGCGCTTTCAACGTTGCCAGCGCTTCTATTGGGTCGCCTATGGAGACCTCGAGCCCAAAAAAGGAGCACTTCGCCAAAACCCACGGCTTCTCACATCTAAGCAACCGCCAACAAGCTGTCAATACCATCCGGATCCATCCCAACATCAGCCTACGTAACCTCTTTGGCAACATGCCTTTCTCAAGCAGCGTCCGCACCAACAACTATCCTTCTGAGATCCAAGACCAACAGGTGAACAATTTGTTCATACCAACCTGGGCGATGATGTCTGTCAATACTAGACCAGACCCTGGCTCTTTGCGGGACGCATTTCAGAGCATGAAACAGGAGGCTACAACTATGATGGAGAATGGCACCCCGGTGCAACTTATTATCGAAACGCATCCCAACATAGCCGCGCTTTTCGATGAGAACAAATACAACAGCTCAGGAGTACTTAGCAAATGGGCTGCTGGCATGGCGTACAGCGCTCGTTTGAAAAGTAAGCAGGTGTTCTATTTATACGACCTCGAGCACCCACGCAACCCCCAGTTCGAGCCCGGTCCCCAAAAATGATGGCTGCTAATCTCTGCGTAGGTAACGACTTCACTTCTTTCGCCTCAATGTACGTCTTTTGGTGGCTAATGAGATGGATGATTTCGCCCTCGCCCGAAACCTACGAATCGATGCCGCAATGGCTAAGGCCGACGTAAGGTATCTTCGTCCCTAGTATGAATGATCTCGATACTGATACATCGCATTCTAGGCCCAACCAGCTATTCATGCCGCACATTACCATCGTAGATTTTATCACCTGGCCGGCCTTGAGGGAAACCGTCGTCCAGATACCAGAGATGCAAGAGCGGATGGAATGGATGCTAGACTTGTGTAATCACATTCAGTGCGATTGGTACTTTTCCAGTGAGGAGGCACTTCAAATGAATGAAGACACAGGGCATATTGATTTATGTGATCTGGCGAAGGTGTGTTTGCTTGGCTGGCAACTTGCCGCCTTCCGACTTCCACCCAGTAAATACATGGCTGACCGCAGCAGACGACGATAAAGGACCTGACAAGCTGGTCTATTGGGCCTTCCTTCAGGCAATACGTGACGAATGCGGATTCGTATGTCCGAATCAGGACGGAAGACTACTGAGCGGCGATGCGATGATCGATGCGAAGACATCATGGGCAAGCATGGAACATGCGACGAGTGAAGACTCGGTACAAACGCTTGATATGTTGTCAACTGGAAGAAATTATAAGTACAGATGCTTATGGCAATCCACATTTGCAATGCTACCAGGTGCGAAGACTTCTGACACAAGTGTTTGTATTTTGTACGTATGCATCCATCCACTTGGCCCTGTCATCGTTCCGCGGCTCATTACTGACGAAATATGCATTTCTGTTAGCGTGAATTATTGCAAGCAGCTCAAGCAGATTGGGGCAGGCCGGTCATGATCGATCAGCCAATACGCCAATGCTATCCGCGCATTCGATCCGACGTGCAGCCACCCATGATTTTATCATCCGTCATCTGTCATTCTATGCTCAGTTTGAACTCGTGTCACTCTTCGTGACTATTGCAACCGTACAATCTCGAGACGGGCACGACTCTACCTTGGGACAATGCGGCAACTACCCAAGCTTATTTTACATTCCTCTTACGCCCTGCATCATGCCAAGAAATGGTGGGCGATCGAGTTGATATCCTGGCTCTTTGTTGGATGAGAATGTAGTGCCAGACATGGCTAAGACAATGAAGAGCAAGGAAATTAGCGATGAGAGGTGAAAACGTGGACAAGCTTCGTGCCGCGATGCTAACCAGGGGATCAAACAACTATTTGAAGTGCATAGATTCCAATCCAATGTCGAGTTTGGTGGTGAAAGACGAAGACAGCGCTAGTGCAGGTACGAGATCCAACATGCCGAGTCAGTTGGAGCCTACGCCGCATGCTGTGTGAGGCGAGGCTTTATAAATACATGAGTGGACCAGTCACTATCACTTTCCTGCATGGTAAACATCATCTAGAGAACGTAATCAAAAGTCACGCGATAATTGGATGCAAGTACAGATAGTCCTCCCTCGCTATGCCTCAGATAATCATGCCACGCCTCAAAGCTAGAAAAATAGATCACCACTACGCCGGCTTAACACCTTCATACAACTCCTCCAGCTTCAGTTCTTCGAGATTCGACTTCCAGTCACGCGGCTTGGGAAGCGATATTTTCCAGCCACGATCTTCCATCTCCTGGAGTAGGTTTATGGATTTGCGCTCCGCGTCTTCGAAATCCGTCGCACAGATGGTGAAGGTGGTGAGGTAGAACATGACGTATGGGAACTTGGAGTTGATGTAGTGCTGGATGTAGTACTGCCAGGCGTTTGCGGAGGAGGGCCGATCGAATGCTACGAAAACAAAATGTCAGTAAGAGCGCGATTACGGGGATATAGTGGTTGTAGATGACTTACGCATTGCATTCCAATGGTAGACATGGCCCTCCCATGTCACGAAATTCAGGCCCGTCCTGCCCAGACTTTTGATTGCCGGCATGGGCCAAGCGCAGTAATGCGTTTGTATGGAGCCCTTCGCCACGATGGCTTTCGGGTGCTTCTCTTTGTACGACTGTGCGAAGTCGAATAGGCACTTCTTCGGGGGCAATGCCAGCGATGGAGCGCGTTCGCCTTCTGCGGCAGAAGTGTCTCGCTTGTACGAAAAGTAAAGATCGTATGCACCGTCTTTGCCTAGTGCGACGACTGGTCGCGCTTGTGGGCGTTCGTACTCTGCCGAAAGGGTGATGAGACCGCAGCGCTCCATGTCCTCCACTACTCGTCGAATGAAGCGGTTGGTATCTCTCGAACCGTGGTCGGATGCCATTCTCTCTTGGTTCGCCGCGATGACGCTACGATCCGGATCATAGCATCTGTACCGGTTGCTTTCGTACTGAACATCCAGAGGCGCCGGGTATCGTAGATCGGGAGAGCTTTCGATAGTCATTTCTTCAAGGAAGATTTCTTGCACTGACTTTGGTATGATCTCACGAATGACGCGCTTCGCGACTTGACGCGGAGAAGGATCGCCGCAAAGCATGAGCAACGTGTCCTGCACAATATCCATCAACTGGAAGGGTAGCCCAACCTCTCGATCAATTATGATGAACTGCCAAGAGTCGACGACGATCGGGTCATACATTGTGGATTTGCCGCGTCGTAATTGGTTCTTGACATCTTCCAGAGTGAGCGTGGTACTATAGTGAACGGTTTGCAACTCGTCATGAGTCATAGCAGAACGATGGCGGCAAATGAATAGATCGGGCTCCGTGGGATGTACTGTGGCATCAGCGTTGGTGCCTTCGTACACAACGAGATAGAGGCGCTCTTTACGTCGTCGCATCTCATCGAGGAAAGCCTGAGTTAGAGGGTCTCCAATAGCCATCTGTCCGCAAAGATAATTGCGCGACTGCCGTTGTATCCAGAGTTCGGATTCCTTTCGCAGGCCTGCGTGTCCAGCGAAGTCGCCTTTGCTTGTCGGAACAAATCCCATGTATACACCAGTGGTACATTCACCAAGGATACTTGCGGGATCGTACCAGTATTCGCTATAGAGCCTCAACATCAGTAGTTTACAGATGGTTGTGTAGTCCTCGAAGTTGGAGCAGATGCTTGCGAGAGTCCATGGTGTCAGCAGATTCGGAAACCATCGATAGCTGCTCGAGTTAGCAGGTATCGATCATGAGTCACTTGCTACCTACAGTATGTCCCAACATGGCTTTGTCATCTTGAGGCCTTCCGTCGTACTTGGTATTGTGCCACCAAGCAACTGGATGGTTTTGATATCTCCACCAGCCAAAGTCTGAGCACATATAGCCACTCGAAGGTATTGAACTGCATGCGGGCGCCAGGCCTTTTCGAAGAAGTCACAGTACATCTCCAGCTGACTTGCTTGACAGCCTAGTAAGAAATGATCGATCGTTTTAGACCTTGTCGCGTGTTCCAGAGTCGCAGCTTCGCTGTCGTTGAGTACCATGATGCGGAACCAAGAGCGCATGATATCAGTTCCAGGGTCGGGTGGGTTTTGATCAGTAGGCTTAGGAGAGCTGGGCTGCTTTGGTGAGTCACACAGATCGGGAGCAATGGTGTACAAACGGCGAATGCTGGCGGCGCATAGATCCAGATAGAAATGCTTGAGTACTAATATGGAGCCTATAGCGGAAACGTGTGAGCTCAGTACATCACTACTGCGGACTCATCTCACAATCAACTTACCATTATCTGGCATGCCTTGCAGCGACTCGATCGGTATCTTCGGATCCAGCGGAGACTGAAGTATCATAATTTTCTCAAGGTTGAACATGTCTGGATGAGGCGTGCTGACCAGTGGTGTCTCTGGCGTTGGTCCGCGGTCGAGATTTTGCACTGGATTCGGGGTCAGACAAAATTGATGTTGAAAATGATGAAAGGAACGCTCCTACTTAGCAAACTATCCGCAAGCTGTCTAACATCCGTCTCCAGTTTTGCAACCCATTTGATGTAGTCTTGGATATCGCCACCGCGAGGATAAAAACGGTCTCGAATTTGACGTCTGAGATCAACGGACTGGCGGAGTTTCATTACTTTCTGCTTTGCAGTTTCCGAGCTAATCACTGCCTGCTGTTCCGACTCTTTATGTGTCTTGCTCCATCGCGCATTCAATTCTTTCCACTCGTGGTGGTGTTTGGGGCACCATGGGTCGCCGCCAGCTGTTGCGAGTGCCGCCTTGCAGGGACGCCCATCCGATTCGAGTGCCTCGCAAGCATGGCCAAAGCTCGTGGGTGACTCTGGAACTTCACTCGCCCGGAGAAGGTTGCGCGAGTTACCTTTGACACTTGGTCGTCGATCGCCGATGCGGAGCTGCACACTCATAGTTTCGAGTCGGACGAACTTGGGTGGGAAGTATCGACGTGGGGCAGAACAACATCTACTCTGCTGGGAGGAGACCGTACCATAATATCGTCTCGTGAGGGGCAGTTGGGCACCGGCCGCAAGAGCTATCTAGACGGTCGGTAACGGGCGGTATAAGCGCAGTGGCGCTGCGCCAGTGCAGTCTTTTCGTACGGCACAGTCGCTTGAATTGGCAACATGGGGCCTCAGCCGCTCATGAAAACCACATTTTGAGTTGTCGATACATCGTACTGACGAAGGAAGAGGCTAGAGATAGATCTAAACTATCCATCCACGCAAAGCGTACTCACAAAGCGGGTATGTTTGTCGACATCGCAGTGCTGAGGAGCATGGCTTATCGTTATATGAGGGGTGCGCCACCGACTCCCTGTGTGATCCTGAGCTACGACAAGGTTATCTTCCCGTTGCGGTGATGACCGCTCAACCTTGAAAAGGTAGATCCCAACGAGGACCACACGCCGTGCAGTCTGATACATCTACAGCAGCGACAGCGCAAGCGTAAGCTTGAGTGAACCATTTGCCCGTGTGACTCTGTACATGAGTTTATCCAGCGAGAATAGATATCCCTTGCCCATTGACCAAGATGCTAACCACAAAAGGCCAATGGCATGGCTTGACGTTGAAGATAGCCGCGCGATTAATTCATGCTGTGGAGGATGCGGCCCTCGTGTTGCATCGCTAAAACACATTAGAAATGCTGATTCGCGTAGAGCATCGCTAGGCAACGTGAAGAGGAATGCCAAGGCACTAGACATTCTTGTCATCGGTGACGGGCGTGACGAAGTGGGCCGCGACATCCTAGCGATTCCACCCCCATGAAGGTTGGAGGTTGGGATTGGTGAACGCCGCAAGCCGCTATGCACGAGACGTGATTTAGGTAGTCTTATATCAGCGTTTAGCCGCCAACCGTACGGGCCGGACAATCAGTTGGTCGGTCCGCAAGCCTGTAAGATTGTGTGTAAAGTTGTGACGCTCTTAGATTGGCTGTGAATTGTCGCAAACTTTCAACAGCCAGCGTTTGTCGTGTTGTTCTCTCGGGGTTTGTCGCGAGCAGCGCCGTATGCTGTGCCGCATCCATAGGGTTAACGAATCCTACCAATCATGTGATGCAAACTCAAGATTGCTCCAATGTAATACCAGCGACATGTCCGAAGGTTTTGCGATCGGTGAAGTACCGGTAAGAGGTTCAGTTTTGGGCAGTGTCTGTCGTGTTTTTCGTGGGGCGGGGTGAGATCTATGCAACCTAAACGTGGGCAGAGCGCGTTGGCTTCTCAGTCCGATTTCAGCAAGAATGTCTGTCTCATCGCCGTCACTCGGAATGCCAGACTGACGGGCAGCATGTAGAGTTATCCCTACCCAAGATAGTGAGTACCACGGTTTCGGAGACTTCCAATCTGACAGCACGTCCTTGGAATTGCGCATATCGCGAGGCTGGGGTGATGGGGCCACGCGTGCCGTGTCTTCATCTCGCTAAAGAAGAAGGCCCCCCGGCGGACCAAGATGCATGCACTTGATAGGCGGACTCTCTATTGAGAAGAACGCCATAGGCTGGCGTCAAGTTGGTGTCTCAAAAGTGAATAATATAATGGTTACCAGTTCAAACAGTATTTCGCTCCTGGAAGCAAATACCTAAGGTGTACAAGCAGATGCCAAAAGAATGAGAACCTTGGAAGACTCACAATTTTAGCTCTTTCTGACTTCAGTCGCAGGAAAACAGACCACCTAGTTGTTCGCCTTGACCAATTTGAGTTGTTACTGTTGTGCGAATCGCGAATAGAACCATGAATAGCGACGTCGAAGATGGTACGGAGAAAGGTCGAGCACAGGCCTCGCGAACGGCAGTTTGTGCGCGGGCCTTCCCCACAGTTCGGTATACTCGATGCGGATGGCGTGTCAGCCAGTGAACCTCGGCTTCGATATGACAGACATCATGAAGCCAGAACGATTTAAGACTCCAGCTCTAGATACCCGCGAAACCAATTTTGTGTTGTATCAGCTCGGTGAAATCTCTTCTAGAAAGATAAACACTCAATCGCTTCTGACAGCCGCCGCGCATTCCCACGCGACCCCGCGTCTCCCCTCTTCCGTCCTCCAAACTTCACAATGGCGATCACCACAGCGATTCGCATAGCACCAAGTCGGGCAGCACGTGCCTTGAACCTCCTTCGAACCGTACAATACACGCACCCGCCCTCTTGCCCCTGCCACTCGAATCCCAGCTACCACCAGCAAACGCCGTCTACCATCCAGCAAGCCCGCCGGCACCTCGCCACGCCTCTCAACCATGCCCAACAAAAAGAATACGCATTCGAAATGGCTGCCTCGAGCATACGCTTCGGGCCAGGCTGCACAAAAGAAGTTGGCATGGACTTCAAGAACATGGGCAGCAAGCGCGTTATGGTTGTGACAGACCCGAATGTGCGAAAACTTGACGCTATGAAGCAAGTCGTGGAGGGTCTAACGCGTGAGGGCGTACATTTCGAGATCTTCGACAAGGTACGCGTCGAGCCAAAAGACCACAGCATCAAAGAAGCGATCGATTTCGCCAAGCCGTGGAAGCCAGACGCCTTCCTCGCCGTCGGAGGTGGCAGTGTGATCGACACGGCGAAGTTGATGAATTTGTACACTTCGTTCCCCGAGGCTGAATTCCTCGACTTTGTGAACGCACCGCTAGGCAAGGGAATGCCGATACCAGGGAAACTGTTTCCGCTTGTAGCTGTGCCGACGACAGCCGGAACAGGCTCTGAGACCACAGGCACAGCAATCTTCGATTTGGTATCTAAGAGGGCGAAGACGGGAATTGCGCATCGCAACTTGAAGCCAACGCTCGGAATAGTCGACCCTCTAAACACACGGACTATGCCATCTGCCGTCCACGCATCTTCAGGTCTTGATGTATTGTGCCACAGTCTCGAGTCCTGGACCGCGATACCATACTACGAACGTACACCTCGGCCAACGAATCCCATTCTAAGACCGGCTTATCAGGGCGCAAATCCAATATCTGATATCTTCTCCCTCAAGGCGCTGAAGGACACAGTCAAATACCTGCCACGTGCGGTCAAAGACCCAGAAGACCATGAGGCACAGAGCCAGATGTTACTAGCTGCAACACTAGCCGGTGTCGGTTTTGGAAACGCGGGTGTGCATCTATGCCACGGCATGTCGTACCCAATCTCTGGTCAGAACCCCGGCTACAAACACGCTGGGTACGATGTCGATCACACCATCATTCCGCATGGCGTATCTGTCGCCGTGACCGCGCCTGCAGTATTTAAGTTCACTGGAGCATCGAACCCCGAGCGACATCTCGCAGCTGCCGAGGCATTTGGCGTCGACATTTCGAATGTGAAGAAGGAGAGCGCAGGTGAAGTGCTGAGTGAGGCACTGGCGGAGTTTTTGATCAAGCTAGGTGATCAGCCAAGGGGATTGAAAGACCTTGGGTTTGGAAAGGGAGATTTGGATGGGCTTGTCGAAGGTACAATTCCACAGGCTCGAGTGCTGATGCTTGCGCCGAGTTTGGAGATGAACAATTTGGAGGTGGAAAGGGAGCAACTACGGAACCTGTTTGAGGAGGCGATGGAGTACTGAATTTTGATTCATGCCATACAGGTTTGGAACAAAATGGCAGAGCTGAGTACCGTTCGAGATTGGCTGCAGTAGCGTGCGAATGCGGTGACATGTGAAACGGTTCACAAATTGTTGTTGCATCACTGCCACTCATTCGCCAATCGCCGTCCGCATAGAAGAGCCTTGACTCCTGTGTATACCCACTGGGTCCTAGAAGCATGATTTGTCACATACAGCTCCATTCAGGCTATCATCCGCTTGATCGCGGTAAACGATCGACAATGGCATTGTAACACTGTCAATCACTAATCTGAAGTCGGCGACAGAATATTTTTTCGTAGTTGTTGAGGTGATTAGAGGTGACGATACCAATAATGGAAAAGCAAAAAGAGGCTGTGCAGCGGATGCAACCCTCCTAGTGCAGATCGGTGGCTGTTCCCGCGACCCTTGAACAAATCAACCCAGGAATGACATCACTCCCGATTTCCCAAACCCTGCTGGTGATGCCATCGGTCTAGGCCATCCCTTGCTTAAATTATTGTGAGGTCGCACCGATGCCTAAGAATTACGATCCGACGATTTGCACTAATTGACTCAACCGCACGAGATCATATGCGCACCGGAGACAGCCCCGCTCAACGAAGCTCAACATAGCTAGAGTACCACGAGATCCTGTTTATATCACCCTGCGATCAAAGACACACCGCGCCCACATTTTCGACTCTTGAGCAGCCACACCACGCCACAATGTCTGTACCACAATCTGCAACGAGCGAACTGCCGGCGCGCACGCTCACAAACCGGTCTGCCGACGACGAGGCCATTCCAGGCGAGGACACCTCAGAAGTAAGAAGCCAAGCCTAAACCTCACGTGCGGCTGCTGAGCATATGGCAGGTCACAAAGCTCTTCGCGGAACGATTGCAGGCGTGGAAGCATGCCGTTGCCTACCTCGAAGACTATGTCACAGCAACAGAGAAGACCAATCACGCGCATGGCAAGGAGTATGAGCGAGTATTAAAGGTGCACAACCCTTTATGTATTGGTACACAACACGCTAACGTGTAGCAGACTGTCAAGGATCCTCTTAAGGAGGGGCATCACTTTGACCAGTCGCTCGGCGGCATTGCTGGCATGTTCGAGAACATCAGGTCCAACACCCAAGGCATCTCGAACCAGCACTACGAGACCGCAAAACAGCTCAAGGGCGCCGTCCTCCCCGTCTTCGAGCGCCTACACACCGAGATCAAGAACAAGAGCAAGGAGCTAACAAAGGGCGCTGGGAAGGGCAGTAAGCAAGTCGACAAGGCGAGAGCGCACACACAGAAGCACATTGAGCTCCTCGGCTCCAACACGGCGACCTTTGACTCGCACAGCGGCAACATGAAGGCCACAGACGACCCATACATTCTGCAGCGCGGTGTCATGCACCGCCTGAACAAACAGGTCCAGGAGGAGAACAACAACCGACAAGATCTGATTAGTGTTCAGAACTCGTTCGCACAGTTCGAAGCGCACATCATCCAGACAGTGCAGCACGGCATGGGCCAGTTCATGCAGGTCGTCAACACACAGGCCGAGCACACCAAGGCCGCATACGGAGACATGGTCGGCAACTCGCAGCGCATCCCTCTGGACTTTGAGTGGAACGGCTTCATCCAGCGCAACAACACCATCCTGATCGACCCCTCTGCGCCCGCACGGACCGTCTCGCAGATCCAGTTCCCCAACCAGAACCACCGCGCCACCCAGCCCCTCATCTCCGGCTCGCTCGAGCGCAAGGGAAAGATCATGCGCTCGTACGACACAAACTACTACGTCGTCACGCCCTCCAAGTTCCTGCACGAGTTCAAGACCGATGACGACTTCAGCAAGGACCCCGTGCCCGAGCTCTCGCTATACCTCCCCGACTGCATGGTCGGCGCCGTCAGCGGGCAGAAGTTCAACGTCAAGGGCAAGGACGTCTCGAAGGGTAAGCTGGGTAACAGCTTCTCCATTAGCCATGAAGTGCAGTTCAAGGCGCATACTCCGCAAGCAGCGAACCAGTGGTGGGAAATCATCCGCCAGGCCGCGGGATCTGTCACAAATGATGTTCCCGAGGGCAGCGTGCCGACGAGCCCAGTGGTTGCTAACAACAGCCCGGGCGGCTTCGAGAAGCAACCTACCCCACTCCAGACGCAGGGTCTCGAGAAGACGGGGTCGCCGGGCACGACAGGCAGCGCTGTGGCTCCTGGGAGTGCGGTTGCGCCTGGTAGTGCGGTGACGCCGGGCGGTGCTGTACCTCACAGCGCAGGACCCGCGGGAGCAAGTGCTGTGCCCGGTGAGAAGTACTAAGTATTTCCAGGATTGAAGTCTGAAGTCCACGCGTCGAATTTCTAATAACACCCCTAATTTCCCCTTCCAAAGATACCTCTCCATAGCAATACCAAATCCATAATAGCCATCACTCCCCCATCTGCCTAACATTCAAATTCACACGCTTCCCCCCCATCCAACCCCTCCAATCCTCAAACTCCCCACCCACAGCCGGCCAGTCCTCCAAAAACCCAGGACTCGTACCCCCCACTATGCGCGGCACGCCGTGCCACGCAAACCTGCTCTCGCCACTCATGTACACCGCGCCCCCACTCTTCAACCGCAGCGCCAATATCTTGTCGTCGCTCGTACCAATGACGAAGATGGCGTCGCACCCCAGACTCACGCTGACGAGTCCCGTAGAGCAGGACTCGGCTACGTCGCGGTGCACGCTGAGGGTGTCGCCGGGGGAGTAGATGTTTAGGATTGCGGCTTCGGCTTTTGTGTCGGCGAAGATGGATTCCAGCAATGCTTTGATGTCGGATGGGAACGGCGGTGGTGGCGATGAGGGGTATGATTTTGCAGTCCAGTTGTATTGGCCGCCTAGGGTTGTCCAGCGGAGTTTCTTGTTCAGGAGTTGAGAGATGGTGAGGGCGTTGTGGATTGCGGGATCGAGCGGGTTGGCGATGGGGGTGCAGCTTGAGGGGGAAGTGGAGAAGAATGATGGGGTGTGTTGAGGCGGGTATGTGAGGTTGTAGTGCGTGTGGATGTTTGTGAGGTGTGCGGGGTTGGAGAGGTCGCGGTGGAGGAGGCAGGATAGGAGGGTTGTTTGGGTTTGGGGTGGGAGGAGGGAGGGGAGGATGTGGAGGCCTACCTGGTGTCAGGACTGGAGGGAGGTGTGTCAGGACCGGAGGGAGGTGTGTGTGGAATTGGACGGGGTATGTAGAGGATTGAGAGATTTAAGAATGATGTGTTGATGCTTGAAGAGATAGAAGGAATGCCCTACCTGGCATGTCCTCATGCTCATAGACATTGACATGGGATGGCATTTCCGAGTCTGGGTGTAGTGGTTCGGGTGTTTTATCCGCACTGCCAAATGCACGGTACGACTCGATGAGGTCTTCGGTCTTCAATTGCTTAACAATGCGCACTTTATCGGGCAGAGTAGCACCGTCGCTCAAATCCACAATGACTTCATCTCCGTCAAGGTCCGTTGCTTTCATCTTCTGGTACTTTTTGTACACGTGTCGGATGCCATCTGGCGGCCGCTGGTGCGGGTCGAGGTGCTGCATTGTTATGTGATCATACCTGGTGAAGATATATAAGTTGCATGGGTGGTGAGGTGAGCAAATGCGGGATGAGCGCGCTAGGCTCGCGTTGTGGCGCCGATTTGTTTACCCTGAACGCGGATGATTTTCATGCACAACATCGACTCGGCCACTCCATCCCCGCCCTGACCGACCTTCACGCCCACTACTAACCCGCAGGTCTTCTCGAGCCATTCGCTTGCCGAGTCCATACAGCCTTCTCCAGCATACTTGCATTGCACACTGCCGCGACACAGTACCCGAGTGTCAACACGCCTGACCGCCTGTCGTCTGAAGAGCCGCCGCTCGCTTTTCGCCAACATGGAGAATTACCAGAAGATGGAGAAGATCGGCGAAGGCACGTACGGAGTCGTCTACAAGGCGCGAGACCTCACCACCAAGGACCAGCGCATCGTCGCCCTCAAGAAGATCCGCCTCGAGGCCGAGGACGAGGGCGTGCCGTCGACGGCCATCCGCGAGATCTCGCTGCTCAAGGAGATGAACGACCCCAACATTGTCCGCCTCCTCAACATCGTACACGCCGACGGCCACAAGCTGTACCTGGTCTTCGAATTCCTCGACTGCGACCTGAAGAAGTACATGGAGGCGCTGCCCGTCAGCCAGGGCGGCAGGGGCAAAGCGCTGCCGGACGGCTCAGGCCTAGCCGGTAAGACGCTGAACATGGACGACAACATGGTCAAGCGGTTCATGATGCAGATGTGCCAGGGCGTACGCTACTGCCACGCTCACCGCGTTCTGCATCGCGACCTGAAGCCACAGAATCTCCTCATCAACAAGGACTGCAACCTCAAGCTGGCCGACTTCGGTCTGGCCCGCGCCTTTGGTGTTCCGCTCCGCACATACACCCACGAGGTATGACAGACGCGACCCAGAATGCGGGCAATGGTTAACAATTATAGGTCGTCACGCTATGGTACCGTTCGCCCGAGATCCTGTTGGGTGGTAGGCAGTACTCGACAGGCGTCGACATGTGGTCTGTCGGCTGCATCTTCGCCGAGATGTGCACCCGCAAGCCGCTGTTCCCTGGTGACTCGGAGATTGACGAGATTTTCAAGATCTTCCGGTGCGCATACTCCCTGCATCTTACATATGTAGTTGCTAACAATAGACAGCATCCTCGGCACCCCCAGCGAACAGGACTGGCCCGGCGTCACCTCTTTTCCCGACTTCAAGCCCTCGTTCCCCAAGTGGAACCGAACAGACATCGCCTCCATCGTCACAACCCTCGACGACATAGGCCTCGACCTGCTCGATGCCCTCCTCGTCTACGACCCCGCCGGCCGCATCTCAGCGAAGCAGACCGTCATACATCCCTACTTCACAGGCATGAACGGCAACGGCTACAGCAACGGCTACCACTAGCTTGCTTGACGTGCCTGGAGGATGCTACGAACGTTATGGCTTGACGGCGCATATTAGGGAGGCTGGATACGATGCACGTGCACACCGGCATCCGACCGATTTCCTTTGGTCTTGGATATGGAGGGCTTGTCCGGCAAGGGCAGTAGATGGCGTTTGGGTAAGGACATGAAATGATAGTTTCGTACACACAGCATACCGGATTGCATATTATATTGTGCACCAAACTACTGATCCAACTTGCTTCAAATTACAAGGCCGTCGTGAAAATCGTCGTGTCAGATATACGCGCATATTCGGCGGGGTGAGCTGACAATGGGGGCCGTTGTTGGTGGATCTATTCGTGCGATTGGAGTGCTGCGTGCCTGACCGCTGCTTTTGCCCCACAAACCTACTCCTCAACCGGCCCGCATCTCAGCTAAGTCCTTCGACTAAAATATCAACCCTTATACACTTTCATAAACTACGAACTCCTACCACTGCTGCGACCTCACTTGCGCAGCTTAATCAGAGTTCGACGACATGTCGAGCGATTTTATCGGCCTAAAGGTCATCTGGCCGCCGACTGGAATACGACCACCAAAACATGAACACGAGTACGTCACTAACACTGGGACTGTTGTGATGCAGGATTGCAATTCTAATTTATACAATCAGCATCGTTTTCGTTCATGGGCTTCACCACGGATCCATTTCGGACTGGCAAGACGACGATGGAGTGTGCTGGCCAGCAGAACTTCTTTCATTGGACCTCGGGAAGGCACGAGTCCTCGCTTTCGGGTACGACCCTGACAACCTCAATTTGAAGTCGGACAGTCGCTACAAAGGTGGCCTTCTCTTCAATCATGGCGAAGATCTATGGACGGCATTGAAAACGATGAGAAGGTTTGACAAGGTACGCAAACTGTGTCCTACGCTTTCAAGATAGTTGACTTAAGAATGATCACATCAGGTGCAAGTTCCTATTACTTTGATAGGGCATGGTACGGGTGGGATAGTCATCAAGAGTGTAAGTACTTCACACGACTACCATTCATTTTCATTGCGCGTGGTTGGTTGCTTACACATTCGAGGCTCTTTGCATTTCCCACTTCAAACGGGAACAGTTCGATTCCGTTCTGAGCAAGACAAAACACGTCGTACTACTCAGTGCTCCACAGATACATCTGACTTGGGAGGCTTGGACACAAATCACACACGGAACGTCCAGTGCTGGAAGCAAAGATCAATGGAAGGCGTGGTTAGCTGCCAACGACAGCTCGCGAAAAACATTCGATGAACTTGCACAGTACATCAATGTCACGTCTGTTTCCGCAGAACATGATGACGTCTCCCCGGACACCCAGCCCGATGTGAGTAAAGGCTGCGTGCAGCGACTTGTGTGCACAATCACACAGCTAATGTAGACATTTTGGTCATCTCACAGATATCGAAGTCCCCTCAGATAGCTCACCACACCTGTCACACATACGAGGGAGTGAACCATGCCACCATTTCTAACCTCGATTGGAAGAGCACCAACTACAAGAGATTCTTAGCCTGCATTCATGAAAACATATCACTTGTTATACATGAGCCGCACGAGCTTCAGCGAATTCGATCATGGCTTGGACGTCGATCCGACGATATCAACCTTGATAGTCACCAGAGAAATCTCTCAAACCATCATCCAGGTACCGGCGACTGGCTGTTCCAGAATAACAGATTCCGCGAATGGGCCTTGTCGGACAAGCCCGACCCGATACTTTGGCTGGTGGGCCCTGGAGGTTGTGGAAAGTCAGTTCTTTGCTCCCTCGCCGCGGAAAGGATGCAGAAGAACGTCCAACAACAGGCAGTCGTTTATCTGATGCTTGCCTTCGACAACCCACGCTCGGAATACCAAATGTTCTCCCAGATTGCACTACAACTTCTGGATTACGTTGTTCAGCACCGAGGCGGCGTCGATGCCGAGTCATTGCTAATGCTCCCCAAAGAGCACGACGACGAGAAGAAGACGGGCCAAGTCTGCGAGCTTATTCAGAGGCTTGTATCCCAGTGCCCTGCTATCTTTATTTTCGTCGATGGCCTTGACGAAGTTGGTTCAGCCGAGGAGCCTGAACGGCAGCCGCATGAAAAAGACAAGCTGGAGAGCCTCAGACGACAGCTGCGATCTGTGCTGTTCTTCTTGGCCAGCCTGACTAGCAAAGAGGAAGGAACGCCAGTGCGCTTATGGTGTAGTTCAAAACAGACGAGCGTTGTCGACAACTGGATGCAAGAGCTGGAAGCAGTCGAGCTTCCAATGGACAGGCATGTAGTGGCAACCGATATTGCTCACTATCTCGAACAACGAATCGCAGTGGAATTGAGTAGCGACTCGGCTTCTGCATCGCCTAATGCTAGAGTCATCGAGCATGCAAGCAAGGCGGCTAAAAACAACTTCCTCTTTGCTTCTCAACTGGCAGACATGCTACGATATTCCAATGATTCTGCCAACGACGGCACCGAGGCAATCATGCTCCAGCCTCCGAAGGATACTGAAGAGTTATGCCAACAGCATTTAAACCGGCTACACAGCTCCAGCAAACCCCCTCAGCATGATCTTCAAAAACAGTCACCAAAGGCACTGTAAGCTTTTAGGCCATGTTCTAGCACGAAAGTCACACGTGACGTTGAAATGGCTAACGAAAAGATATCAGGCAAATCATCTCTCTCGTAGCCTCCGCAAAGCGTCCATTGAAGCTAGTAGAATTGCAAGAGGCCCTAGCAATGCCCCAAGTATATTTCCAAGATGGCGACATTTTCAACCTCATTACCGCAAATGTCGAGGAGCTAGATGGCGATGAGATTCAGAACCACTGTGCGCCGTTCATTCGTTTTCATTCATCCCAGAAAGGAAGCAAAGCCGGCTATCTGAGAGTCTCGCACGCCTCCATCTTTGACTTTCTACGTCAGCTCACGCAAAAGTATGTCTACGCAGTAGGTGAATTACGCATCAGCTCCAATCTCATTGCGGAAGCTTGTTTGAAGTACCTGTCACAAAAGCGGTATGGTGACACGAGACTGAGCTTGGTACGAACGCATCACTTCTATACATATGCAGCCAAATACTGGCACAGACATATTAACGAGGCAGATCCCGATCCTTCGTTACTCCAAGCAGCCACTCAATTCATGAGATCGCCTCAATTCCTAACGATGACCCGTTTTCAAAGCTATCTCCTCGATCGTCATTTTGTTCGCAGTTTCGATGACAGCAGAAAAATAAATGATTTGCAAGAACCGCAACCTTTGTCATTCAACGCTCCCAGTAGTCTCGGAACGAAAGAGAGCATGGAAACCCCTCTCACGGACTACAAGTACTTCATCAGAGAATGGGGACGCTTTCTGAGTCTTGGAGTTGCGGCTTCGGAACCGGCTGGGACCATCGAGCATTGCTGCTGGGGTGCATTGGGCAAGCAGAGCACACTCCGGGAACATGGTTTGGTGATTGAGAAGAACACGAGCTTCTTGTTGGAGATGGATGAAGATGCGACACCAGATGAAGACATGAATTCGAGCTCCTGCTTCTACGATAGCATCAGCGACGATGGCAGTCGTATCTCCGTATGGAAGGTGCCGGGTCAGAGGTACAACTATATCCCTTCCGATCATCCGAAACTCAATGTGCTCATGCTGATAACGCATTCATAGTAGCGGAGCAGCTGCCTCGGACCAAACCACACTCACCCGAGAGTCGTGGTACATAGATGGTAACGACCCGCCTTCTCGAGATGGTGCTTGCGACCTGTTTGATCTGCACGGTCATCGACGGAACTCATGTGGGTTTTGCTCTGGTCGACAAGTTTCGCTCATCCCCAGTCCTGCCACAACACCAATGGTGCCGGTACTTGATGAGTGTAGCTACGCCGCCGTGGTGCGGGTTGGAAGTAGTCTTTTCCATCGAGATCAGGAACGTGTTTGGACGGGCAACGATTCACTTAATCAGCAGGGTACTTCGCATTGGAATTCGACTGTAGTTCGTGGACCATGGATTGTCATGTCCCATCGAAAACAGATTCCCGTGCGTCCTGAGACGAGCGATCAAAGTGCATCCTCGAAAAGCAGTCAGAAGCCAGGTACTTCTTCAACTGAGCCTAAAAAGGCCCGTGGTCTTGAGGATCTTTGGGCCCAAACGTTAGATGCTGAGTACAAGAGACCAGCGTTGGGAAGCCAAGCAATAGCCAGCAATCAAGTGGAGGTGCGCCCGATGCATACATTCTCGCCGGGTATTCACTGCGATATATGTGGCCTGAAAACCATTCGTTCCGAGCTCAGAGACGAGGGCGTCAAGGAAGACGCGTTCTATCAGTGCAGTTCGTGTACCATCGGCGATTGCTACGACATCTGCTCTGCATGCTTTGAAAAGGGCTCCTGGTGCAAGAACCAGAGCCATCTGCTTTCAAAATGCCTCGTTGTGTTTAGCACAAACAGGTATTACTGGGAGGATGGGATCTCTCAACAAACAGCAAGCCCGCTCGTCCGGATTATTGCTGTAAACGAAGAACGGGAACGAGACAAGAGCGGTGGCGACATCACCCCTCCTTCTTTCAAGTACACGCGTCGCCATGCTGGTATCTTACACGACTCCCAGCCTATCGTACATCCGACCCTACCACTGCTCGTATACCCCCTGGATGGCCAGAAGCTTTTACTCGGCAACCTGGAGACAAACATCCATCTCATCTACGACGTTCCTTTCGAGCCCTCTGAGACGTCGGAGAATGGAACCCAAGCTTGCACTCCCGTCAGCGTAAGCCTTCGCTTTTCGCCTTGTGGGAATTACGTACATATGATACGCTTTACGGCAAGGGATGATCCGTTTCTTGGACCGATCGCTCTTCATGCTGTACTCCTAAATTTTGCACTATCCTCAGACGACGCTTGTTCCGGGGAACCAAGAATCCTGTCTTTCCGTCAAAGCACGGATCTTGGGCTGTGTCCGCGACTTATAACGCAAATACCTTACACAATCACCTGGACGGACTCGGATGCCTATATTTCGATGAGCAGCGACTTTCTACGCGTTTTTCGGTTTCCGCTACGGACTGACGAGCTTCTGACAATTGATGAAGTGTGTAGCTTCTCTCAAAAGGTCCCACTACCCCAATCCGCTCGGTCAAGATCGGTCCATTTCTTCCCACCCACGGGTACGACATCGGCTAGGCTCATCCTGGGGTCCTTACATGGTGATCACCCTCAACCTCCGATTGTGGTGTTGTTGAAGAACGACCATGCAAATGAATGGATTCCGGCAGATCAGAGGGAGAATGTGGCAGCATTCCCGCCTCAGATACGCGATGACCCAATGATCGAGACGCCTTACGTTGATGACGATGAAGGCCTCATCACAAGGGTGGCTAGGGACAAAGGCGTGCCTATACTCGAACCACAGATCCCAATTCGAGATCATGTCCTGCGTGCGTTCAAAATGAACGGCCTATACTGCCCTTCATGCTTCGAACTTGGTTTGAAGATTGGATTCCTTCGCCCGAATCCAAAGGTCCAGTTCCACTACTTGAACTTCCTTCCATCAGGAAATCCAAGATTGATACTAGAGTGGAGAGTCAGCGTCTCAACGCTCGTGTCAGCTTTAAAGGCGGGCTGTCAGTTCTGCTGTTATGTTGCCAGTCGATTGCTCAACATCTCTCCCATTCGGCATAATAGTCAGTCCGTTGGCCGCGGCGGCGTGCGATGTTGCGCGGAAGGATCTGTCGCCGAGGATCCCAAAGCTGTAAAGGATTTGATCGACAACATCCAGAAAGGCAATTGGAAAGTCCCGCGCGAGGAACAGATATTTGTGTTCCGCTGCGAGCCACTGAATATGAACATCGAGACACGATACTTCGACAAGATGTCCCTGACGTTGCCCAACGTTCAAGTTGGTGGTAAATTTAATGACCGTAACTTCGCACCGACTATCGTATCTATCCAAGGAACAAATGAGGCTGGAGAAACTCACACTATCACCACTTTCCTCCACGACCCTAAGAATTCTCACCGGGGAACTTCGGAGTGTGTATTGGAACTGTACTCGGTTCCCGGTAAGTCCACGCGCTGCTGCCAAATGACAGCATTGAGAACGCTTTTATGCTGACTGTACGCTAGGCGATGCAGCGCAAAACTTGATTGAGACCCGACCCCTGACCACCTCTCGCGGAAAAGATGAGAACCTCGATGTCATCGAGTCTTGGCTTAAAGAGTGCCAATGCTCACATTCCTTTTGCCAACAGCGTGATAACACGAAAGCGCCACTGCCTACCAGGCTCCTCGAAATCGTTGACACCGAAACCATCAGGTTGGTTGAGCCAGCCGGAGAACTCGGTCAATATGTTGCGTTGAGCTACTGTTGGGGGAGAAAGCCGGAAGAGAATTACATGACGAATGTGGCCAGCTTCAGGGCAAGGACAGACCCAGACGGCTTCCCGAGGAGTGGATTGCCAGCAACTATCAGGGATGCTGTCACTGTCACAGAAAGCCTGGGAATCAAATATATCTGGGTGGACGCCCTCTGCATGATACAGGATGACATTGTAGACAAGCATTCAGAGCTTGGAAAGATGAGTCAGTATTACAGAAACTCGTTCCTGACCATTGCAGCTAGCACACCGAGTTGCACTACAGGGTTCGTGGGAACAGTCGGCCGATGTGAAAAGCATCTCGACTCGCCCCTCCCGCGCGATGTTGTGCCATTTGATGTCTTTGCACATCTGCAAGATAAGGATGAAGGCAGAGCTGGGAAAGTTTATGTGAGAGAGGAAAATATTTACCGACTTCATGAAGAACCGATCAACAAACGAGCCTGGACCCTCCAAGAATGCATCTTAGCTCCCCGAGTGCTGCTCTTTGGTAGTCGCGTAATCTGGTTCTGTCAGCACATGACACACAGTGATGGTGGTGTCGAAGACTGGTCATTCGGCCAAAACGAGCTGGAACGAACGCGTCGCGAATTTCAGATTGAGCTTAACAAGCTTGACAAGGAAGGCTCGAATGCTAACAAATGGGCCGACACAACAAGCAATCAAGACATATACGATCTATGGCACCGCCTCGTAGGAGAATATTCGAGCAGAGCGCTATCGTGGCCAGCCGACAAGTTTCCAGCCATATCAGCAGTAGCCGCCGAATTCTCCAAGCTCACAAGCGACGAGTACCTCGCCGGATTATGGCGATCAAACCTGCCACGAGATCTCCTATGGACGACGCCCGAGGCCGCCACACACCGACCAAACACATGGCGAGCACCTAGCTGGTCATGGGCATCCGTCGAGGACGCCGTCTTTTACAACCAGCCCCCTCCCAAAAATGTCACCCTCCTCGCAGCAGTCCTAGAAGTAGACGCCGTGCCCCTAACCGACATGGCTCCGTTCGGCGAAGTCGCGCGATGCAACCTCGTTCTCACAGCACCAAGCTTCCCCATGAAACTCACCGACGAAGCAGATCGAGAGGAATATTCTAAACCATGGCTGAAGGACTTTAAGTTCAAACCGGGCAGGACCGAGAGAGAAATGCTGCTCGAGTCGCTCAAACTCGAGGCTCTCAAGCAGGTTGGCACGTCTGATGGGAATGCAGACGAGGACGTAAAGAAGGAATTTCGACTCCCTAATGAGATGTTTGTCGTGTGCATTTACGGGAAACGCAATGAGCTGTTCCGTTCGAACGATACTGGCGTGGACCTGGAGGACACGGCGCAGGAATGGACGATGTGGGGTCTTATCTTGAAGAAGGCTGGAGAGGAGTCTGGTGAACAGGTTTTTGAACGCGTATTGTCGTTTTCGCAGGTTATGGTTGGATGCGATGATGCTTTTCTTTCGAGGCGGGAACAGTTTCGGATTATATAGCAAGCTGGTTTGATAATCTGGAAATGGAGTTGGCACAGTGCGCAATCTTCAACTGCTTTCTCGCGTGTTTATATCGAGGCTGATCGAGTTACTTAGAAATAGAACAACTCGCGTCTCGTTGGTGTTGCACGATGTATGACGCAATAAGCCCCACCTCAGCCCTATGACATGCAGGGTCATGCACTGACTCGATCTCGTACCGGTACCCTGTGTCGAGCTATCGCGCCCTCCACGACGACATCGTCGACATGACTTCATCCTCGCCAAAGCTACTTCCTCCATCCACAGGTCCGCGTCTAATCGTTTACCACCAGACCTTCCACGATTCTGAGGGCAATTACCACTCGCTGTTACCGCTGCTTACCAACAACACTGGTATCACACATGTCATCGTCGCTGCTATACACTTGAACGCGGCCCCGGGACACATCACGCTGAATGATCACTTACCCGACGATAAGAGGTTTGATCAACTATGGGGCGAGGTGAGCTGGTTGCAGGGGAGTGGTGTGAAGGTCCTGGGCATGCTGGGAGGTGCTGCAAAAGGGTCGTACGAGCAGCTGAGTGGTGACGAAGAGAGCGTACGTTAAGATCCGCCTGAAACCTCACTCTGAAGATGCTCGACATATCTAACAACCCCAAGTTCGAAGCATACTACGCCCCCATCAAGGCGCTCATATCCTATCGCAAGCTAAACGGCCTCGACCTCGACATCGAAGAACCCACCGCCCTCAACACAGCAACCCGCCTCATCTCGCGCCTCCGCTCAGACTTCGGCCAGGACTTCCTCATCACACTCGCACCAGTCGCAACAGCACTCGTACCAGACCCAAACATCCCTCCCCATCTGCGCCCCCCGCGCCCCATGCTCGCCAGCGGCCCCGCGCCAAACCCGCTTTACCCCACCCTCCCCCACCTCAGCGGCTTCTCGTACCCGGAGCTCGAGTGCAGCGTACACGGCCGCGAAATCGCATGGTACAACACGCAGTTTTATTGTGGTTGGGGCGACGCAGCAAGCACGGCGTGGTACGACACTATTATATCCGCGGGCTGGAAGCCCGAGAAAATCGTCATGGGCGTAGTGACCAACCCCGGCAACGGCGCCGGCCACGTGTCCATCGCCACGCTGCGCGACGTCTGCGCACGCCTACGTGAGAAATACAAAAACGTGGGTAAAGGGTTCGGCGGCGTCATGGGCTGGGAGTACTTCAACTGCGGGGACAGCGAAGCCGACATCGTGCATGTTACAACCCTAGAATTAAATAACGAGACGGTGCAGTCCGGGTGGGTGGGTGCGCTTGGTAGGATACTTCGAGTCGAGGAGCCGCCGCGTCCGGTCACGGATAAACCGCTGCTGGGCGTCACGCCGGATCAGATACGCCAGATGGTTACCACGCTGCCGCGGCCGCGGGCGCCGTGGCCGGACGAGGAAGTGCAGAAATTAGTTGTATTGGGGTTTGCGCAGCACGAGGCTGTTGCGGCGCTGAATGCGACGGACGGGAATGTGGAGATGGCGGCGGGGTTTTTGTTTGAGCATTATCCGTCGTGAGAGGGAGTTCAGACGGATGGGTACATGCGAACAGAGCAGATTAGGAATACGTTCACAGAATAACGAATAATATGCCTGCAACGACCGAATCAAGTACACATCACATCATGGAGATACTTTGTTCGTTCACTCAATTAAATTCCTCCAATCTCCCACATACATATCTCATCCCCATCACCACACACCAAGACAAAAGCATACACGCATCATGCACCGTGCTTAACCCCCACCCCCCTCCAAAAGCATCCCACTAGCACACCACACCACCCCCACGCCCATCACCCGACCCCGCCGCCGCTGCATATGACAGCGTTCTAGCCCTCCATGCGGACGGGATGCCGAATTAGGGAAAGGGTAACATCTGGATGTGGTAGCGTTGTGAGAATGTCGAGAAAGGGCCCGCAAAAGATAAGCTTCGCCTTGCGGATATAATTTTCAGTGTAAGGGATGGTGCATGTGATTGAATCGTGCATTTGAAAGTTTTTGAGATGATGATGGATTTAGCGCGTTTTGCTCGTTTTTCATGTGGTAGAAATATGTATACCACCATGTATCGTGAATACGTCTAGGCCAGATCCCCAGCCCATAATATGAAAGCACCATAAAACGCCCTCGCCGATGTCATTTCACCATCTAAAAAGAGCACAAAAAAATCACCCAACAAATCTCAACGCCCTCCGAAACCCACTCAGCCCATCAATCGTCTCCCTAATACTCGGCGCCGAATTTGCCGAACTGGATCGATGTCTCTGTTTCGGGCGCGGCACTTCTAGTAGCTGCGAGGAGCTGCGACTCCTGTTTCCGGACGGCGGGGGCGCGAGCGATGTCGACGACGAGGAGCGCGATGTGTCGTATGACGAGGTTGAGGTGTTGGATATACTAGGCGCGAGGTGCGGTGTGGATGTGGATGCGAGTGGGAGTGGGAGAAGTCTATTTGTGCGAAAAATGGGGTATTAAGCTTTTGAGCCGAAGGGAGGACATGCAATCAATGATATAAGGAAAGTGTTTTGGGGGAGTGGGGAATGGAGACTGATTTGTACTTTGCGGTACATCACAGACTCAATGAAGAGCTGCAAAGTATTGCAAAGACATGCAGCACCGTTATAGTACAGCGATCGTGCAAGATGGGCGTGTTACCTTCCATCGTCGCTTGTCCTGGGACTCTGTTTCTGGCTGTTTATTGCCGTGTTTCGATTCGTCTCCTCGGTCAGAGTGTCTAGAGATCGTGCCGGACTAGGAGTCGTGCCTCTGCTGCCTCTACTTCTACTCGGAGATCCAGGTCGTGAAGTCGCAATCTCGTAGCTGGGGAGTGCCATGTCTGTGACTAGCGGGGCTCTACCCGGTGTTCGCACAGCAGTGTTGTAGCTGGGTGTTCGGGCGAGTGCATCCATGTCGTAGTTTGTGGGTGGCTGATCAAAGTACGCTGGCTCAGTGCCGTTCGCTGGCGTACTATCGCCGGAAGAGTGTTGTCTTTGTGGCTGGAAGCGTATGGCTTGGTCATTTCGTGATATGTCGAGATTTTGTAGCCTGTGTTGCAGTGCGGCTGCAGACGCACCACCTCCACCACTTGCTACCGCGTCCATTGAGGCAAGATCCTCAGCGGAACCGGTCCTACTTTGGGCGTAGAATGGCGTGTTCGCTCCGCTGTTCATCATGCTATGATAACCACCAGGTGTCATGAAACCCGAGGGGTCGATGTCATTATACAGCTCGTCTAGCTGGTGGAGACCGTACGTGGGCGGGGCGTTTTGGTTGACTTCATCTTGGAATGCTTGCTGGTTGATGATGTTGTGGTCGACTACCACACTTTGATCTTCGTTTGGAGGCAAATTTGGCGATATGAACAGATGGACGTGGTTCTTTACCAACAGCTGACTGGTATGTCCCTCAGGATTCTTGAGATTGATATACAACCGTAGCTTGTGCGAGAGACGAATGTTCTCCGTATCAACAGACTGCCGGCAGTTCTTTAGTGATTTTGGGAGATCCAGGGTCATTGAAAAGCGGTGCGACTCATCAAAAAGCTGATCCGTGTCGTCTTCCCCGTTAGGAACAAGGTTCGCGGAGTTCTCGGGCATGTCTCCTTCTGTAACGGCGACCTGAACATCCGTCTGGTTGCTTATCCGTCTTCCAGCGTAGTCTGCAAAGAGTTGCCGAGACTCGATCAGTTCCATCTTTATCGTTGATATCTCTACTCCTTTTCTGAGCGGTATCAAGACGAAATCGGCCGTGACGTGTGTGCCGACAATGTAGTTCTTCTGGGGCACGGTGATCTTGTACGCCAACTTGTTTGCCCAGATATCTTCGTTGATTTGCTCCATGGGCATAGTCTCGAGCAAGTCGCGTCCGAGCGTGCGGATAACACGGATGTGTGACGTGGCAGAGAGCTGCTTGCTCATGTACCCTCGATCCACCGTCGCCTTCAGGTTGTACACGACCCAGTTTGTCGGCAGCCCCTCAACGCTCTGGTCGAGGTTGGCGGGCAGCTTGAACGAGAAGTCCCATTCGTGGTATCCGGCGTTGATCTTGTGTGCCTTGTTTTTGCTGCCGTCGACAGGGAAGAGGTTGACGTTTTCGGTGACGAATTGTGTTTTGTTGGCAATCGGCTGCGGGCTCACGGTGTTGGTCAAGTGCCATCTGTGTACCCTTGTTAGCCTACACTTTGCTGCCATCTTGGAACATGTGGCATCGTACGAGATTTTGCGAGTGCCTGTCAGCGTTATGCGCACACTCCGCACAGATATTGGCTCCGGGTTCGTGAGGACGAGCTTCCCCTTCAGCACCGTCTCATGCGACTCCGACGACTCTCCATAGAACACAACAAAAGGCGAATCCGGCCTGGAAGCAGTCAGCTTTTCTTGTCCAATTCTTCCTCAGACATGCAGCCTGACTTGGAGCGCTGGCGTGGACGTACTTGATCTCTAGAACAGGCGCGGTGTTCCTGCCAAAGACTCCGACGCTCGGCAGAGAAGGCATGATGTAACGAGGGACAAGAAACCACCAAAAATCACAACACCATCCCACTCAGGACGGGCCTCAGCGCAAATAAGTAGCCGAGGGTAGTATTTGCTCGTTTCTCGCTGGCTTAGTCGGACTGTCACCGGCTCCGATACAGTAATAGATGCGATGTTTGCAGGGGTTCGTATGGAACTGAGGTGAGAACCGTGGCTTTGGGGCTGAGTGCTGCGTGGGTATGGAAGCCAGTGGGATGTCGGCGGTCACGTCAGAGTTATGTACGTGTGAGGGGTCTCTTTCTCAGCTGGGCGCCGTGTGGCTCCCTCGCTCAAGATATAGTACCTTATCCACGCTTCTCCCACGCTGCGGGCAAGGGCGGCTTGCTAACGCGCAGCAGGTTATGCACCTTGATGAGCTCACGGTAATAAAGTGGGGATGTTTGCCCTGTGTAGGGGTGATGGCTGCGTGCATCATTGTCTAGCGGCGCTTCCACACGTCTTGGAATTTTCTGGCGGCGGGTTTCAAAGAAGGTATCCCGCGAACGGCTTGATGCTTGACACACGCCTTCTCAGCACAAACGCTGCAGCTCGGTCCTCTTGGAGCGTTCAGCATTAGCATTATCCAGCTTTGTGTGACCAAATACGCCCTCTGCCGCGCACTTGCGGTCTCACAGCTTCCTTGTAGGTTTTGACGGGTTTCCCCCCGAGAGCCTCATTGATTCACTCGATATCGCAATCCGCGCACGGTTGCAACTCTAATACGCCACACATGCAAGATTGTAATCGCATCATCGGCCAAGTTGCAAAATTGCTCCGAAACACTGGTCGACATGCGATAATGCACGTCGCCGGTATACGAATATGGACGCAGGTTTCACGAAGGATGGAAACCTGCGGATAAATTTCCGGAAAGATTTTTGTGCGCAAGGCGGCTGTGCGCGCCTCTACTTTGCATTCCGGACCATGACAGCGAATGCGCCCATCGTTAATATCATGCCTTATCTTCGGTATATACTTCGTGCACATCCGTTGGTTCATCGAGCACCGTTGAGGTTACACTGGTAAAGCAGAGATCGCCATCTTCGGCTTGAGCGAGTGTGGCCAGCGGCTGCCAATCTAGAGCCTGCATTGCCGCACCTGTGGCACAGATCCACCTATAGCACGGTGAAATCAGTCGAGCCTCATGCAACAAGGGTCCTGAAGTACCCGCAGGTATCCACTGATAGGTACAAGGGACTTTCCGAAGACTGGTCGAGTGGGAACTGTTGGATTGAAAGTATTTGTAGTTACATCTGAGATTTGGCGAGGCGGGCAGCATGCAGCTGAGCCGCGATAAAGAAAAGCGCCTTGCACATGCTGCTGTGCGACCTTTGTCTAACAACGTGCGCATGCAGGTAAACGTGCGTAGGGCTGAAGATGACAGCTGCTGAAAGCATCATCATGCACGTCTTGCATGTGAACCACGCATCGGGACAACCCGGGTGTCAAAATGCAGACGAAAAGTATCAATCCAGGAGCCAGGTCTGGAAACACCCTTACGGTCCACCCCTGATCTGGGCAATGTGTGGCAATCGATATACACACAACGTTCGATATTCATGGGTTGCTCGTCGACGTGGTGGATCGACCGCTGTCGTCGTTGGTCGCGCCTTCCTTCGGTCGGTCCCATGTTCTGATGTGGCCTGAAAGAAAATGTCAGCGATCCACTTCCTTATCTGCATCACGAAGTACTGAAGTTCAACAAATGTAGCATGTGGGTCTCCATGCGACATTGAGCGGGTGTTCCTGCGCGTAGTGCAAGAACAAGCCTTATCGCGCGACTTCGAGTTGGAACGTGCGGCGCTTGGTGGCCATGGGGCGATTGCGGTGAAGAAATATCTGACTCACCACTCTTGCAAGACGTCAGTATGCAGTCCTCTTCGAAGCCCAGCCAGGCCACAGGATGTTCGTCAACGGTTTTCGCCTGTGTTACAGTCAGTAGAATGTGCGTCAGCTGCGCTTCAAATTATACGCACGAGAACTGGAGGCAACATAGCCGTGCGCGCACGAGGTTCAACTTGATGAATGACTTCCTCTTCATCAGGCATACTGGCTGATGTGAGATTCGAGTTTGATCGCAACCGGTTTGCCGTGCTGTCTGTCCGAGTTCGTTGCATTTTCAAGTTGGACGACGCGATGCTGTTGCGCTGTCGTACTGACGCCTTGGTCGCTCTTAGTAGCTGTCGTCGCACCTTGGGCCTGGAACACTTACAGCTCTCGGTCGATGTAGCATACCCACGCTGAAGTCCCACAACAGCAGGCGGCAGTCTTCTCCCACGCTGCCAATGCGATAGTTGCGCTCGTCGCATCGCCATGGATCGAATTGAACGCCAGTCACCCACGAGTTATGCCCTTGGCAACGCGCTACGAGCATCCTGTCTTCCAGCGACCATATGGATAGCAGATCGTCTTGACCACCGGTGACGATGTACCGGCCATCTGGAGACCAGCACACACATGTGAAGCCGCCGTAGTAGCTCATGAAGTAGTGCAACAACCTACACATGTTAGACCCGGTTCCTGTAGTTCGTTGCCAAGCTTACTTTTCTTTCAGGAAGTCGATTATCCGGAAAGATCCATCCTCAGAAACGACAGCAAGATGGCGGCGGTCTGGAGAAAGCTCGAATGCGTTGATCTTGGAACTCGAAGTTTGCCAGTAGGATACAGGATTCGCTTTCTGGTTCTTGGAGTTAACAGACTTCTTGATCGTCAGGTGTGTCTTCTTGCCCGCATCAGACATGACATCTTCTGCGCTTGGGGAAAACTCTTCCGCGACGAAGAGCGCATCTTCCTTTTCCTTATCATACACCACCAGACTCCCGTCCGTGTGCGCCGCTAAGAACAAGTTCTCGCTGTTGGGTAGCCATCGCACATCGGAAACTGGATTGGCGTTGATGACACCGTTCTTGTTGATTCGTGTGTATTTCTGCGACATGGGCTCGTACCAGATGATGTCTCCAGTGGAGAAGCCCATGACAATATCTAAGTGGTTTGGACCTTTGGTGATTTGATTTATGTCGTGACATAGCGCATGTGCCTTGGTGAACAGAATCTTGGTCAAGTGTTCCTCCTTTGTTGGCGATGTGAGGTCCAGCCATTGCAGCGCACGATTGACGTTTGCGAATGCATAATGCCCATTAGGGTTGTGTTCTTGCAATCGTTTCGACAGCGACTCGTGCGGTATTACCCGCGAGACGAAGGAAGAATTGCTCTTCACGATGTTGTTCTTCGGTTTTCGCCTCTTCAGGGGATCCTTCGAATCCTTGCCGTTAATCACGGCCAGCGCTGCATTCCCTTCGCCGAATACAGGTGTGTGTAGACCGTCAAGCGGTGAGGATGCAAATCCGTTGATACCGTGAGGGCCAGTGTCACTTGCCTGGCTATGAGACTCGTGGGGCGACTCTTGTATGCTAGGAGGGACTTGGGACCGAGTACTGTTACGCGTGCTAAACCGGTGCAGCTGCGAATGCGAGGGTTGACGAGGCGCAAGAGCCACGAGAGAGAGTTTCGTGCCACATGTAGGCGGTTTTATGTCGGTCGCGAGGGGATTGGGATTGTGGATGGGGGCTTCTGAGGGGTGTGGGGGAGGCGTAGCTAGATGCAAATCGTCGCGCAGCACATAGGTGCCTACCAGGACATGTCAGCTAAGTTGTCGCAAGACCTATCTATATGGTGAAAGCTACCTTCTCCTACCACCAGTTGGTATTCTGGCCCTGTGGGATGGGTGAGGGTGTTGTTGGTCTCGATGACCTGGCCCGGAGGTAGGCCTGGGTATCCACCTGTAAGGAAGTTAGTACAAGGCACAATTATTTGTATATCGGGGATTCATACCGGTTGGGTAACGCGGTGGTGGTGGTAGGACACTAATTCTGTGTCAATAGAGGTCCTCATGCAAGCTTGAGGTCTGTAGGATAGCGATTGGCGGTCGTCTGGCGGGCAGCAAGCGGGTGGAGTACTTACAACATGGCAGATGCGGCGCAAAGGCTCAAAAGCACACACCAATCAATCAATGGATATATCCTTCCAAGTATAGGCTACAAGGCCGAGTACCGGTCAGTTGTCACGACGAGACCTGGTGCGCAACAAGTGAAGGGTGGGGCCGGCAAAATTGATGGATAGTTCGTCCGTGGTCTGCTGTGCAGGGAAAGGTCACAGACCGTCTGGGGAAGTGCGGAGTTCGGCGTCGCTTCCCGTGGAGAAACATCCAAGCGCTCTGCAGCTCGCATGTCCAACACTTTCATCGTTCCTGGAGACGTATGGAGACGGTAAATATCGGCGCATATGCAGGGACCTTGAGCGTGATGACATGCTTTTCACCGTTGAAACCTTACCCAACAGTCTGGGGAACAGGCGGGGAAGCTGGAATGCCTGCACGTGCCTGCCAAGAGTCGAGCACTCTGTATCTCTTTCGCAAAGTTGTCTGCACAGTCAACCACGCTGCGACAGTTTCGCTAGTCTCCGATTCACGCTAAATATCTTCTCACTTTGACTGCAGCACGTCGCGTACGCTGCCATGCGATAAACATGCGATCCCAACATGGCGACAGGTACGTGCAGGGTTTCTCAAAGTTTGACCGAGGTTGCTTTCCCCAACTAACATCGGATTCCAGTTCGGATTTGTGTGTGCGGTGACGATGGAGTGGGCAAAAGCTCCATCATCACATCGCTCGTAAAGGATACTTTTGTCACAGCGAAAATCCAGCCCGTTCTACCACAGGTGACGCTGCCACCTTCCCTAGGTACACCCGACAACGTGTCTACCACCATCGTCGACACCTCGGCACTACCCCACGAACGTGATGGTCTTCGCAAAGAACTGCGCAAATCAAACGTCATACTACTCGTATACTCAGACCACTACAGCTATGAGCGGGTTGCACTGTTCTGGATGCCCTACTTCCGCTCGCTGGGCGTGAACGTGCCCGTGGTACTATGCGCAAACAAATCTGAGCTGGCTTCGAATGGCACAACGTCGCAAGTAGTATCGGAGGAGATGCTGCCAGTCATGAACGAGTTCAAAGAGATCGACTCTTGCATACGGACAAGCGCAAAGGAGCATCACAATATCAACGAGGTCTTCTTCCTCTGCCAAAAGGCCGTCACACACCCGATAGCACCGCTTTACGACTCGAAAGAGAATGCGCTCAAGCCAGCAGCCATCTCTGCGCTACAGCGTGTATTCCACCTGTGCGACAAGGACAAGGATGGATACTGGTGTGATCGAGAGATCCATGCCTTTCAGCTCAAGTGCTTTGAGAAACCGCTGGGAGAGGACGACCTAGCGAATATCAAGAGATCCATGGAACGCTTCGCGCCTGGCGCCACTGGCGAGCATGGTATGGACGAAAAGGGGTTCTTACTGTTAAACAAGATTTTTGCTGAAAAGGGCCGCCACGAAACCATCTGGATAATCCTGCGCAAATTCCACTACACTGATAGCCTCAGCCTGCAGGATACCTTTCTGCATCCCAAGTTTGACGTACCGCAATTTGCATCCGCCGAGCTCAGCCCATCGGGATATCGCTTCTTTGTCGACCTCTTCCTGAAGTTTGACAGGGATAACGATGGTGGATTGAATGACGACGAGCTAGCCAACCTCTTTGCCCCCACGCCTGGTATTCCTTTATCCTGGATCGACTCTGCGTTTCCCTCCTGTACAGTTCGCAACGAAGCTGGGTACATCACGCTGCAAGGCTGGCTTGCACAATGGAGCATGACAACCTTTGAAGAACCGAAGACTACTTTAGAGTATCTCGCGTATCTCGGATTCGAAAGCAACGACCGAGGGGGCACAACAAGCGCACTCAAAGTCACCAAAGCGCGGAAGCGGCGAAACAAACCTGGCAGAGTGGAGCGCAATGTGATATTGTGCTACGTGCTTGGCTCGAGTGGCAGTGGAAAGAGCGCGTTGCTATCCGCGTTTCTGCAGCGACCATTTTCCCAAACCTACCATCCCACAATCAAACCACAGTCAGCGGTGAACAGCGTTGAGCTGAAGGGCGGCAAGCAATGCTATCTCATTCTGGAAGAGCTTGGCGAGCTGGAGCCTGCCATACTCGAGAATCAGGCCAAACTTGACGCGTGTGATCTGCTATGCTACACATACGACTCGAGCGACCCAGACAGTTTTGCGCATATCGTCGAGATGCGGAAGAAGTACCCTCACCTCGACCGGATACCAGCTGTCTACACAGCAATGAAGGCCGACCAGGACAAGACGATGCAACGATGCGAGCAGCAACCGGACGAGTATACGAGTGCGCTGAAAATGGCACCGCCACTGCATGTCAGTGCGACGTGGAACAGCATTTCGGAGCTGTTCGTCCATGTGAGCCTCCTAATGTTCCACAGCGACGAGAAGGCTAACAGGCGCAGCTGGCGGAGTGTGCAACCCATCCATCGACTGCGTTCCCGAAACAGGAAGAAGATCCATACGACAACTTGAATCTGTACCTCGCGCTGGGTGCAGTTACGTGCGCGGTAGCATCCGCGATCTTCATCTGGAAGCGCAACAGCAGCTCTTCATGATAACTCGGGTCGGTCACACCATTCCCACCATTCTCATATAGCGCCATCATCACTCACAGCACCACTTCGAGTACGTACTGGAGGATTGGGAGCTCGAAAGGTAATGCACTCTGCTCAGCATGTCTTGACTTACTGCCTTGAAGATGACTCGCGAGATTCCAAACATGTCTGTGCTGAACGTAAACACATAATCAGTGCGCGCTGAATTTGCTTTCAGCATTTCAAATCAGCTGTTGCTCTTGTTGCACCAGAGGAAATGAAGACGCTCAGGCTGCCATTAGACTACAGCTGTGGTGTAAGCGCTTGAAGGCCGTAGTTTAGCGATGACATCAGACATGTTGCACAGAACACTCCTGAACTAAACGGCGCACGAGCGAATGGGACGGCTGCAGGGATCCATACCCCTGACGACACGACATGCGGTTAACCGCATCTGGGAAGGGCGCTAATATGTTTAGATGTCGCTGCCGGTGGCTATGAGGTTTTGGGAGGAACAGCGTGTGCGTTTGCGCGAGCAGACATGTGCCTTGATATACCTTGATACACCTTAATACAAGGAAATTGACATTGGCCTTGGGGGTGCATTGTCTTCTCAACGCTGTAACTCTTGGCAACGTGCAGGCGGGCGGTAGACAAAGGCGCTGTAGAGGGGCCAGCGGCTGCACGAGAAGCACGCGCTGTAGCAACGGGCGCGGCCACTCAGGTGTTTGTCGGTAGAAAAAAAGGGCCCCTGTGGCTGAGCTTGAGGGTGAGCGAGGGCCGGCGTCTGCTTTGGGATGACAGACCGATGCCCACGCTTTCTTGTCCGTCTTGCTCGAAGCCAGACCAGTGCGGCTAGCACGACACCTAGCTTACAACCTCACGATTCACTTGCCCAAACCTCCTGGCAATGCAATGAATAACCCTCCTCCTGCTCTGCTGACGCTGCACACAACCCTCGACTGACCTCGCCGCACGCCGCCCCATGTTCGATGCCCTCTCCTCCCTGCGACTTTCCTGAACCGGGCGCCGCCACGGCTGGCCAGCAAGCATCTCCGCACTCCTCAGGCCCGGGCAGTCATGGTGAGTTTCCCTCGCATGCCCTCCAGGGCCGGCAGCGCCGCGCGCAAGCAACAGGCAGAGACGGCACAGCCGGGGTCTGCCCATGCACCCGACATTGGGCCGGGGCGCACTCCAATCTCGACGCTGCGAATGCTGGATGCTGACCACGCCTCCGCACCCTCACAGGCGAACGATCGTGCCCGCGAGCTCGAGCGTGTCTACCAGATGCGACGCGGCCATGTTCCACAGATCTCGATAAGCGACGACAACCACCACGTTACCGAAGCAATAGGCGACCTCTACGGCGGCGACAGCGACACGGAGCCCTCCAAGCGCAATTCGCGCCCGCTGTCCTTCATCCCCAGCCCCAACGGCGACTCGATCCAGTCCCTGGGCGCCTTTGAGCCCTTCGACCCCTTCCCCGCCGCCCCGCCCGCGCCCGCACGCTCACCGCTGCGTCCCCAGATGGCGCCCTCGCAGTCGCCGCCGCCAGGGCCCAATGGCACGCCCAGCCCCGCCGTGCCCATTCCACAGAAGCGCACCTCCTTCTCGCACCACCACGGCAGCCCCCATAGCCCGCTCTCGCCGCCCCTGTCGCGCACCAACTCGGACACGGCCGAGCAGCAGTTTCCGCTCAATGACGTGGACTACGAGTCGAGCCCCGCCGGCCTGGCCCAGGAGCTGAGCAACCTGCAGGCCATCCGCAGGATGTCCATGGGCGTGAACAATGCCGATCCCGACCTGCCCTCCTTCAAGTCGTCCAATGGGCCGCCCTCGCCGCCCGGCTCGTCCGAAGACAACCCCGAGGGGGACCTGTTCTGGGTACCTGCACGGCTGCACCCCGAGCTGGCCCCCATGGAGTTCAAGACCTTCATCGAGGAGAAGGTCAACACGATTCGGCGCCGCTCGGGCGACTCGGACTCGCTCTCGCCAGACGGCGCCCTTGGTCGCCAGGCCTCAGGCGGAGGACTGCGGCGGAAGAAGTCGATGCTCTCCCGCCAGATCGACAGCGGGGCAGGCTACAAGGACGGCGCCGAGAGGCTGGAGAGGAAGCGGTCGGGGCATCAGCCGAACGGAGGGCTGCCAGACTTGCAAGAACTCGAGCAAATGACCGAAGATCCGGCAGAATTGGTGCGACGGATGAGCTTATCGGCCAAGAGCATGGGGTCTGATGGCGAAGCCGGCAGCAACATCACCATGGCGCCTGGTAAGTTCGGCGGCATTGGTACACTAAAGCGATCTACGCACACCACATACAGGCGAGGCAGTCTGCGAAAGGGAGGGCCGCCGCTGTCTCGCAGACTGGGTACCCGCCAAGCAGAGACGGACACGGAGGACTCACCAAACACATCGCCCACGCACTCCAACGACCCTGAAGTTCCTCCACTGCCGGGACTTGGTCGCGTGCAGTCTGAGCCTGTAAACGGTCAGTTCGAGCCTTCCAACTTTTCGCGGCCCCGTGTCCGATCACCACCTAGTGCCGAGCCTAGGCCTGGGTCTGCCGATGAATACACTCGACCAGCGTCGTCCGACGCGGCCCCTGAAGGACACCCCAAACAGCAACCGAAAGCCTTTCATTCAAGGATTGCTTCGAACGGCAGGACCTCAGCGCATCTGCCAGGCTACAAGCCCCCAACATTGGCATCACCAGTACCTCAAATTATTGAAACACCTCCACCGCAAGAACCAGAGCGGAGGCAGCAGTTCCAACCACCTGAACGAAACTCCTCCCGCCAGCCACCCCCACCGCAGCAACCGCAGCAACCGCAGCCGAATGGACAGCGCAATTACCCTCCAGTCCAGTCCAAACCACAACCACCGCCCCAGCGGCAATCACCTCAGAACCGCCCAAACCGTCATGCCCAGGCCGCACAGGCTTCGCCAATTCAGCCAGCGCAGTCGTTTGATGATTTGGTTGGGCATCCGTCGCCGCTACCAGGAAACACCACGAGGACGGATAATCTGTCCATCATTCCAAATCTTCCAGAGGAGAAGAAGTCAGACAAGAAGTTGAAAGACAAGAAAGAGAGCTCCGAGGGCCCACGAAAGACAAGCTGGGGCTGGCTGGTAGGTGGTGGTGACAAAGACAAGGCGAGTGACAAGAAGGAGAAGGAAGACCGCGAAAAGGAGTCGGCGAAGAAGGTGAAGAACAAGCTCAGTAAGCCTCAAGAAAAGGGCCATGACGATACTAGACTCGACTTGTTGCAAACCTCAATACAAGGAACTGGCCAGCGCGGACGGGAAAGTGTCGTGTTGGATCGTGAGAGCGTCAAGCTCGAAGAAGAGCGGAAGAAAGAGAGTCAGCGGAAGACGTCCAGCGATGGAAGGAAAGAGAAAGAGCCCGGCCTGCTCTCTTCGATCTTTGGAGGTGGCAAAAAGAAGGGCGAGAAGGAGGCGTCGCATAAAAAGACCTCCGCGCGCGGCCTATCACCAGAACCTCCACCAAAGGTACTGAAGCCTGACATCGACTATAACTGGACTCGTTTTTCAATTTTGGAAGAACGTGCCATATATCGCATGGCGCACATCAAGCTAGCCAACCCTCGCAGAGAATTATACTCACAAGTCTTGTTGAGTAACTTCATGTACTCGTACCTCGCCAAGGTTCAGCAAATGCACCCGCAGATACAGATCGGCAACTCCAAACAGGCCAGGCAAGCGAAGCAGCAGGAACAGAAGAAAGAGCAACAGCAACAACAGCCGCCGTCGCAACCACAGTCACAACCACAGCCACAGAATCATTCGCAACCACAACAGCCACAGAATGAGGAGTTCGCCCAGTATCAGCGGTATCAGCAGGTAGGACACACGCATTGACCCCATCTCATCGCCCACTAACAAGACCTTAGCAGCAACAAGACCAGCAGCCCGAGCAGAGCAACGAGTGGCCAAGTGTGAATCAAAAGCAAAACGGTGGCCAGCGGCAGCCTCAAGAAAACGGTCACCACACCAATGCGTACAACCAGAATCCCCGCGACTCGCACCATTCGCAGCACAGCGCAAACGGCGGTGGATATAGTGTTGCAAACACTCAGAACTACCTCGGGCAAGGCGGCAAGAGCGGTTATCACCAAAAGTCCGACTCGGATCAAAGCAGTCGTGCTGACGATGAGATGTGGTAGCACCACTGAACATTAGTATCAGCACGGCACGGACCTCAAATACTGGCGGTCGTGGTGTGGTGCGGAGCAGTATGGATATCCTAGCCCCGCCGAACCTTCTTTTTCCCTCTTCTTCTTCTCCTGTACTATATACATCTTTTCTGCGGCTTGTGATCATACTGTCTAATTCTTCTGTCTTTTGCGCATGGGATTCACGGTGCGGGGCGCAACGGACACGCATAGATCGACGATTGCGACGGAATGGACGGAATCATTGGACGATAATGTAGCTATTTAGTTTTCTTGGACTGCGGGGTTGGGATGCGGGAGCGGTGGTACCTGCATATAGATGGTCAATGAAGATGAATTGTACCTGCATTTTTGTGGCGTTACTTCGCGAGTGGCTTCCTGACTTGATGCAAGGAGAAGGACTAAGAAATAAGCTTCGTCTGTCCTTATCGATACGTCGTAGCTGCCCCGCAGACATGGCTTGTCATCTGAGAAGGGTGTTGCGTAATCATTCGGTCCACGTCGTGATATTGCTGACCGCATGCCCATGTCTCAACCAAGAACGCTGAGCTCAGCCGATGCATCTCCTCAAAAACACCACAACCCCAAACTCTAATCCAACTCACCCCGCCAGAATGTCTTCACCACCCCTAAAACCCTCCTTCCCCCTCGGCACCCACACCACCGAATCCCCATCCACCCAGGCCCTCATCTCCACCCTAAACCTCCTCGAACACCCCGAAGGCGGCTACTTCTCCGAAATCGACCGCGACCCCCTAACCATCCCAAACCCCTTCCTCACCACCAAAAAACACAACACTTCCAACGATGCGGAACAAAAGACAGCCTCCCTGCCCATGTCAGGCGACAACTCCCTCCGCAACGCCAGCACAAGCATATACTACCTCCTCACGCCTGTGCGCCCACAGGGCCATTTCCACCGCAACTTGGGGCGCACGGTGCATACGCTGATCGCTGGACGGGGGCGGTATGTGCTTATTCATGCGGATGAGGAGGGTGAGAGGAAGAGGGTGGAAAGTTTTTTTGTTGGGAGGGATGTTGGGAGGGGCGAGAGGGCGGTGTGGGTTGTTGAGGGGGGGAAGTATAAGGCGAGTTTTTTGGAGGGTGATGGGGAGGGGGAGGAGGGGAGGTTGTTGATAAGTGAGGTATGTTTTTTGAGATTTGTTATGAGGGGGAAGAGGGGGGGGGAGATGGGTGGGGGTTGGGGTGACAGACGGATGCTAATGTGATGCTAGACTGTTGTACCAGGCTTCGAGTACTCCGATCATGACTTTTTGACGGAGGGCAAGTTTAGGGATTTGGTTACTGAGGAGCAAGCGAGGGAGTTGGAGTGGTTGGTTAGGAAGGAGTGAAGGGATGGATGTTTGGATTGAGCATGTCATTGTCAAGTGGAAATAACCAAATCCATCTTCCATCGCGACATTACTAAACCTCCTATCCAACACCTACAAACCATGCCCTCGCTATTCCATCTCTCCCAAATTCAACAGCTCACAACACTCCAAACACCCTTCCCGTAAATACTCACCTAGCCAAACCATCAACTCATCACATGCATTACAGCATATCATACACCATGACGTCACCACCTACACACATCTCACAAACACCAGCAACCCCCTTCGGCCCCAATTTCCGCTCTAAACCTTCCTCATCGAGCATGCCAATTAAGGTTTGACGCGTGGATCGCAGCACTAAAAGGCTTGTCTCACTTCCAACCTCATTTGCCGCGGAACATCGAAAGCCGGCGGGACCAACTCAAAACACGCACACAAATACCCGCGGGTTAATACTTCGGAGTTGGAAAGGATGGAAATGTAAAATTGAAACTACTGAACAAGTTGCCATTGTAGATAGTATTTCAAGATTTCTTTTGGTTGACGTGACCCGTTTCATGATGCATAAGTTTCTCCAAGATATCTAACGTCGGAAAATCGCCACAGAATCTTCATGTCACTAGCGCTTGCAATAACTTGCTTAGTTGCCGTCTGTGATGAGCTTTGTGATTTTGCCAATGGCAATGGTCTGCCCTTGATCTCTGTGAATTTATTAGCGTCTGGACTAACGGTTCTGACAAAATTCAAAGCTTACCGTAGAGTAAAGCGTCCGAGCTGTGGGTAATCTTCAAACCGCTCAACGCAAATAGATCCCGCGGTACCGGTGATTTCCAGCCGTGCGATGATACTCATGCCGCGAGTGGCGAAACCGGGTGCTTTTTTAGACTTGCGGCCCGTGCCCTTCTCAAGCTTGTGCAATAGCGCGGAGATGGTGACTTCTTCTTGCGCGGAGTGGACGTGGAGCACGCAGTTGAAACCGGCGGTCATGATGGACTTGAGGTCTAGAAGCACGACCTGGGCTTCGAAGGTTGACACGCAATGGACTGGTCGTTTTGGCGAGCACAGCACGTATCCGGGGAGGATGTCTTCTTCTTCTACTCCACGTAGACGGATGCGGACTTGGTCACCGCATGTTGCGGCGGGAATCTCCTCTTCTTGTTCTCCGTAGAGGGCGGATATGGAGATCATTTGTCGGTGGGGCATCATGAGGTACTTGTTCTCCTTTTTGATGATTCCTATGGATGTCAGTGATGCTACGTATTCGGCACTGACCATACATACCCGACTCGATCTTGCCTTCTACCATGGTTCCCATGTCCTTGTACTTGGCGGCAATGGGCATCATGAAGGGAGCATTGAGCTTGCGCTCGAGTGCCTGCATGCCATCGAGATACTCCAGAAGAGAGGGTCCATCGTACCAGGGTGCCAGGCTCTTGGGCACTCGCTCCTTGATGCCGGTGAATGTTTGCGCGCTTACTGGCATCATCGAGATGTCGGTCTTGGGGTTGTACCCAACGCCCTTCAAGAACTGAACAACCTTCGTTGTACACTCCTTGTAGCGTTCTTCCGACCACTCGACAGTAGGATCGTCCATCTTGTTGACAACGATAACGATTTTGTTGACACCCTGCGTTTTCGCTAACATGGCGTGCTCGCGCGTCTGTCCGCCCTTTTCGAACCCAGTTTCGTACTCTCCCTTACGGGCTGAGATGACGAGGACACCGACATCTGCTTGTGAGGCACCACCAATCATGTTGGGCACGTATGTCTTGTGGCCAGGCGCGTCCAGAATAGAGTATCGCCGCTTCTCGGTCTCGAAGAATCCTCGCCCAACTTCGATAGTCTTACCCTGCGCACGCTCCTCCTTATTCAAGTCCAGTGCCCATGAGATGTACCAAGTCTCCCGTCCGGCGTCTTTTGCTTCTCGCTTGTACTTTTCCAGCGTCCGCTCGTCGACCATGCCTGTGGTGATGAGGATACTGCCACCGAGTGTAGACTTGCCCGCATCGACGTGGCCCAGGAAAATGATGTTGACATGCTCCTTTCCGTACATCTCAGCCAGCGTGGCCTCGTCAATGTCTTCAAGCTCCTTCTCAACATCGACTGTGACTGCTTTTGCGGGCGCCTTGTCAGCCCGTGACGGGCTGTCGCGACCAGACGACGGTGTTGGTGAGGTTCGGCCAGAGGCACCCGATGTGGATTTTGTGGGCTCTCCCGTCTTCTCGATGGCCTTGGCCGCGGCGACCTTGGAGCCTGCCTCTGGAGCAGCTTTATCGGCATTATCCTTCGCCGCCGACGGGGCTGCTGCTGGCGTTCCGAGGGAGAGCACTTTTGCTCCGCCAGACTTCTCAACTTTTGGTGTCGTGGTGTCTCCGCCTATCGACAGGACCTTTGCCTTTGGCGCGCTGTCGCCACCAATGGACAGCACTTTGGCCTTTGGCGCCTCCTTCTTCGCCTCTGCAGGCGCTGGTGCACCCTCTGCACCCGTTTGATCAGCCTCTCCCCGCTTCGCAATCTTCACAGGCGCCCGTTGCTGCTGCGCCGGTTGGCCGGGTTGCTGATAGCCGCCATACTGGTTGCCGTAGCCCTGCTGGCCGTAGTTTGGATAACCCTGCTGCGGTGGCTGCTGCTGTCCGTATTGTGGGTAGCCCTGCTGATAGCCATACTGCTGCTGTCCATAGGCCTGGTTGTATTGCCCGTATTGCTGCTGGTATTGCCCGTATCCTTGGTTGAATCCTCCTGCTCCTCCTCCGTAGCCCTGTCCGGGGACAAACGACTGCGCGCCGGGGGTGAAGGACGGCGCACCGGGTGTGAAATTTCCTGCGGCAGGGTTGTTCAGGTTCATGCCCTGGGCCTGGTGTGCGAGGCGCTCCTCTTCTTCTTCCCAGTTGTCCGCCATGGTGTGCGGGGCGTGTGTGGGATTGTAGGTGGGTGAATGAGTTTTGGTGGAGGCGAAAAGAAGAATGCGTGGTGGTGGTGGTGGACGGTCGATGGCGTTCAAAGAGCGACTCGGGCGTCTAGATAGGCGGCCAGTGGGGGAGCGATGCTGGCAAAAAGTAGGTGAGAATTGTGCGCCGTTTGCTGCTGCCACCCAACTTTTCGCGGGGTCGTCGCTGCCCGTGCCAGCCTGTGGCGCGGGGCTGACTCGATGCCCTCACTGCCTCATTGGCCCGCAAGCCACACCAAAACACCAGAGCAAACACGAGAATGCGTTGACGCGACATCCATTGCCTAGTTTCATTCTTGCCCTGTTCTGACTCCACAAAAGTCATGAACAACTATTTCTGTCCAATACCGCGCCTGCTTCTCTTTCCATAATCCCCGACGCACACCTCCACCTCCACTCAACCTTGATTTGCGAGAATCATGGAGGTCCTCCTAGCAAAGGTATGACTCTGTTTGACTCCTACATCAGTCACGCGTTTCCCCCCGGCCGTGTTGGTGGTAAGCAGAGACCCACAGCTGACGCCCAAAAGGTGACCCAACAGGCGATGAGCTATGCCATCCGGAGTGGCATCGCAATCACCAGCACGTATGCCCTGAAGCAATGTGGTCGGTTGATGAAGGTACGTCTGACACTGCATCAAATCGTGTACACGAACCTTTCTTCGCCCAGTATGCATTCTTTACTAGCGCCAGGCACCAAGTGCTAGCAGCCAACGTGGATTGTACAAGACCACATTACGCTCAGAATTTGGGGTCAATAATATGAACTAACCGCTAACTTTGAAGACCGTCGAGGGTCGCGAAAAAGACGAGCTGGTCACGCTGCAATCACGGCTCGATTCCAAGATCAGGGTAAGCCCTCCAATCCTAGAAAACGGGGACTAAGAACTAATGGGTCAGATCATATCCCCGGCCATCGACATGATCGAGCTCATTGCTGCACGTGGCAACACGTCGCTTGAATCAGCCGTATCGCTCACAAAGTCGCTTCGATGGGACATCCAGTCCCTTGGCAGCCGCGTCGAAAAGGCAGTAGCAGAAGAACAGCTCTCAAGAAGGGGCAGCTCAAAGGCCAGGTCACGGGAGCAGAACGATTTGGAGCTGAAGATCATCATCTCAGACATGAGGAAGTTGTTGGAGCGCATCGAAGATGCGGTGCCACTTATCAATCTGGCCATCACCACCTCTGGAGTCAGCCTCTCTACGACACTACCAGCTACAGTATCGCCATCCCGGCTGCTGCAAGCCAGCACGTTTCTGACTGGTGGCGATATGCAGTACTGCTCGTCCCAGCCTAGAGCACAGCAGATCGGGCCATCGTTCACACTCTCGATGTACATGCTGTTTTCGGGTCACGCGAATCGGGCCAGCGAAGAAGGTCTTCGCGAGACAACATGGAAAGAAGTCATGCACAAGGCCCGAGTGACGCTTCTGAGAGTGCCGTTAGACAACGTGCGTGACTTTCCAGCGCCCTTCGGTCCATCTTCAGAACAGGCGAGCGAAGCTCAGTATCAACACATTCCGTCCGAAAACAAACTACAGGAGTTTGCCTATCAATTGCTTATCGTGGAAGATCTCGACGATGGCCGTGTGCATACTTTTGAGGACGGCGAGCCGCAACCGGAGTCATATGAGGGTGTCGGTCAAGCCGGTGTACGCGAGAGGATCCCTATTCACGAGGTGTCTAAGATCTTCTATGCGGATACTGGCAAGATCCTTAACATAGGCACCGATGGGGAGACAAACAACCCAATACTGCTGCTGAAAAGAGATCTTGAAGCAAGGCCGCCGCGGCGCATGATGGACGAGGAGCCCATGGACACAGGATACGAATCAGACGGCTCTCACACCGTCGGCGAAGAGGAACAGGACGATGAGCAAACTGAACTAGAAGAGCAGTTGCGTCGCGAGTCTACTTCAAATCTGTTTGAGGAGCAACCTACGCAAGAACCAGAGCAGCCCACCTTCCCTTGGCATCTTCCACCCACGCTGGACTTGGAGTGGATGGCGTTTGAGGTTTACAACGAGGATCCGTCCACAGACTCCGAATTTGACGAGACTGAAGATCTCGGACCGGAACTTTTCTCGCCTTCGCCAAGTAACCCCAACGTAACTCGCTCCGGTTCAAAATCGCCAGGCCTCGTATCGGATCTCTCGAACCTGAACCTGAGGACCTCGATGACGCCGCCGCCCCCTTCGAACACCCAGCTCATCCCATCTCCTCAGAAAGCCACAGCTCCTACACCACAATTCGAGCCCCAACCACCCACCTCACTTCCACCGGTCAAAACATCTCTGTCCCTCCTCGAGATGCTCATCCGTCTCACTTCACTCCAGCAATACCAACAATCTTCCCACCTCGCCATCTCCGATGAGTTACTCAACTTCTTCCTCTCAGACAGTAGCACCGTCGGCGCCGGAGGCAACGATGAAATCCGCCGCCGCGTGCGTCGCGAAGCACGTGCTCGAGTAGGTTTCGATCCGTACGATGAAAGCCCCATCAAGCCCCGAAATGAAGCTTACATCGAGCACGAACTCCACGATAGATATGCCAGACGTGAAAGACATGTTGTATATGAGCCTCATTCTCCGGAGAACGGCACTCCATACGACTACGAGGGATACCCAAGTGGTCGATCGTCCCGAGCCAATACGCCAGCGCGCTCGCCTACCATGTCCTCGTTCCCGAACTCGACGCCTAATGTAAGCAGCAGTAGAGTCGCTTCGTCTGCGGATGTAAAGAGAGATGCTCGACCGAGCATGGGCAATATGTCCTCGCCTAGTCCATTGCTGAGAAGGGCTACTACGCAGCCAGGCCAGTTCAAGGGCTTGAAGCAGCCGACCTTTAGTCGCCCGCCTACGGCGCCGCATACGTCGAGTTCGCCGCAGCAGGCACAGGCGGCGAGGGGCTTTAGTGCGGTTCCGGATACGCCGCCTAGCAGTACGGGGAAGTTAGGATGAGGATGGCAGGTTTATACTTGAAGATTGAAAGCGACCCTGAGGGGATGGGTAGCTTGGTGGAGAAGAATGAGCCGAGAGAATGCATTGCAAAGGTGTCAGTTTGATCGTTCCATCACGTTAGAGATACCACCTACAAGATACCATTTCACAGCGTAGCATTCCTTCACATATACAAATAGAAACCGTTAATGTTTACGTCCCGACTAAAAATCCCAATACCATACACAAAAAAGCCCGTGGACTTCGTTTCCATCACGCTCACAAACGCCAATAACGCCCCCAACCCTTCAACTATCTACTCCCAATCCTCCTCATCACTCTCCTCATCCTCATCATCTTCCTCATCGCTCTCCTCCTCCTTAACCCCCTTCTTCATATCCGTCTGCGGACTGCCAGGCGCACGACTCGTCGCGCCGCTCACAACATCATAACTCGCATCGCTGTCCGCGACACTCTTTTCGTCGTTTGAGCGGCGGGGCTGTGCGGCCTTGAGTTTTTCGTCAACGGCTGCGGGTGCTGCTTTCGGTGGGGATTCTGGGATGGGTTTGAGGGTTTCTTTGGAGGCGGCGAGGTTTGCTGTGGATTTATTGGCGGGGGTGGAGGATGTGGAAGATTCTTCTTCGTCGTCTTCTTCGTCGTCGTCGTCGTCGTCGTCGGAGGCGTCTTCTTCTTCGTCATCTTCGTTGTCGTTGTCTTCCTCGGAGTCTTCGTCCCAGGCTACTTCTTCGTCGGCGGTTGGGGTGGATGCTGTGGTTGTTAGAACGTGTTGCTAGTTTGGGCTGGATGGGGATGATTTATAGACGTACCTTTCAGCATCTCTCGCCTCCGCACTTCTTCGCTCTCGATGACGTGTCTAAGGAAATAGTATCGCTCCCAGAATGTTCCGTACTCCACTCTCTCGGGCACGCATTTCTCCATTGCGCTTCGCAGCTCGGTATGTTTTTCTAGATCCTTGGCGATGGCGTCGGTCTTCTTCTCGATGTCGAAAGACTTGCGCCATACGTCCCACTCTGGACTGACGGGGTCCTTGAGGAACGAGTCGAGGCTCGAGTGAATGACATGTAACTGCGCATCGAATCTGGTCGCGTGCACGACTTTCTTGCCGGTGCTATCTTTGCTTTCAAACAGCACAGTGCCGTTCTTAATGTCCTCTGCAGAGCCGGACTCAGGTGGGGCAATGCTGACCGCATCAGCCAGGAAGTTACGAATATTGGTTCCAAACTTCAGCAACGCTTCATCGGCGGCGTCTTCGGCTTTCTCGATGTCTTTGAAGCGCGCGGCAGCGGTGGAGCGGAAGCGCGATAGAACACTGCTGGCTTCTTTCACAATGTCTGCGGGGAGGGAGTCGGGACGTGCGGGGTGGGCTTCGGGGTCTTTCTCGGTCGCGGTGGAAGAGGATGGATCGGCGGTTGCGGGAGAGTCGGTGGCATTGATGGAGAGGTTACGGGCGTGGCCTAGAAGGGTGGACACACCGGCTGTTGCCGTCTTGCTTGTAGTGGCGTACTGTTTGCTTGCGCTGTCAATGTAGGGCTCGGCCTGTGGGGTGATCAGTCAAGCTTCGTTCACAGCGCTTGATGTGCTCATACCTGCTTCTTCACAGTCCCAAAGAAACCGCCTATTCGTGCCGCCCACGGACTGCTCGAGATAGCTTTGTAGGCATCCTGTATCTCAGCATTGAGGTTGCTGGCTGTCTCGTTCTGGGTACCACTGCTACCTGCCTGCTGCTTGGTGGGGTCCTGGGGATAGTTTTCTTCCTGAATGTGATCGTATGCGGAGTCCATGGTGATCGCTCCTACAGCAGTCGCTGTGGTGAGGTGGTGTGTTAGCTATCTCTGTGGTGTTGTGAGAGCTCTCCGGCACATGAAGGGTCCAGGCGGGGAACGGCCATGCAGCCGCATCCAGCATCGGGCTTAAGCGAGCCATGAGGTCAGGCAATGAACGCGCTTCACCACACGTTCACCACATGATTGTGAACGCATCTAAAGATGAGTCCCTCTACTCTTCGGTCAAGAGTTTGGTTTACTACGAGCCAGTCTCGTGCACATCGCATCTGTGGACAGACAAGTTCTACGAGCATTTGGCTCTTGCGTTGTTGCTGATCGATGGCCATCAACCACCGTGGTATCCTTTATCTACACTGATGTATCTTTTATCCTCATCTGGAATGGGTTGCGACTCTAAGTATCACCGCTTTTTCTTCCCCACCACTTTCGTAAACCCCTCCTCATCCACCTCAGGCTCGGGCTTCGGTTTCGCCTGCACCAACGCCGGCGCGTCACCCATGTCAACGTCTTCGTCGTCCTCATCGCTCTCCTCGTCCACGCTATCCCACTCTCCCTCCTGCTCGCCATCCTCCACATTCACGCTCCCTGTGTTCACCTCCTTCCCGTTCCTTTGTTGCCACTTCTTCTGCAACTTGTCCACCGTTTCTGTGCTCCCCTCCCCGACCTCCTTCCGTATCGCCATGATCTCGCGCGCTACGGTGACTTCTGTCTCGTCTTCGCAGCGCACGCCAAACTCGTCTTCGAGAACTTGCAGCAGCATTACTTCGACGTCTTCGGTATCGGTGGCAGGCGCGGAGGCGAAGAGGTCAGAAATCTGACCGGCGAGCCAGTCGCGCTTGTCTGAGGAGTCGGGACCACCCCATTGGTTTTGGACGGCGACGGTCAGGTTGGCCCAGTTGAAGAGAGAGTGCCAGATTCCGAGGTCGAACTTGGACTGGAGGTGTTCTTGGAATTATTAGATATTGAACGGCTTGCGGTCGCGTGACATACCCGGTATCGCCGCCATAGGCGTAGGAGCAGACATCTTTAGGTAGGTTGTTGGTCGTATTTGAGGGTGCGCGCTGTCTTGCGTCACAAATGTTCGCCAGACATTTTGTCCCTTATCGATAGATTAGGTACCCCACATGTTCACGTGCGCACGCGATCTCGCGTCAAATCTTGTAGCAGTGTTGTACCATGGACGAGTGTAATGTAACGCTAGTGAAATGTGATGGAATTTGGCCTCGGTGTGAACGCTCTCACTGCACTGGGTCTAGGAGGTCGAATTGTGAATAGAATCATACCTCAGGTCTTAGAGTATAAACACGCGTATTCACTGCGCAAACTTCCCAAGCGCATCTCACTCGTGCAATTCTCGACTGTGTGATTGTCATGGAGTTTTGACTGTTGCGTCAGGCTCTTCTGTTTAAAAAGTTGGCATAAATCATGGGAACATCCGAAGTACCTAGATAGGCTTACATAATCCGTGATTAACGTGGGCGCGACGACAAGGTTCCCCAACTCTTCCACATCAACTTTCCCACCGCCAAACCTCAACCTCAAACCACAACACCTCGCACGTCGCGCATATCCCCAAACATCGTCCGCAACCATGCAAGGCTTCAATATGGGGCGGTACTACCCGCCCGACGCCTCCAACCCACCCGTTTTCAACACCTCACACCCTCTCGGCGCGCGCGCCAACAAAATATCCAAAGGCATCCTGACCGTGCGGTTCGAACTCCCCTTCGCCGTATGGTGCCAGCGCTGCACGCCTCCCGCCATCGTCGGCCAGGGCGTGCGCTTCAACGCCGAGAAAAAGAAGGTCGGAAACTATTATAGCACGCCGATATGGAGTTTTCGCATGAAGCACAGCGCCTGCGGTGGATGGTGGGAGATTCGCACCGACCCGAAGAATGCCGCTTATGTGGTGACTGAGGGGGTGGTGAAGCGCGACTATGGACCTGAGGATAAAGAAGGTGGGGAAGGGGAGTTGAAGTTCTTGACAGCGGAGGAAAAAGAGAAAAGAAGGGACGATGCATTTGCAAGGCTGGAGGGGAAGGTAGAGGATAAGAGCACGGACAATCAGAATAAAAAGAGGGTGGAGGAGTTGTATGAGAAGAGTGAGGTCTGGCGCGACCCGTATGATGTGAATGCGCGCTTGAGACGGGGGTTTCGAGAGAAGAGGAGGGAGTGGAAAAAGGAAGACAAACACAGAGAGGGGATGCAAGAGAAATTCAGTCTCGGCATTGATATTGTGGATGAGACGGACGGAGATCGTGTTCGTGCTCGCATGATCGAGTTCGGTGGGGATATAACGGATGAGGATTCGGTGGCATGGAAACCGCTATTCGAGGACAAGGCCGAGGACAGAGCTATCGAGTCGACGAAAGGCATGAAGAAACTCAAGGCTGAAGTCAAGGCAGAGAAAAGCAGGCAGAGCTTACAGAAAGCGCTGGTAGGCAACACCAAGGCTGTGATTGACCCTTTCATGGCAAATGGCACCACGAAAAAGACGATGCCGACTTTTGCCGTTCTTAAAAGAAAACGAGAAGATCAGCCTGATACCAAATTGGTAACATCCAGCACCACCATTACACTTTCAGGATCCGGAAGTTCACTTGCAACTACACAAAAGAAGCAAGCGTTGGCCACCGCATTGGTGGGCTACGATTCGGACTAAGCCCTGCGATACGATTGAGACTATGATGAGCGAAGACGATAGGACGACGATCCGATGCATATTTACGGCGTTTTCATCACATTGCAAATATACCCCTAGAACAGCGTTCTGATTTTCCAAGATTTTGTAATCAATACCGCACGAGTACAAACATATGAAACCATCTTCATAATCTCTCATCCTCCATGCACAACTTTTCATCTCCATCATCTATCTCGTCCACTATTTCCACTCACCACCATTTTGTCAACCCAGTTCCCTTCCCTTTTCAAGCATGACTTCCCTTCTCCACCATCCATCTCGTCCCTATCCCCACCCACCTCTTAGTCCATCAATGCCCTTCCCTTTCCACCCCCTAAACCCCATCTCTCACCCCACCCCCTCCCCCACCCCCAACTCTCCCCACAATCCTCCCCACAAGCTCCCCAATACTCGCACTCTGCAACACATCAAACACACTCACCCAACGCCTGTCTCGCGCAGTACCTAATTCTTCATCTCAACCGCAACAAGCGAGTCCATGCCATGAATACTCAGCGCCTGTGCGGCGTCGATCTCACTCGCGTCCATCATCAGGCTGCGCGAGAGTTTCTTGATCAGCGCTGTTTGACTCACCGCATGAATTTGCTCTTGTGTCGTAGATGTCGAGATTTGAATCGCGAGGCTGAGGCTCGCAGGTGTGGCGACGGATGCAGTGCTCGCTTTTGCAGTGTGTAAATGCGGCCGCCAGTACTCCAAATGACTCAAAACCGCATCCCTTGCAAAGAACGCATTTTCCTCCACCAGCTGTGCCGGATCGAGCGCGCAGTCCAGCCCCGTGACTACATGCCCCATGCGCGGCTCCCTTATCCCCAATTCTACCAGCGCGCGAGCATTTCTGCCTCGCTGATATTTATGAAGTCCTGAACTTTTACTTTCTCGCCCCGCGACCGGTTTTCAACCACGTAGCCCACGTCGCGCACGATGCCCACGTCGATTGCTACGCCGGGCATGTCGAGGCCGTTGCGGAACTGTGCTAGCGCCACTTGGTACGCGCATGCGGCGGCGTAGTTGGATTAGCCTAGGTTGCCGATGAAGTTGTGCAGCGAGGAGAGGAAGATGAAGAAGTCGAGAGGTTAGTTGAGGGTGAGTTCGTGCAGGTTTTTGGAGCCGTGGACTTTGGGGCGGATGGTGTTGGTCCATTGTTGTAGCGTCGTGTTGCTGAATAGCGAGTCGTTGAGGGACATGGCGAGTTGGATGACGCCTTTGATGGACTGGAATGCTTTGAATGTGTCTGCGAGGAGGGTGGAGAGCGTGCTGCTGTCGGAGACGTCGCAGTTTAGGACGGTAGTGCGGATGTTGGAGTTGTTGAGGAAATTAATGAGGGATGAGGCGGATGCTGAAGAGGCGCCGGAACGAGAGAGAGAGATGAAGTTCCTGGCACCGTGGGTGACGAGATATTGGGATATGCTGCGGCCCAGTCCATCAAGACCGTCAGAGAGGAGGTAGGATGCATTGGGTCGAGGGACACTGGGGGTGGGGCTTGTTGGGCGACCTGAGTGGAATTTAGTTGATGTTTGAAGGAACAACCCGAGGAATAACCTGCTAGGACAAGGTCATCCACCTGAGGAACCATAACAACCCTTCGTGTGTGCTTATCACTTTGCACTAACTCCATGGCTTCTGCCAGCTTCGACCACGGCCTAACTTCGACCACTGGAATTGTCTTGTCAACATGTGAGAAGGAAGGTTGAGGAAGAAGTTGGTTTTATTGATAGAATATATCGAAGAGAGCAAATATATATCCTCCTGTTACATAATCCGTGATGAAACACACTATTCCTAGGTGTAGATGCTGACATGTCTTAAGCTCATGCTCAGTGACAAAGTTCATCGCATCCTGGAAGATCTTTCCCGCAAGTCTGATATCCTTCTGATAAAGAAAGCTCATATCAATCGATATGAATGACACGCTCCTTGCGAACGGAGCCATTTCCAGCCTCTCGTTGTTCTGGGCGTTACTCTTCCCGAGGTCGACGAAGCGACCAAAAGGCGCAACGCAGCTGAATGTTGCCTGAAGCGTTTCACCAGCAGATGTGCTGAGGATAACATCGATACCATGACCTTGGGTGAGGCGGCGCAATGTGCTAATGAAGTTGGTGTTTTGACTGGAGAACATCTGGCTTTCAGGGATTCTGAGCTTGTCGGAGAGAATTGCTGTTTCTTCGTCTGAACGTGCGGTAACGTAGATCTCGGCACCAAGTGTAGAGGCGATGTGTATGGCAGCTTGACCAACAGGATCTGCGGCTTCTTGGATCAAGACCTTCTCGCCAGCAGTGAAACGCGCTATGTGTACCAACGAGTACCATGCTGTAGCCTATGCTAGAGGAATGGTCGCTGCAATTTCGAAGCTCATGGAATCCGGAATCGCATGCACCAGCGCCGCTTGTGTCCGTACATGCGTCGAGAATGTGTCCCGAGTCCAAGCGACTACACAATCGCCAACAGACAGATGGACAGCCTCACTGCCTATCTTTGTCACGACTCCGGAGCATTCGCGACCCGGTTGGTGGCTAGTAATGATACCGCTGATGATGTTCACGTCGGTAACATCGAGGCTTGTAGCTTGCACCTCTATTTCAACCTCAGTACGCTTCAGAGGTTGTGAAGTGGCTGCGTTGTCCTCCCAGACATTAGAGCTGTGATTTCTGGAATCTGACAACCTTAGTCTCAACGATCTAGTCATCTGGAAAACTTTCTCCAGCTGTGGTGGTAGGGCAGCGACATCTGTACGAGCAATCAGGAAGTTGTTCAACTCCACGTCTTCAATAGCGCACTTGACGTGAAGAAGCCCATCTTGTTCCACAAACTCACTATCTGCAAGTTGAGCTTTCTTTCCGCAAGTTAAATGCTCTTCGTAAACACGGAAAAGAAGCTCAGTAACTTCACAAGCCAATAGCTTCTCTTTACTGTCCAGATCGACAGTGATGCACCGAAATTCTTCGTGCTCTGCTCTGAGCGACCGAGCAAGGCCTTGAATACATTGATAAATGCAGCTCTACGCGTCACCCAGATAAGTCCTGTCGATGCATCTGCGATGCGCTAAAGTGATTTGAGATCACATACAGAGATGCCAGCTAGCAATGGCTCATCGAGTTCAACGAAGCTGATGTAGATGGCGTCGGAGATGTCTTGTTTTTGAAGCATGTTGAAGGGCAGCATCCGGATATCGATACCTGAGGCTTGCATCTTCTCCAGTAGCGCGACCGCTTCTGTTGATCGCGTCATCTTGACCGGCGAGCCCGCACAAGCGACGAAGACCCGTGGACTCTCCGGTGGGGCGATCCTGCCGTTTCGCAGACTGATCTTAGGCTCGATTGCTTCGCAGATGGTTAATTTTGTACCTTCCTCCAGTGGGTCTAGCACGTCGGGGCTACTAGCTTGCAGAGTGCCGAAACCGGTTGCGTGGAGGACATCCTGCCATTGAGTCTCAGTCAAGAGTGGACCGCCCGTCCGTCCATCGGTTGCATTCCACCAGCCGCGCAGTGTGCCAAAGATGACAGAAGCAGCAAGAAGACGATTGGTCATCTCGAGAAGGATGTGTTTGCCTCCCGGACGCAGCAACTTCCGTATGTGGATCATTGTACGGTGCATGTCGGATGTAGCATGCAACACATTAGCTGCGACAATGACATCGTATGACGCAGCCTTGAAGTCTTGTGTTTCCGGATCATGTTCAACATCGAGCTTCTTGAAGTTCATGATCTGCAAAATCCCCGAACTTCTCAGTAGCGCGCTCAAAGAAGTACGAGGAAATATCGGTGTAGGTGTATGACTTGAGGCGGGCCTGATGACCCTCGCCACCCCGAAGTCCTTCAGTGGTTGGCACAGTGGCGCCGCCGGTGCCGGCACCAGTTTCGAGGAAGTCCAAGTTGGGGTACTTGTGTGATAGCATGGTGATGTATCGTGTGATCTGCGCGTATGTGTTTGGCATGCAGACTGCAGTAGTGTAGTAGTCTTCGAGCATATTCTCGTGAGTCATGAGGGTAAGTGGCTCAACTTCTTGCCTAAAGACTGCAGGCAGAGCCTCGCCAACACGCACAAGCAGCTTTCCGTCATAAGCTGTTTCGTGATTACGGTAGTGCTCGGCGAGTACTTCTAATTTGAAAGTCATTTGCGGGCCACGAAGCTGCTGCCATTCTTCGGTCTGCTGTGGATGGATCTTGCACACCACATCATGTCGTAACCTCACTAGGTCTTTGTAGAAAAGCTGGTGATGTGGAAGCATATTGTCCACTTCCACCTTATCAACGTCTTGGAGTACCGTGTCAATGAAATAGTAGGCTAGAAGTTCGAGTTCTCGAACGGTCTTGGGACGATCATCGGGTCGCGGTGCTGCTTGAAGCACTCGATCTAAGTTTGCGCGATCGATGAGTTCAACATCCGGCTCCCATGCCGGTTTGTAGCAGTGCTTTACTATCGTTCGCTCCTGAACGAAGGAGCCATCATTGGATTTAATGGCCACAACCTTGAAGCCATCCAAGAGTGCGACTGGCTGGGAAGTATTGGCATCAAGAGCAACGACGTTGCTTTTGCTTCTCGACTCCCCAGGCGCTCAGCAGTAACCACGACATTGAGACGATACCCGATTTGGGCGAGGATATTTGATGAGATGGAGATTTCTTCGACATATCTGAAGAACGTTAGCTTAATTTTTTTGGAGTCTGGTGCTATGCTTACGTCGGGACTATGGCATTGCTGAGTTTCTTCAAGCCGACACCTCCCAAAGCGGGCAATGCAAGTTGCAGAAAGTTGTCCAGTGTCGCAGGGTGTAGCAATCTTTCGTGTTCAAATTCTTTTGGATTGCCACTGCGCGTGTTGGTCACCTCGGCCACACCAGCAACTCGACTTGGCACTCGAGGATTGACAGTGATGTTCTTTAAGCCCTGAAACAGAGGTCCGTAAGTAAGACCTATCGCACTTACACCTGCGTAGCGTAGAAGCCAGCTGAATCCATCAACTGACTTGAGGGTGAATGAGCATCTGCCCACTCATCTTGGCATTCTGCAGCTAATTGCTGATTGTCGTTCTGATTAGTGCCAATGGAGACAATTCCACGACAATTCTCAGCCCATCCAGCACTAGTGGTGTAGGAGAAGATACGAAACTCGCGCCAAGTGTCTGATGATCCAACGGCACTGGTTGACTGAGGGTGCATTGACGGACAAGTCTCGACGCCCTCATCGGTATCCGGCACCACTAACGCACGCTTGATGCTCACTTCGTGCAGCCGGTATTCTAGATTGATGTCCGACTCTTTCGCCCCGAGAGCTGATGATAGATATCTGCACGCTTCAATTGCCATACAAAGGTAGCCACACGCAGGGAATGACACATTTTCTTGTACTGTTATATGTGATCTCGTAGCCAAGGCTGTTCGCGCAGACGAAGAAAGTTTCTGAATCGTGGCTCCATAGGGTTCTAGTCATGTGAAGGAGCGCCGAGAATTTCTGTCCTGGCAGAGTTGCGAAAGCGATAATCACGACTCAGCCGTGATTCATACCAATAGCTGCGGGTGTGCTTCCAGGGGTACTGGGGTAGGTTGGTCAGGACTTGCACTGACTCCCTAGGCTCAACACGGAAATTGACCTACAGTAGCCGCAGTAGAGGAGATTCTGGCTTCGTTACACCAACAGACGATGTACCGTCCAATACACTCCCACGGTCTCCCATATTTGTGATTTCCGCTCACGATGAACGAGGACTTCTTTGTACAGCAGGCGATTTGGCAGACTACCTCGAGACCCAGTCGAAGGTCGACGAAGAACAACTACTGGATCGTCTGGCGTACATACTCTCTCAACGTCGCTCGCGGTTGTCTCACGGCTATGCGGTGATAGCTGCAAGTAGAGCAGATCTGATCGGTGCACTGCGCAAGCCATCACCTACGCATAACAGCATTAACTCACCGCCTCGCATTGGCTTCCTTTTCACAGGTCAAGGAGGGTCGCGGTACAAGATGGGAAGGGAATTGCTCTCTTACCCCGACTTCCAAACTAGTCTACGACACTCTGAAGCACACATGGATCGTCTCGGAGCGCAGTTGTCTTTGATGGAGGAATTTCTCAAAAGTAAATCCGAGTTACGAGTCAATGAGGCAACTATCAGTCAGCCCCTCTGTACCGCCATCCAAATTGCGCTTGTCGATCTGCTCGCTACTTGAGATGTACGACCGCACAGTGTTGTTGGACACTCGAGCGGAGAAATTGCTGCGGCTTATGTTGTAGCTGCGTTGACCGCCGATACAGCAATGACCGTTGCATATTTCCGCAGCTTGTTGGCTCCAAGAGTGAAGGACTTGGGTCATCAAGGGAGTATGATGGCTCGTCGGTCTTTCAGAAAGCGAGGCAAACGAAGAGGTTGCTCGGCTAAATAATAATGTCGGAAAAGCCATCGTGGCTTGCATCAATAGCCCTCGCAGCGTGACAGTCTCGGGAGACACAACGGCCGTCGAAATGCTACATGCGATGTTGGTTTCCAAGGGCACATTCGCAAAGATTTTACTTGTCGATGTCGCTTACCATTCTCATCACATGCACGCCATTGCAGATGAGTATCTGGAACGACTGCATGAGATCGATCCGCCGGCACTTCGCTGCGCGCCGGTTTCTTCCCGAGCAAAAGATCCCATAGCTTCTCGCCGTTCGTGGCGTCCCCAGGAAAGCGGTATCCGATGCCTATGACAACGATGGGCATGGTGGACTGATCTCTGCAGGCCATTGTTGTGGTGCCTCAGTGAAAATAGCTCGGGTTGTACAAAATCTCGCTAGTCTGATCAGCCTCCAAGAATATAGTGAGCTTCCCTTCACTCAATGACCCGCTCATCATGAAAATAACGAATGATATAGACACCAGTACTCGTAAAAGAGTCAAGCACATACCGATACCTTCGTTCGTAGTCGTTCGTGTCTCTGCTGCTGAAGGAGCAATATGTGAAGCTGCCAACAATCGAGGTAATGAACACGAAAGTTGAGTGTGTACGCACTTCAAATTCTCGAAGTTCTAATCGTACGATGAATAAACGCGAGAGATGAACATGCAGCAACGGCCTGAATACCCATGCTTTTGAGTACTGCGATTGCCATCATCTGAGTCACCGCCTTGAAACGACAACCGCATCGAGATGAGCTCTTAGTGTAGCCTCAAGAGCAACTGATAGGTTAAGAGTGCTTCATGAAGCGCCACCAGGAACTCGCGGCACGGACATAGCTCAGTCAGTGATGGTGCGCGAAACGGTAGAGAATGCGAGATCTTTATCCGTGGTGATCACAGTCAAGAAGCCGTATCACTTCCGTCTACAATACGAGTGCCTCAAAGTAGGCGTTTTCTTCCTCTCTCATAGGCTCTTTGTAGTGTTCAAACAAGTCACTGAGGCTACGAAGAAGCTCGTTCTTTTTGAGCGTTTGGGCCTGTGCGTATTTAGATGGGTTCTAAACAACCAGAAAAGGTTCGTCTACGTACTTCGGTCCTCCACAACCTTGCATGTCGATGACTCCCACCATGATGGAGTGTAACTTGTAACAAACGCGTTAGTATGCCTGTAAAGCGTTAGCCGTGCCGGGATTGACGGTTGTAGTGTACATGAGTAGGGGTCCACATTCCGCGTGCGTACATCGTCGCTCCTTTAACGCGAGTTCTCGATAGTGGAAGTCGCTCTAAGTACACGTGGAGGTCGTTAGTTGGCTATCATCTGGCGCAAAGATGCACTTGTCGTCTTACTAGGTACTGGATCCTTTGGCGCTATTGAGATAATGTATCCCGAGCACGAACTTTGGATGATGCGCATCGCCGACCCACGCACACCTAGTACTGTGGCAGTTATTTGCGGCCAGGGGCTCTCCTCACTCCTAAGCGGGCGGTAAACAGCGCCAAAGCTGGACTCGTGTAGTGAGACAGTGGCAGCAGCGGCAAGTGCGCGAATTTATGTGGAGATAACAGGAACTAGACTCGGTGGCTTTTGGCAAACAGCTGGTACGAAGACGAGCGGAATAGTAGCTATGATAGCAGTCTAACACGTTGAGTATGTATGGTGATCGTGCGTCTCACTCTGGGGTTGGATTGCTGCGATCGGAGCGTTCCTGGTTGATGTAACCAAGCACAGCGCCAATTCACCCGCTGCGATGGGTGTTACGCAGCATAATCGGCAGAACGTGCGGGGTGGTGCAGAAGCGCCGTAACATGCAAGTGAAGGATTCGGAACGTGCACCGGACTGATGTGTGCAGCTAAGCGTAGGCGAAGGCACGCTTCCTAGAAGTAACTACCACGCTAGCGCAAATCCATCGCGTGAGTAGCCTAGTAAATTTCCATAAATCTGTCATATCATGTCTTGGGACCAATTATCGATGGAGAGACTTTGTATCTTTCATGAGTCAGATCGCCATGTCATTATTCGCAGTAGTAGCCCCGGAAGATCGGTCAACAGCTATCCTAGCTAGTAGGTGTGGTCCCAGCTAAACACTCTCTGCCCGAATGCGGCCCCAGGTAGATAGCCTTGAGGTGACCAAAAATGGGATCCCGTTCTCTTTTGAATGCTCCCATTGGCGTGATTTTCTTGCTGATCACCCACCGCACCTTCTCCCTTCGACGGCTCCTCCCAGTCTTCTGCAATGTCAGAGCCTGTGGAATCATTTGCCTTCGGAGTTTCAAGATAAGTTTCGATGAGGCTCATGTTTCCTTTTCCATTGATGGCTTTGATCTTGATACAAGTGGTCAGCTGTACAACCCAAGAATTGCATCATCGGGTACTCCCCTTGAACCGAGCATCCGCCTCAGAAAGCAGGTTTCGAAACTCCTCCTCCGTCCTCTGCTTGGCACCGAGAACAAGCATTATCAAAATGTCGGCTTGCCTCATCCTGTTGTCGTGGTACCTCGTGGCTTCACCGAGTGCAGGCAAAACCACATCATTGATGAGTAGTTGTGTTCCTGTAGGACTCTTCTCTAGCGCAGGAACGAGGGCTCTGAAGATACGAATCCAATCTGCGTCGCTCCAGTTGTGTGTAATGTATCGCAAAAGGTATGCTGCTGCTCTAGAAACTGGCTGTTTCGTGAAGAAGTCATGTGGCATGAAAGTGACTCTGCCATTGAGGTCCGAGAATTCATTCTGGGTCAGAGAGTCTTCTACTATGAGCTCGAAATTCGGGAATGTCTTGAGTGTCATTGGCGAACTGTATATCCACAATCCGGCTTATTGCAGCTCATACGCGGGCAAGCGCGACACTCATGTGACCGGACCCACCTCCAACATCGATGACCTTGCGATTTGAGATCTGATCCCAGTGGTAGCTCTCTTTCAGGGTTTCGAAATGCCGCTCCACTAGAGCATGTCAGTAGCTGTCAACGAACGGCCACGAGAACTGTACGTCTTGAAACACCAGCCATTGCGCTTGCAAAGCGAGTCGCCCTCTTGGAATCTTGCTTATAGAACTGGAAGAGATCGGTTCCGTGACGAGTAACGAAAGCGTTCTTCTGTCCGTTGGTTTCCGTAGGAGATTCCTGGATACTGGCCGATGTCTCGGACGTCGCCTTGAAGAACTCGTCGAGCCTAGTTAGATATCAATCACATGTCTTCATAATCAGATCTCAAACATACTGGTCGTGCATTACACCCCGCCACCGCTTGTCGTGCAAGTAAAGCACACTTTCTTCATGTGTGCTTAAACATGTCCTTCTCAACCTCCTCAAAAACTCGATCCGAGGTCAGCATCCGCAAGAACCGTGCTACACGATCTTCGTCCATGCCCACTCTCTCCGCGATATCTCGCGCATGAACTTTTCCATCCTCCGGTATAGCTTCGAAGAAATTGAATTCGCAAGCTACTTGCCAAGCTGCTAGATCATAAAGATAGCACATAAACGTGCGAGCGTCGTTTTTTGGCCCATTGACGAGGCGCAATAGATTTCTGGTGGTGTCATTGAGACGTGCGCGTATAGCAATTAGCTCTGGAGTCTCTGGCACAGACTCGGAATCTGTCTCAAAGGTGGGCTCGCGAAGGCTCTTCGCTTCCAGATGAGTGACGATGTTACTCGTCAGTTGCTCCACTTCCTTAGCCAGGGCCAAAAGGATTGAGGGCTGTCCCGAACTCATGATGAGTGCTATAGTCTGTATCTTGTTGCTTGAAGTTGCGAAGCTTTCATACTTTTGCGGAGAGGAATCAGCCGCGCCACTCGTTAGTCCTCATTGCGAGCTGACCAGCCAATTTGTGCTTCTAAGCCTACTCAGACTCCAGACAAATGACATCGGTAATTTATCGTACTGCATGACAGCTGCAGGTACCAGGAGTGATCGATGATCTATTGGGTGTAACTGCACATCCTGGTGCCGCTTGACACAAACGCATTCTAATGCCTCTTATGACGATTCGCCGTTTTCTGGGCTGATCCCGGCTTGTTTGCAATTCCTTACAACTGTCATCTTGCAGAGCCTGTTGCTGATGCAGAAAATGATTTTCTTCTTCACGCCAGCTATGGCTCAAGAAGCGGTGCCATTCATGTGCCAATGAGGCATAATTCAGGCGAGAGCTGGCGGTAACTCTTTGACTACAATCAGCCAGCAGCGTATGTCACGGTACTCCTTGAAGCTGAGGGTTTAGCCAGGTGGAGGTAACTCAGGAAACGCCACCAGTGCGCTAGTAAGCATGTAGAGGTTGTACATATACATATGCATGCGCTGTCAGCACGGGCTGAGTGTGGGCTTCTCCCCGCCTTAGTTAAGGGTTAATAGGAAGGGTAAGTTACAGTAAGAGTTATTTGAAGTAAGGGATACTGGAGGTAAGGGTAACTGAAGGGAAGCTTGGAAGAGTTAGTGAAGTCTATCAAAAGCAATTTGCAATACTTATTTCTAAGTGGATAGTGAAGATGAAGGTTACTGCTGGGTAGAGTAAGTATTATCTGCAGAAGTGACATCAGTTTTTGATACGTTTCTATGACTAAGAGTGCCTAAAGTTAGTCTATAGCTGACTCCATTTTCGCTATGGCCATTTGACATGCCCGTGCTTCCTGGTTCCCAGTCTCGCCTGATTCTCTCGGTACTTGCGAGGTCGTCCACTGGTAAGCTCTATCGGTACATAGGTAGGCCAGAATGGTTGTTCGTAACTTAGAGGACTCCCTCATGGACCGGACAGCGTCTTGTTGAAGAGGTTTTCGTGCGACAACACGTTCTATTTGTGAAGTTCATCAAGAATGGTAGTTACAAGGTGTGAACGTTGTCAGCCAGCGCCGTTTTCCCCCCGCCTTCCGAAGCCCGAAACCACTCGCCAATCGGAGTACGAGGAAGTCCGCCACGCATCATGGAGTGATGGCAGCTCTCCCTCCAACATTTTGTCAAGTTTCAAACTTCGCTGATTCCCACTCGCGAGGTCTGTTGCTTGATTTCCAATTTCTCATCACCTTCAAGTTCAAATTCGAGATCACGATGTCGACACAAACACGCAACCTCTTCCACCACCTCCCTCCGCCAGCAGAGTGTCTCGCACTTATTGTCGGCGCATTAGAGCTTCTTCCTTTCGGCATTCTCGGTCTGCGAAATCCCGCAGTATTCGCGGACGGTTACGGCTTACCCATCGCCAACGACACATCCTCAAGCAACACATCGACGAACGGCAACGCGAGTGGATTATCACCAGAAGCGGAACAGCAGACAAAGAAGGCTTTGGTGGCAGCCATTGCAGCGCGCAATGTACAGAACGGAATACTATTATTGACGTTCGGGCTGGTGTTGAGGGATCGAAGGAGTTTGGGTGTAGCTGTCATGGCTGGCTTGGTAGCAACGGTCGCGGACACTGTCATTGTGAGAGCATATGGTGTAAAGGACAAAATTGCGGGTCATTATATTGGCATCTTCAACAGCTTAGCAATTGGTGGAAGTTTATTATACTGGGGGCGGAATGATCCGCTATGGTAGAATGTACGATTGGACTCGCCTGACTTGGTAGTCATGATTGCATCACCTTGGATCAGGACCGAGAGGTATCCTTTCTTCTTTCATCAGATTCCACTCTGCAACGGAACCGACACCAAGAGGATGCCAGACGCGTTCAAGTCCAAAAGGAATGTGGAAGCAGCAGCTTAGGATCGGGATAGTTAAGATAGAAAACGATCGTTAGGGACTCAGCTAGTGACACTTTCTAGCCGAAGTAGTGAAACGGATCAATCGTTCTTGCACCCCATGTTGCAATCATTCATTTGCCAACCCAAAGACTTCGCCTGCAAAGACTCGCAGGTACAATCTAAACAGTCTTTTGCGAAATAACGTTACAAGGATAGACGAGCTCCTTGATGGGATACGAATAGTTGCAACGCCTGGCGTTTCGAGCGATGAGCATGACCTCTTACAAGGCTGTCTTTCTTGGTGTTTCGCCTCCAATATCCCACACTTCTTCAGCTCGACCAATTCCTGGACATTCATTGCGCCCTCATGTCCCGGCATATTGTTTTTTGGTGGTTGATGGAGAAGGCTCGTTTGTACTATTCGTTGAGTGGAGTTATGGAACCACCCGCTATGGATGACGTGCTTCGGAGAACGGAAGTCGACATCGCGCCCAGGGTCCTGGCTTCTGGGTACTGCATTGGCGATGTCCGCAACAACAAGCCTCAAAACCAGAACTGTCCATCTCGCGTACATATTGGCATATGCGACGTGTTTCTAATCTTAAATGTTTTGCGATGCGATGTAATTATGAACTCGTGCGGCTCTTTGAGCTTCGCCCATCAAGAGACGCACGCCAACTTCTGAATGTTGGCAAAAGCTTGGTGGACAAGAACACAAACGGGCACATGCGCACACAGCACAAGAAGAAATACAACAAAAGAGCAGACAAGACATCTAGTTGCGCGACGACCCGATTTCAAATTCTTGGAGAAACTGATGAATTCGCTATCATCACACCAGGTTCTTCAGCAACCCGGCTATGTTTCGTCAGTACGGAGCCAGCCAAGCAGTCAAGCAACTACAATCTTGAGATCAGGGCTGCCGAGAGACGCGGGACCAGACTTGCCAGGAGTTGACCGCACTTGGCGACCATTTTGGCTCTCAGCTTCTGTGTGCAGAGCGTAATCGGGGCAATGAGAGATTAGACGTAGTTGGGTGCGCTGCATATAAATGCAGGTGTATCCTTGACATAGGTCTAGTCAGCGCACTATCTTTACACTTTCTGCATTTTCGCATAGGCATCGTGCAAGATGTCTAGCATTAAGGGCGACCTCCAGGGCGACTACTACAACAACGATGGAGAGCTGGCGACTGTGCCACTCCGCGACTGGTCGGTTGACGAAGAACGGAGGGCGAAGCGCAAGTAAGTGTTATTTGAGACGATTCTGAATATCCTCACTGACTGCAAGATTACCAGGCTCGATTTGATCATCATGCCTCTGCTCACTCTGGGGTTTTTCTGCCTGCAGCTCGACCGTGGTAACATTGCAAATGCCATCACAGACAACTTCATGGAGGACATAGATATCACTCAAGACCAGTTCAACGTAGGGCAGCAAATGCTGTCTCTCGGTATTGTGCTTTTCGAAATCCCTGCGAACATGGCCCTGTACCGCGTGGGTCCTGGAAAATGGCTCACTCTTCAGCTCTTCCTCTTCGGCACCGTTAGCACGTTTCAAGCTTTCCAGACGAACTACAGCTCATTCATCGCGACTCGTTTCTTGCTCGGTATCACAGAATCTGGGTTCATTCCTGGTGGCTTATGGACGCTTTCAACGTGGTACACCAGGTCTGAGACAGCGAAGCGTGTCATGATCTTCTATTTCGGCAATCAGTTCGGCCAGGCTTCTGCGAAACTGCTCGCCTACGGGATCCTTCACATGCGAGGAGTCGGAGGCAAGCCAGGATGGTTCTGGCTGTTCACATTGATGGGTGGATTCACGATCATCTGCGGTGGCGTTCTTGGATGCTGTCTCCCCGACTCGTTCAAGAAACCTCATTCCACATTTCTACCTAAGTGGTCGATGTTCTCGGAACGCGAGATCCACATCCTTCGCAATCGCGTTCATATTGACGACCCAGCGAAGAGCAGGAAGAAGAAGAGGATTGGTCTCACAGCTTTTAAGAAGGCTTTCTCAAATTGGCGCATGTGGGCTCACTTCGCAATTACCATGTGCAACAATGGACCCCAACGTGCCTTCGATACGTATGCGCCATCGCTCGTCAGGGAGTTCGGGTTTGGCCAACTGAGAGCCAACGCCATGGCTGCTGTGGGTCTGTTCCTCCAGATCCCCGTCTCATTTTCATTCAGTTGGTTTTCCGATCACTTGTAAGCCATGTATCTCGCCTACCGAAGCTCATTGCTAACATTTCTCTTGCAGCAACCGTCGTGGTGAGACTGTCATGGCCGGCTTTAGCTGCCATCTCCTCGGCTACATCTTCAACCGTATCTTTACCGAGATCCGCAACCGTAATGTGCGGTATTTCGGTGTGGTATGGACACAAGTATTTGGCACCTTTTCCCATCCACTCAACATCACTTGGATGTCCCTGACCTGCACTGACTCGGAGGAGCGAGCTCTCGCGATGGCCTTGTAAGTCAATACGTACTCAAGTGAGGCACCAAGTTCTAATAGCCTGTAGGGTCATCATGGGCGCCAACATTGCTGGAATCTACGGTGCTCAGATCTTCCGCCAGGACGATCGACCTCGATACCGCCGTGCCTTTTCCATTGCTTGCGCTATCCTCGCCTTCGGTCTCATTGTCGCTATTGGTCGTTACGTCCATGAGAAAGTTACTAGGCGTCGCAAGGCACGTCAGGTCGACGATACTTCTTCCAGTGAAGATGGATTGCCAGAGGCTTTGCCGGCTAGCGACACGGTACCCATTCCGAAAGTTTGATAGCAAAAGGCGATGGACTTTGACCCTGGCTGTTGAGCAGTAGCTATTGTGTCAATTTTGAGGGAGTAGGATTGGAAATAGTACGAGGATCGAGGGTATGAACTTCGCTCTGTCTTTGATTCGAATGTGCTACAAAATATCGACGAGGCGAGAAGCACATGGCTTCTATATAGGCACTTCTTATCAAGAAGTTTTATCAACTGTCACTGTCTAGCATCTCAAAATATACCATCTTGCAACCTGACTTCTCCCGCCATCTTGCAATGCTCCGCCGATGTGACGAAAGCTAACAGCTAGGAGTAAAACAGTGCGGTTTTCGAAATTGACCACCATGGATGCTGTGGGCCATTATAGTTACATGATACGCTCGAATTTGTGTAACACATGTGTCGCCTTTGTTATAGAGGTCACCACCTAGGTGGCAATGCGGGCACCCCATCGGACATCATCTTTATCTCCGGGAACGCTAGTGTCAGCTTCCCAAAGAACCCCACTCAAGCACACCACATCATTAAACGTCCACAACAGATGCTCATTACATGTCTCGCATCTCCTTCTCATCACTGTCATTTTAGCCTAACATCTTCACCCACCGTAACGTTGACACCATGACTGAACTCCTTGACCTTTGCTATGACGTTTTGATTCGGATATTGGAGGAGATTAACCCCGAGGACCTCGCGGCATGTGCACAAACGTCGTCCGCTTTCAACCACTTCATCAAGCAGAATGAGAGGCTGTATAAGGCTCATTACTTGCGTACCTTTGTCTGAGAACCTTGAAATCGTTTCGTGTTCAGGGCTGATGTGTGTAGGACGACCCGCGAACAAAGCCTGGAGTGCCTGATCCGGAATGGGTATCTGAGCTGCAAAAGCTCATCAAATGCACGAAGATTCTCGAATCGGCCAATAACGACTTGAAAGTAAGTGGTATCGACTATCCGGCGTATGGGATGTTGATCTTTGCCCCAGCGTGACGAGTTCAAATTCGTCGCTTCAACTGTCGACAGCCTCATCGCCACCGCATCGATAGACCAATCCGGAACCTCACACAACCAATCCAAGGTCTCAAATCTCTTTCTGCACATTTCTCAGAACCGCGATGCTTTCATGTGCCGCTCCTCGCTGTTCAAGTACGCGGGAACGGAGCTGCAGAAACCTGCCAATGACGAAGAAGGAAGGCAGTTAAGCGCAAAGTTGCATTGCCTCTTTGGCATCCCGTCGTCACAGACGGGCAACCGCGCTCTTTCAGTCCACGCGCATGCGCGCTCGCGCATATATGATCTGCGTAACTACACAGATAAGACGCAGTGGGGTCCGTTTCAAGACGACGGAAGTATGAACGTGGATTGGGAGATGATTGAAAGCCAGATGATTATTTTAGGGTATAACTCCAACCTTTGCTGCCGGCGGTTCCAGAAGAGATTTTCGCCGCCATGGGGGGAACCGCTTCAAGGCGTTGTGCCCGAACGAGCAAAGATCATGCCCGAGTATCCGGCGAAACTGCTGTATGAACCGGATGTGCCGTTGAGGTTAAAAGATCCATATGGAGTGTCGGGAGTGTGGTCACGCGTAAGCCCTTCCAACCCTGCCCTCACAATCCCTCTAAACCCAATCACGATGAATACTCCAATACTAACAACACCCACCAAGATCGTATGCTTCCTCGACTACAACGACCTCTACAACTTCAACTTCGACACGCAAGCCCTGCGCATCCCCCCAGACCAACCCCGCGCCCCCCTCTCCACCGAAGAAGCCATCCGCCACATCCACATGGACATCCAAGTCACGCGCGTCGTCGCCGCCGACCGCTTCGACAACCCCGCGCTGCCCGTCGTGCACTGGAGCGGGAAATCGCGCTCCGTCGACGCGCCGTGGGACCCGAATGCGAACTCTAAGATCCGCGGATCGGTGCGCCTCACGCCGGAGGGCGAGGTAAGGTGGCAGACGATTTCGGTGTTTTACGGGTAAGCAAGGACTTCTTTTTGGTGGTTTTGTGAAAGGATTGAGTATTACTGATGCTGTGATAGCGGTGAGGAGAGATGGCGTAGTGAGGGTATTCAGGTTGGTGGATTACGGTCTGAACGGGGCGTTGTTGGGTCGTGGTTTGATAAGGACTTTGATCCTCATGGGCCGGCGGGGCCGACTGCGTTCTGGAAGGTAAGTGATAGAGGGGTGGGGGATGGAGATGTTAGTGATTCTGATGAGGAGGATCAGGAGGGTGGGCATTGGCATATGTGAGCGACGATGGCTCATTCAAGCACTTGATGGATTTTTGGATTTCCAAGTGATGATTGACGAGTGGTCTTTCCATTATGCCATCGTGCTAGTTCTCAGCTCTGCTAAATTTGCGGCTTCGTTCACATCTGCTTTTGCTTTATTGCAGGATCCCCCTATATGGTTGAATATCGAGTACATTTACAGCGAAGAAACGCCCTAGCCGTTGAGTATAAAAGTGGGTATCGATGCAAGTATGAAGCGAAAACAAGACAGCGTAGAAGAACAACTCAAAACATCCACAAAACGCCAGTGCCCCTCCCACGAAGACCTCCGAATGTACCCTCTCCAGATGCGACAGCGCTCTGCAGGGGAGGACTCAACGCCTGGCACGGGAAGATTTCGACGAGATTCAAATCGCGAACGGGACCTAAAACCGAGTTCAGATCTGGCATAGCACCGGCTCCATTCCTCCGTGCTTTGGTCTGTGGAAGCTCTCGCCACTTCTGCGCTACTGCCAAGCCGACGTCGATGAAGGCAGAACACTCTTCGAGTACTCTTTGCGCGTATCCGAGGCCCTTAGCCAACTCCTTGAGATGTCCTGCACACTCCTCGAAAGCACTAGCATAATCACTATATCGTGTGTGATAACGATGCAGCTCTGGAACCGTAGGGATATGGAACATGAGCGCGCCAGCGACTAACAGCGTGGCCACGATGGCAGTAGTGATTTGATGCCGGTGACTAGCAGTCGTCATGCTGTCTGGACTGCTCCAGATTTTGCGAATTTCGGCCATTGTATATACAACAAGCCGTTCGAAATACTCAACCTGCGAAGTGTCGAACGTTAGGCTGGTCATGATCCTGCGACCAAAGAGGAGCGGCGTAAGCATGCGACGCAGTGCTGCGAGGCGCTTTAGATCCCGGTTTGAGGTGTCTTGCGGCGGAAAATTCGGTATTTGCAAATCAGATAGCTCGGTGTCGATGAAGTGCTTCATTAGAGAGTCGTTCGTATCGTCGATATTGACGGGCAGTCCATGAGCGTCCGTTTTCGAGCACTCTGTAGCGATGCCCATAGCGAGATGGACTGCGAGAATCATGTAAGCCAAGTAACGATTGCTGTAGGCTCGGCGCACGACGTCGTCAGTGTTTTCCTGGGGTAATGAAATCTTTTGGCCGTCAGTCGTGGCTTTTTTTTGAGGAATTCCGCAACTCACCCGACTTGTATGTGCCTGGGGCGTCTCAACATCTATGTCCTTGATTTGCATTGAGGTTGGGCGCCCGCATGACATTGAGATGGAGTGATCAGTGACGTACGTAGTCCAGAACACACACGTTTGCCAGTATCCCTGCTCTGGATCGCTAGTCTGCCATGTTGTTTGCTTGTGTAGATTTTGCTGGAGCAAAGTGGTGCAGGCTGTGCGTATAGCGCTATACGCGAGCGCAGGTATGTCGGCGTAGGAAAGGTATATTGCCTGTCCATGTTAGTCGAGCTATGAGGATTAGTCAAGCACTATGTATACTGACCTGAAAAAGCAGACACTGGACAAGACTCCAGTCGCCACCACCAAGCAAAGCTTGCTTATCGATTATACTGTCCGCCAACAGAAACCAGTCCAAGCCAGGAGGCTTGTCGCTGCCGGTCGACTTCTCCAATAGGACGTCGCAACATGCGAAGAGGAGATAGCACAAGGCTAGGAAGTGGACATCAGTCTTTTCTGCAACGCCATTCGTCATTAACTGCTGAACACGTGCGTTGAAATCGACCTCATCGACGCATGGATGACGAAGATGAACATCGCCGAAGAAAGATGCCACGTACTGTTGGTACCTGGCAGGGTCTGGAAACGGCATGTTCCGATTGCCTACACGAACAGAAGGCATCATGTCTGCGCCCAAGAGAGGGTCCATGGGCATGGTCGAAGCAAGGCCATGTTCGGGTGATGGCTGGCCCAGTTGTTGCAAAGCGGGGTGGATGGGATCGAGGATGGGCATGGAGAAGGCAGTTTCGCTCCTGAATCCATCGCTGGCATTGTCCTCCCGCTCAATACTGCCACTAGGCGTGAATGCTAAGCCGCGTTCTTGCATTAAAGCCTCCATCATAGCCTCGACTCTGGCCATGCGAGTCTCCATTGACATGCCTGTGCCACCCGCTCCACTCTCCCGTCGTTCAATGGTCTCATTGCGAGGCATTGTGTTCCTTCGTGATACGCCGTTACCATTCCCATTGCTGAACAGTGGTTGTGATGATGTAGGTGTGGGTCGGCTGAGGTTTTGTAGCACCTCGGCAGCCGTCTGATCTTCCGAGTAGAAGCAGCGCTTGCCATTGTCGATGCATCGCTGACATGGGTTCTCACCGGTACACTGCTCACTTGTCAGTGGTTCCTGCCTAGTACAAAGTTGTGGTGGCAGGAGCGCATGACACAGGAGCAATCCACGAACACGGGGAAATGATAGACACCAAGCCACGTACCTTGAGCTTCGACCTGCGACACGAAACACCTGCAGCGAAAAGGTCAGCAACATGGTCCGTCGTGTGTGTTGTCGTGCGCGAGTTGACTATCGCGGAACGATCGGAATGCTTCACGCAATGCCCTGAGGCTGTTGATCATCTTCGGAAGACGCGACTTACATGCTTTCGGAGCGTACTTCTGCCGTATCTTCTTTCGCTTAGGCGAAGAGGACCGGTCGTCGTCCATGTGACTGTAAGGCGATTGATGGTCGTTCATGGCGTGTTGATTGTGATGTTTATGGAGGAAAGTCAGAGGCCGAAGCTGATCGGAACGCGCATGACCAGGATGCACTAGCGTGCCCTATCACAGCATCGCTTCCGTACACGGACCACATTTCTTTCATTCACATTTCGCGCACTTACATGACCAACCAACACCTTCCGACGACGTTCTGTCCTGAAATACGATACGCATCTCCCAGCACTACAAAGATGGAGTCCAGAAAGAAGATAACTTATTGGGAAGAAATCTCGTTCGTGTTTGCCCACGCACGAAGAGGCCAACCAGATTCCGCAGGCACGGTAATGAGAGCTGGACGACACCTAGCCTTCGACAATCTTTCGAAAATAGCCAGGCCGTTTTATCGACTATTAATTCTCATACTTGCTGGCTGATAGCCATAGCGACGCCGAGAAATTAAGGAAACTCGCCAACATTCCTTACATTCCTGGCTAGGGAAATTCAGTTCGCTTCCAAATTGGAGACGCCGTTCTCTGAAGACTTTGCGAGAATAGCCGTCGCTGTGGGAGTGGCATAGATCCAGAACACGTACTGCGCAGCTGCACCATAGGTCGAACCCCCATCTCATCGAAGAAGTTTTCATGACAGTAGGTTCGAAGAAAACATGATAATCGACTACACCCACTATGTAGTTGATTACCATGTATACTTAGGGATATCGTGCATTTCACAGGCATTTCTATGCACTCGATGCTCTCTAGTCGGGGTAACACAAATACTCTCGCAAGAACAGCGGGCGCGGCCACCATCGATGTAACACGATCGGGCGACGATCTTCTTGATGTCACGCTAGAACAAGTCTCTAATATTTTCAAGACTTAACGCTGCTTACTGTTAGTACTGATATATGATTACTCCGCACCACTGACATTCTATAGGTAAACCCATTACAGGCGCTAGACGCACTTATAGGAGCATCTCTACACCCTCATTCACTAGACCCACAGTATCGTGGACGGGCGTACTTCGGATGCTTCTTTCTTGGATTCGATGTAAGTATGACTTAAATATTGGCTTTGCGACTCTTGTGCTTTTTTATGTGCTCTGTGCTCTGTAGTACTACTTCATCTAGCTCAAGCTACCCGGAACGGTCAATTTATGGTTCCCGAATGAAGACGCATGATATAATTGGAATGGTGAGTTCCAGAGTCGCTGCGCTGTGCGCTTCGTGTTATGGATGATCTCAAAGGAAGCCAGACACGACCGTCGCTGGTCTAGTAAGTGTGCTTTCTTCTGGCACTCAATACCTGAATCTAGACCAGATTCGTCCCAAGTCTCTATTGATTGATGGTCTTGAAGTGCTGCACTTCTTACAAGGATATACACCTGCATCCCCAACAGACGTGATCGCCATGATTTCGTTTCGTCATCTCCTTCCCTTCAGCATCGACGTCTCCCTCCCATTCGCGTAGCTTCCACCTCATCTTCATCTTCATCTTCATCATCACCTCCCTTGTTGAGATCTTCGCGCACGTCCCTGTCCATACTTGATTTAAGATTCTGTCCACTTTTATCCAACCAATTTCCTCCAACATCACCCACCTTTCTCCTTACCACAAACAACCTACATTGACAGATACCGACTCCAACATGCATCTACTCACCGCAATCTGTGCCATCCTCGGCGGCCTCCTCGTTTCGGCGGCAGGTCACTGCAATCTCGTCCCCGCTCCAGATCAGTCTCACACGTACCCCAACATTCCACTGAAAGGCGAGTCGCCCGGCGTCGTATTCAACGCGGCTGCAGGTTGCGATGTCGGCACTTGGCAGTTTGGCCGATCTCACGTCTTCCCACGCCCGGATGAGCATTCCTTCAGTGTCTGGAGCTTCCACGTCGTCAACCCCGCCAACGCCAACGAGACCATCTTGGCTAGGTTCGTCATGGGTACCAACGATGCGTACGAGTACCTTGGACCGGGCTCGGGCTATCTCGCCATCCTCATCGATGTTCAGTTTGCGGACGGTCACCAGTACAACTCAGTAATCTATGGCGCACATGCGACAGTCGTTACCATAGATACCTTCGGTTGGGGCACCAACAGCGTATGGGGCGCCACAGGATGGAATAGCACCCGCGACGGCAAGCATGTTGATCTTTTCCACAACCTCGGTCACCCACTAGGTCTCTCCGGCAGCATGGTGTTGAAATCCGTAAGTCCTCTCAATCCCACGCACACCCACATACTCACCTCCACAGATCGCACCGCCCCGCTACCCATGCTCATCCAACCTCACTCTCCCCTCGTCGCTCGAGATTGTTCCGTGTCTCGGCCAAACAAACCAAATGCCCGACGCCTCCACGACCGTCGACTTCACCCTCATCGACGCCAATCCCAGCCTGACCCGCCACCTCAAGTTCGCCAACGGCGTCGGCTTCCACGAGCAAACCTGGTCCAACGCGCACCTACGCGCCGTCGCACCCACCTGGCGCCGCGGCAACGCACGCCTGCACGTTATCGGTGACAAGACGGGCGCAAACCACAGCGTCGTCTGGTGGGAAGGCACAGGCCCCAACCACCGCGTGCACAGCACCGCGTACGCATCCATGGACGGCACGATTGTCAAGGAAGGATGTGATTGGAACCGCGAGTCGCAGTTGCTGAAGGTCGAGGCGCATACTTGGGGCACGGTTGTGGATATCAAAGTCGCTGAGGAAATGCATCTTCTGCTCCATATTCAGAAGGTTAGCTCGGCTGAGAGGAGGGAGACGGGCGCTAAGCCGCTCAAGTATGTGAGAATGACGGGTACCGTGAAGGCGACGCTCGGGGCTGAGACCAAGCTTGAGGGCGTTGCGTGGACTGAGGAGGGGGATTTTGGCCCGGAGCCGTGGAAGCATGAAGGAAAAGCGTTTGGGAATAGGGTTGTACTTGGGGAATTTTGAGTAATGCACCGCATGAGGGGTTGAACATGCTCTTTGGCATGTGTTGAGACTTTAGGTTTCTGCAACTTCGCACCCGACGCTTGAGCTTGAGTTGTTGGACAAGCTACATCGCTGTTCTTTTGGTGCTCCACTCGAGTCTTGTAGAGGAGCTTAATACGTAATGACTTGGATCAAGGATCAAACACAAGACATGTTCTTTCAGTGCATATAATGTGAACACTAAATGAACATCCACAAGCTATAGTCAGTGACAAAACCACCCACAATAATATTCGCAATCATGTGTATCTTAATATGTATAGCTTATACATCAATCCCATCCCACACGTCCACCATGCCCACTCATGCATCATACGACACCCCTAAAAGGCCCCATAAATGAACCGTCGTACCTATACTCAGTCAGGTAATAACCTCAGATCACGCATAACATAAGCGCACACACACCTCACATCCTCAACTAGCATACCATCACCTCAGATTGTCAACTAGCATACTATTCACTAAACAAGCCACACGAAGGATACACCAACACACCGATTTTCAGTGCATAGTAATAAACATACAGTGACTCTCACGTATGCACCTCCATGCATTCTCTATCCAAAAGCCTTCATGCTTCGCTGCAGAATGTACCTCTATCTTACATACTCACGTACGACACATACCATTTTGCTCTCTCGCTAAACAGACGAAAGGGTAAGCTACGCCCCAACATGCAAACTTTATATCCAAGCAAGCCATTTCTTCTCCACAGCACTCACACACTTTATTCTGCATATGCAAAAGCCACACTTGACCCGTTTCTATTACCACCGCATTTCCTCCTCCCACTCACTCACTTGACGTCTCGTCTTCTGAACTTGCTTTATCAACAAAAAAGACCCAAACCCACACTCCCTCAAAAATAAACTCGTACATGTGGTTTAACCTCCCGAAGAATTGAACTCCGGCCTCCACGACGCGACCTATACCCCCTCGCCCCGGAGCGCTGAGTGAGCAGCGGCCGAATAGATGCGTGGTTCGCTGCCACTACGTTAGAAGGTCTTTATGGTTGTTGATATGGGATGAGATGAAATGGAAGGGTTCATAACTGGTGTGAGGTAGTGAGGTAGCAAAGGCGGTTGAGTATGTATATGTGTATATTGAGTGTGTACTAATCCGAACTCGAGTTTGAAGCTATCAGTATACCGAAGTACGTGCGTGAACGAATATATAAAGAATCGGGTATACAGTTACAAAAGCAAGTAATACCTTGCACCAAACGCCATATCCCCATCATTCGTACTCGTACTGCAGAGAAAAGGAATACACAAACCCCCCATCCCACACTATTGATAAAACTTCCACTTCACCTCCTTACACGCCCACCCCTCCACAACCTTCCCCACCCTCTCCACCATCCACCCACTACTCCACTTCTCATCCTTTTCCGTCGTCCTCCTACCCAAGCGCAAAACTTTACCCAAATGGCACTCCCCATCCCCCAGCGCCTTATACCGCCACTGCAGACAATCCTCGATATCCTGGCACGCCTTTGCGCAGTGCGCGGGGGTATCAGCTGCGTCTTTGAACGTCTCGGCCAATTTGTCCCAGTCGATTTCTTTTGGCTTGTCGTCTTCGCGGTGGGAGAAGAGGGAGCGCATGGAGGGGGGTACGCCAGCCGCATCTGCACCGTCTTGATTGTGCTTCTTGCTTCGATCTTCTTCGTCTTTGAGTTGCTGTTGGCGGCCCTGTGGGGCGATGATTTTAGTATCTTGGCTTAAATTATCCCAATCTGCTTTCTTGGCTTCCAAGTGCGGCGTGACGAAAGAGTCAAAGGCATCGCGGTAGAGATATGGTTTGTCCCAGCCGTGCTTGGCGGTCCAGTTTGTTTGCACGGTCCAGATGGACTCGAGCATCGAGGCGGAGGTGTGGTGCCAGGAGATGGCGGGCGCGCACCAGTGCTTTTCGGTGTAGTCGAGTGTGCTGGGCTGCTCGCTTTGCATGAGCGGCCACGAGGAGTAGAATTCTACGTGGGCGTCGCCTAGGGCGCGGGCGAGAGCGAGGTCGCCACAGCACCCCTTGCCGACCTGTTCTTCCCATCGGCTGGTGTAGAGCTCGTCGTAGGATTTGACGAAGCGGCGGAGAGCGCCTTGGGATAGCATGATGCCGGATGTGCGCTGGGCGGTTTGCACGCTGTCGATGAAGATGGGCGAGCCGCTGTAGTATGGAATGCGGTAGTCGAGTCTGTTGACCCACTGCAGGACGTTGGTCCAGCTCAGGCTCGTGTCTGCCTCGATGAAGATGACGAACTTTGCGGCTGGCCTAAGCTTGTATGCCTTGTATACCATGGGCAGAAACTTCCACTTGTCCAAATCCTTTGTCTTCCCAGCGTCCGGCTTGTGGTCTCCGTCTGCGTGCATCTTCTGATATTCGTGAAACTCGTCATGCGTGCGCTTCGCTTCGCCGCCAATGTCCTCGAGGGCATTATAAACGGGGATGCCTTCGATTTGGCCCGAGTGGTCGCTGAAGATGGCAAAGTTGGGCACGCAGGAGAGCAGGCCCTTGAGATGGGCTGGAAGCTTCTCAGCTATCTCTGCCTTGGACGTGCGCACGACCACCATGACATGCGGTGCACCTCGCACATCTTTGCAAAACTTCGAGCTGTGTGTATTCGAGGGCGCATCGGTTGGCGTGCTGAATTTATCCGTGGCATTGGTGGCATTCGCATCGCCTGGAGCCGGGCCTACGTGTGTGATGAGCGTAGTAGGCACAGCCGCAGCAATCGACCCCTTCTCCTCACCCTTCTTCCTATCCGCATCCTCCCACCTTCCAGCGTCTTCATACTCCTCTACCCCCGTCTCAACCGGTCCAGGCAAGACCGTCTGTCCCACACGTGTCTCGTCGTCCCATCTATGACCGCCCACCGGGGTCGGCACAGCAATGAACGGCGCCGGTATTATCGGCTCCGAATGCACATTCTTATAATCATAATGATCAATCACCGGCCGCACCGGCTGCGCATTCTGGTACGGGACGCCCAGCGTCCACAGGAAGCTGAAGAGCGAGAGCGAGAGCACGACTATGGCGATGCGCGAGGGCGTGAGCATGGGCATGGTGGCGTTCACGGGCGCGGGCGTAAGGTCGTTGGGCAGCGGGAGAGCAGCATCAAGGCGAGGTGTTCGTGAACGTCATCATACCGCAGAAAAGAAGTCGCGAATAAGCTTGGGTTGGGGGGAGAAAGAGGGATGCGTGGCGCAGTTGGCGGGTGCGTGCCGGGGGCCGCGCTTGGCTTGTGGCGCGGCGCCTAAGAGAAGGCGCATCAGAACGCGACAGCGCGGCTTCATCACGAGGCGACGATGGGTTGTTGTTTGTGTGTGGCTCGGGAGACGTGTCCGGCTATATACACACGGCTTGCGCAAGGCACGTGAGAAATTGATGTTAATTCGTCGACTTGCTGTGATTGTGCGGCACTGCACTACGACACAAGGTTACACAGTCACTATGCGCAAATCAACCAAGTTAGTTATAGACAAGTATGTATCAACTGAATGCATATTCGAAGACATCCTATTTGAAAACATAACAACCCACAACTCCTCCGTCTCCGTCTACTACTGCCGCCCCGCCTGTTTCCACCCCGCCTGCTGCGCCTGACTCTGCACATTGTTCGCATTCTTCTGCGCATTAATCCTACTCGACTGCCCCTGAAAGTTCAAATTATTCGCATTCTTCTGCGCACTGATCTTACTCGCTTGCCCCTGGAAGTTTAAATTATTCCGATTCTTCTGCGCATTCAGCTGATTCGACTTCTCCTGGAAGTTCAGATTCTTCGAGTTCTTCTGTCCCTGGAAGCGTAGATTATCTGCATTCTTCTGATGCTGCGCTTGCACGTTGTTGGCGTTCTTTTGGGCATTGAGGTCGTTCATCTGCTGCTGTGTATATACACGCGCCTGCCCCGTCTGCTGCGTATGTCGGACCGCGTTTTCGCGATCCGCTTGTAGCAGTGAGTGCTTGTTGGAGAGTGTCTGGTTCTCTGTACGTCCTTTCTGCTGCAGCGTCTCAACCTCAATCTGACTGCGCTGCATCAGGTTGCTGCGTTCGATGCCGGTGCGCTCTTCGAGTGTCTGGTTGCTGATCTGACCGCGGTTGTAGAGGTTCTCGTTCGCGATTTGACCGCTTTCCCGGAGGTTGGTGCGTTCGACCTCACCCCTTTGCGCGAGGTGTGACCGCTCGATGGCGCCGTGGTCGTCGAATGTGCGGTTGGCGATGTAACCTTGGTTGCGGAGAGTGTTGAGTTTCTGGTGATCTGACTCTCGCGTAAAAGCCATCTTGTTGTTGCGGTCTGCTTGCATCATCTCGTTCTTCATGTACATTGCTTCACGATCGACTTCGATGAGAGCATTGCGTGTCCTGATGGACTCGTTATTATTGTCCTGGCGGTACTGGTTGAGCTGTCCTTCGGTCATGAGCTTTCGGTTGTCGCTAGCGCCCTGGTACTCGAGCTGCGCTTGTCGACCAGTCTGGTCGAGCGTGAGTTTTCGTTGCTGCGAGTCCCGTGCGATATCTTCCATCCGATCCTGTGTAAAGACTTTATCTGCATTGATGTCAACGACATGCCGCAGCTTGAGATCCATGTCCGCCTGATCCATGGTACTTCTCACAGCTCTGAGCTGCAGATCGCGCATTGCTTGGTCCGTCTTGAGGGCATTTTCTGATGACACGCCTTCGAGCCGGAGTTGCTGCTTAACTTGTGCACCTACAAAGCCCAGGTCCTGCTCTTGCTCTTGGAACGTGAGCCTCTGCGCTTTCGTTTGGAATTCATGTCGTAGCTGAGCGTTTCGAGCCTGATCATCGATGCCTCCTTTCAACCGATGCGACACTGCCTCGTCGTCGAGTCGATAGTCAATTTGTTCATCCTTATATCGCATTGTTTGGGCGTGACTCATGCTGCGAAACTGTAAGCCCTGCCAGTGGTTGTCGCTCTTGTGCAGAGTCTCTTGCAAAGCTAAATCTTCACGTTGTTCCATGGTCAGCAGATGCCGACTCGAATTCAATTGATCTCGATGCGCCATTTCTTCGGCATCCCGGCGGAGTCTGCGACGATGGTCCTCCTCGTCTTCTTCCAGTCGACTCGAGCGGATCCACTTCTTGCGGTCAAGATTTGCAATGTGTTGGGGCATACCGACAGCGTCGAAAGGTTGCCTCATCCGCTCCTTCGCGTAGTATCGATCTTGAGCGCTTGCATCTTCCAGAACCTGTAAAATATCATACGCGTGTCGCTCGGACTGCTCGTACAGGCCTTTTTTTATGTACATGGTTGCCGAGTACGAATGGTCGTCTTTCTCGAAGACGTTGCTGGCGTCGTTTAGATCCTGCCACAAGCACACCTCAATTATCTTAGACACCATTGGCACTGGATCAGGGTTATCCATTGCATAGAAGAGGGGCGTTTTGCCTCGATACTTTCTCAGCGGGTTGGATTTGGCTTCTCTCAGCGCGCAAAGAGTATCGTGCAGCCGGACAGAATCTTGAGATGCATGGCATCGGAAGGCGAGCTCACAGAGCGCATTGCGGCCGTTGTGCTTGAGCGAAGGGAAATCGACATCGTGGCCCTTGGTAGCTAACAGCTTGACCGCCCTCGGATGCAGCTCTCTAGCTGCTTCGTGTAGGCTACCATCGTTCACTGGCGGCTTCTTTCGTAACAATGAGGTGATTGCGGAGGTGTTTCCATTGCGACCGGCGTAGAATAAGGGTGTTCGGTCATAACAATCCGTCTGTGCTAGCTCGGCTTTAAGGTCGATAAGCTTCGTCAAGATGTGGCGTCGATCCAACTTTGCAGCAAGTATCACAGCGCTCGCTTGACTTTCACTAGGCACGTAATTATGATCAGCACCGTATGGAATCAGCACCTCCTCGATGACCTCATCACTCGCATCGTTTAGTAGAGCAAGCAGCAACGGCGTGACTTGATCCTCGTCAGGCTTCGGAATGGGTTCGGTGTCGGCATCGTACACAGACCAGCCCACGGTAGCATCCAGGTCCGCGCCCAACTCACATATCTGTTTGACGATCTCCACGGAATATCCATAGTAGAGTAGTGTGTAGAAGATCAAGGGATCTCCAAGTTCGGAGGTGTGATTCACCTCCGGTTGCACTCCACTATCAAATCCAGTGATGGCCTGGAACAGTTCGAGAACGACGTCCTCCTCATGTTCTTGTTGCAGACTCGTTTGCAGAGCCATGTAAAGGCTGATCTCAGATGGCGTGCGTGACAGGAGCATTTCGATCAAATCCCCTCGACCGTGCTGAGCTGCAGTCTGGAGAGCAGCGCCATGTTGAAAATTGATGTCTGCTTCGAACTGCAGCAGTAGAGTAATCAGATCAGTAGAAGCAGCATCAGACGCCACGGCATCGACTGCGGCCAACAAAGCTTCGTCGAGAGATTCACCAGAGGCACCACGGCGTAGCAGTAATTCTAGAAGCTCCAGGCTTTCGTCCTCTAGCCACAGCGAGCTAGACTGAATGAACTCGCCGAAAGCCTGTGTATAGATGTCCGAATCATCCACCAACTGTGCCAATAAATCAACAGCAGCGAAGTTGCCTTCCCGGGCGGCAACCACAAGTGCGTCAGGCGCGGACTCGCCGACTGCACCTGTTTCGATCAAGACCTGCAGAATTTGTAGTCCTTCAGGGCGAGCTAGCCATTCACCACCCGTAGACAAAACCGAATCAAACGCGCTAGCGAAGGTATTCAGATCATTTGCGTCGATGTTAGCCTTTAGGATTGTCACCAGGTCCAAGCGTAGCTTCCTCGCACTATCGATCAAGGCCGAGTCCACAGCAGGACCTTTTGCACCTCTTCCTGCGAGACGCTTCAGGACCGTTGTGCCTTCTTCCGTGTCCAAGTTAGTGTTACTACCGATTGCACGTGCAAAGGCTCGGGATGCCATCTTGCTGTTGGCCCGTTTTGCGAGCAGAGTCACGCATGGCACATTGAGAGATGCCGCTGCAAGCGCCAACGCCTCTCCGTGGGCTTTTGGCGTCACACCTTGCTGGTAGATCAAGGTGACAAGGTCTAGGTATTCTGGAAGTAGCCAAGAGCTGTTTGAGATAACTGCACTCAGTGCATCGCCTTTGATGTCGGTATTTTGGACGTGGTTGGCGAGAAGTTGAACAGCGTGGACATCGAGACTGCCAGCCGCCGAGACATAAGCTCTGTGGACTGGCTCTCCATTTGCCCCGTGTTCTAACAGGAATTCCAATAACTTGATGGACTGCCGCCAGCTTTCATTGGTGAGGACAGCGCCTAACGCTTTCGAATGAACGTCTGCGCGCAACGAGTCAGAAGCAAGCAACCGCACAGCGTCGAGATTCAATGCTGCGGCGGCCTTGAGGAAAGCGTTCTCAACCACGTCATTCTCAACACCTGCTCTGAGTAGCTCCTCGATAATGTGGAGTTCTGACACCCATTCCAGTCCGCTAGATGTTGCTTTACCCATGGCTTCACTGAAAACAGATGCATCGGATATGCGCGGAAGGAACAGCTGCACGGCATCGTAATAAAAGTATTGGCAGCTTTGAATGAACGCCTTATCCAAGACAGGCTGCGAGGGACCTTTCTGCAATAAGAGCTGCGCAATGCGCACTCCCTCTGGTGACATCCACTTTTGTTGCAAGTCCGTCAAGGCCGAAAAGGCGGCTTCCACGACTTCAAAGCTAGAGTCTGCATCGAGAATAGTTCTCAGCATGTCGGAATCCAGTATTGTAACAGCTCTTACGGCTGCACCTTTCTTGGTGTCAGAGCTAACACCAATCTCGAAAAGATACCGCATGATACGGAGTCCTTCGGGCGATCGCCACAAATCCTCGCTCAAAAGAAGGATACGAACAGTATCGTCGGTCACCCCTGGAAAACGCGGCGATTGCGAAAGAACTATGAGCGCTTCAAGGTCCAACTGTTTGGTCGCTTCGGCGGCTGCAATCGCCAGGATCTCAGTGGCGACACCATGACGGACAAGTATGGAGGCGATGGAAAGCTGCTCCGAGGAAAGCCGCTTGGATTTGGCACGTGCGACAGCTCTGAAGGCACTGGGAATTACTGACGCTGCGACCGGACTCTTCAAGAAAACATCAAGGACTTCGTAATTCGATGTTCTTGCAGCGTCAGCCGCAGCATTCTCAACTGCCGCACCGTTGGCACCATGTCCCAGAACAAATTCTAACACAGACAAATCTTCAGAGGCGGGTTCTGTTTCATCGCCAAGGGCCAGTTGGGCAAATGCGGTGTTAGCTGCAACTTGCTTGTCGTGGGATGCATCCACAAGTAGCATGAGTGCAGATAAATTGCGGGACTTTGATGCAAATTCAACCATTTGTAGGATGACCGTGCTCTCTGCGCCCTTCTCCAACACAAATCGTAGGAATGTAAGGCCCGTTGTCGTAAGCCATCGTTGGCCCTGAGAAGCCAGACAGGTCAGTGCGAAGCCGCAAATGCCACCAGTAGAATCAGCCGGTGCAATGTCCGCCATCAGATCCACGTCATGTGTCGCAACAGCAAGGCTGACGGCGGTCTTTGCGTCGTCTATATCCAGCCCGAATTTAATCAGAACGCGTAAGATGCTGCGTGATGTTGAGGACGCCAGGTTGTCTCCAGAGTCGAGAAGACCTTTGAAAGCAGCCTTGGTGAGGCCATCTTGATTCGAGATCTCCAGTATCAGCCTCACGCCGGCTGTGCTCAAAGACTGTGCGGCTGCTCGTATGGCCCCGAAAACAGACTCTAAAGAGGCCCCTTTCTGGATCAGGAGCTTGAGTACGGTCAGCCCTTCGTCGGTCGACACAAGCTTGATGTCTTGGGCCAAATGGTCGAGCACAACTGAGAACACAGTGTTGTCAGAAACATACGGCAGGAGACGCGTGAACTCCTCCAGTATCAATGCCTGACCGGCGGCGACAAAGGCCGCGTCTACTGCCTGACCACGAACGTTTTGGTCCAACAGCCAACGCTGAATATCGAGAACAGCACCATTGCGATTGTTTGTGCATGGATTCTTCATCACGACCAATTCGAAAGCTTTTTGCTTTGTAGTGGGATGAATAAGATATGGGCCAAGAGCCGAGATCCATTCACGATTCAGCGCTCCTGCGGCTTCTAGGAATATCTCATCAACAATATCTCCTCGCGCCCCACGTTCGAGGAGATATAGCGTCACGGAAAGTTTCCCGCGCGTGAGTTTGAGCTTATCATGGGATAAGAGGACCACCAACGTATCCGAGAAGACGTTGGATGATGTGAGATGATTGATGAAAAGGTTGGCGGCATGTTGATTAAGAAGCTTAACATAATTGCTGAAAATCTGATCTGCCCAAGCACCTTTGCCAGTCTTGGAAAGGAGTACCTTGAGCAAAGGCAGAGAAGGGCCATCTGGATTCTGCCAGTCTGAGCGAGATGAAAGAAAGGCTTTCAAGGATGGAAAAATTATGTTGCCACTATCTCGCCCAGGGAGCATGATGTCGAGGGTTTGCAGGTCCCCGTTCAGAACAACAGGAACAAGGTAGTCTGCTAAGGAGCTGTGTATCCGAGCGTTGTTGTTGACAAGTAAGTGAACCAGGGCCGTGTCGTAAGCATTCTCTTTGAGAACCTGTGGAAGCGCAGTATCGAGACACGAAGCGTCCGGACCAGCGTCAATGATGATTTTCAGCGTCTCATAGCGATCAGAACCGCGATGAAGTAGGACCTCCTCAAATGCGTATCGTATCGATGTCTTCTTTGGCTTGCGAGAAAGCAAAACCACAAGGGTTCTTCTGTCACAGCGTTTGATGCATGCCGTGAGCGCCGCGCCAAGGGGAAGATCTGGAGATGCACCCCATTGCAAGAACTGCGATGTCAGGGTCCAGGCGGTTTCTTTGGATGCGCATTGGGTCGCGTCATGCAAAAGGTCATCGAGTGGAGCCGCTCCACGACCTGCATTATATAGCATGGTCATAACCGACAGCATAAAAGAGAGTCCGTATCGTGGTTCACCGTCCAACGCAAACAGTTGCCGTGTTTGTTTCCAAATTGTCGGCAAAGATGCCTCGGGCCGCCTTTTGGCCAGGAAGGCTTCGATGATGTCTAGCTTTTGTAGTGTGATAGCTCTCACGATGGCTTCGCCTCCGCCGTAGTCCAAGGACGCAGCCGGGAGCAGTGCCCTTATTTTCTCGGCTGCCATTGATGGAGACTCGACCGCTTTTACAAGAAGGCGGTCGACTTCGTCGCCGCGTGCACCTGCGTGGATAAGGGCGGCCCAGATCTGAAGTTTCTCGGGCTTCCTATCTTCCAGGACCCTGTCCGAATGCTCTAAGGCTTTGTTCAGCACCTTCCTTGTGGGCCTGGCTGTCAGGAGTCGCGTCAGCACCGCTGTGTTAGCAGCATCAATTGCGAGCATGATGCTTCGACCATTCGCGTAACTGGCATCCGCCATGCCAATCCGGACGAGATGCTCAATAACGGTGATGATTTCAGGTTTTCCTACCAACTCAGGCTCGCAACATCGAGCGAGCATCTCAGATGTGGTATCGCCGCTGACACCAAGCGTAAGAAACTCGGTGATGACTTCAAGGCTCTCATTAGGCCGGATCCTGCAGGCATCTATCAGCTGTAGATGAACTCCAGTCTTGGCATAGCTGGTGAAGGAGCGGTGTTTGCTGAGTCGCAGTGTGTCAAGCGCCAAAGTCATGTCGCCCATCTCGATAGCAGCTTGGAAAAGGGTTTCGTTCGGGAAAGAGCCGTGAGTAAACGCCATAAAAGTTATAGAGTTGGCCAGGATCTCATGGTCTCGCATAGAGATTAGTGATGTAACCGCCTTGCTGGTCCGCCGACCGGCTGCGCCGGCATACAGAAACATCGTCAGATAGGGTTGTTTGATCTCAGGAGACCATTGCTCGACAGCACTGACGGCGGTATCTAAAATACCCGATGATACTGCTCTTCTCGACAAGAGAGTGGCGGCCAACGCATGGGCGTAACGTTGCTTGGAAGTGGCATGTCTCAGCGCTTCACCTTCGTTGAAATTGGCATCGGCACCGCGAAGTAACAACATGCTCCAAATCTGCAGCGATCCAGACTCTGCTGCCTGGATGAGCGCTTGGCTGAGCAGTTCCGTGCTATTCAGAGCCGGTGATAGTAGGAGAACTCTCAACACGTCGTCCGATCCCGCGTTGGCAGACAATCTGAGAATGAAGTCCCGGCAAGTTTCGGGATTGGCACCCCATTCAAGTAGCGCTGTTACAGTATCAACAGATGGTGAATGATCGCTCAGGATCCTAGCCAATGCGTTGTCTCGAGATCGTTGGGATACTCTGGGCAGGAAGAGTCGCATAGTGGCAGCGCCGCTGACCTGGCTGAAGATGTATTCCAGGGTAGGGACATGATGACCCTTCTTGTCGGCAATAAAAGCAGTATTTTGTGGTGCTTGTAGTGTTGAGGATTCGACGAACTGTAACAAGGCCTCGAGTATGGGTAACGGAAGCTTGAGCTCGATAGCCTTGTCGAGTGCGCGAAGCACCTCTTCACTGGCATAGTTTTTGGACGATTTCCCAATCAGGAACCTCTTGGGCCGAAGAGACAAAAGAAATGCTTCTGCGCCAGCCTTATCGCTTGCATATTGAGGCACAGCTCGCTGATTAGGAGCTGACAGCATCGGGTTTGGGAGAGAAAAAGGTACACCAACCGCAGCCGCGAGTGCTTGCAGTTGGTCCACATGGCGGGCTCTTGGTGATTCAACATGCAAAGAACGCTCGTCGGCGAGTCCATCGCTGGTTACCGACGAAGGTATTTTGCTTTGTCTGAATGAAAAGGTCCTCGACGAAATAGTCGGACTGGCGTACCGTGGGGAGTCCATAAAGGCGAAGGAGAATGTGCGCAGAAACGAGGTGCTGCAGCCCTCTGGCTGGGCAGGGAGGGAGACAGGTGCCACATACTGAGGGGAGTACAGCCTGACTGATACACAGCGGCCATGTCGAATATTACTTTTGGGCCGAAAACGCTGTAATGTATGCAGGCTGTGTTGGGTGGTGATGAGCAGGCCGAGAGCATGGGATGGAGAGCTTTGGAGTTAGCGCTTGGCCCCCGCACCGGTCTAGCATCCGCATCGCGCACGATCCTAGCCGCCACTCTTTCTTCCGCAATGACTCCGGAAGCCCTGGGACGCCACCAATTCTGTATCGTCCCCTATCGCGATGTGTTCACTCAGTTCGCCGCAGCCGCCGGGCGGGCGTTTTGCGCCCCATTGGGTAGGCTGGCATGTTGTCGCCGGCCACAGCCTGCACGTGTTGGGTGACCGAAGCAGATTATTCCACTGCAGCCTGTCATTTTTTAAGAAGCTGCTGCTGCTGCCAGTACCTCGCGCTCAGAGCGTGTACAAAGCTTATCATCATGAACTCTTCACCCGATCGTCATACCTCAGCCCCACCGACAGTTCGCAGCGGCCAGGACTCATTGCAGTCTACGCTGCATGTACGCGAAATTCGAACCAAAGAAAACACTACTACGTACACCAACACAATTGTAATCAACACAGAGCCTTTTGCGAAGCCCAAATCCTCGAAAAAGGTAGGAAGCGTGGTCGAGGGTCAGATTAAAGACAAGAACAAGTCTTCTCTCAGCAGTAAGGGCAGTAAACGTCCGGTAGCTATATCACCCGCACTACCTTTGGAGGAATCGGAGGGCGTTCGCCGGCCTAGAAAAGATGTCAAGACTACTACAACCGCGAAAGTGACAACTGGAGTGCGACGAAGTGACTCATCTGGTGGAGTCTCGCAACCACCGCCAACTGTCTCAGCATCTACAAGCGCTCGATCGGAAATCTCAGGTGACTTGGGCTCGCGTCAGAAATTTCCGGTTCAGCAGACTACTCCCAGGACACAAACAGGCGAGGCAGTTCATCAGCTACGTGGCGACAGCATGCTTAGAATTTCAACAGACTCGTCGATTCCTGCGTCAAAGGCTCGATCGGAGCCGCTTCGTGATTCAACTCCGCGACACCGATCGAATGTAAAAGATGTACAAGATGTACAGCAGGCCATCAAGAAACCCAAGCCAACTGTGACGATCAATCAGCCGCTTGGGCAAGGCATGCAAAGCGGTTCAAAAACTCCACTGGCTCCAGCGAAAGACGCTCGACCGAAATCACTTAACACCCAGGGCTCCCAAACCATTTTGAATGTACGGCAGAGCGTTCAACTTCCACGTGCGACTGATACAAGCAGCCAACGACCTGGCAAAAGTCCGCTCCCAGCAGGTGCTACACGGAAGGCACCCACAGTCCGCACGAGCGTGACAGTCAAGTCGCTGCCTGGTCATAGCAAGACTATCCGCTCATCAGATCCTGGAGTACACAGAGATCATGCCTCAATTCAACCGCCGAATCCAAAAGCGAGCTCCGCAAGAGGTCTACCGCCAGAAGGTAACAGGCGCTCGCATGTGGGCCCATTCGCACGTCCGATGAATGTGCACGAGAACCTCAAAGGAAAAACAACCACAACAGGTAATATGCTAGGAAGCAAACAGTCACACGTGGGCCCACGAACAGCATCAACCAATGCGCATGGAAACGCCAGACGAGATGCAACAAGAGGTGGTAATATGCTGGGTAATAAACAACCATACACGAGTCCACGAACGGGACCAATAAGCATGCAAGGAAGCAGCAGAGATCCAGCAAAAAGTGGTATCATGTTGAGGAGTAAACAAGCACCCATGGGCCCACGAAAGGGCCCAATGAACATGCAAGGAAACATTCAAGGCATTCCAATGGCAGGGGCCAGGGTGTTGGGGAACAATCTATCTCATGCGGGTCTGCGAATAAGCCAAACTCAGATCATTTCAAACAGCCAGACTTCGCACGGATCCCTCAAAAGCTTGCAGCAGTTGACGGGGCAGAGACAGAAACCGCTTCACACTAGTCAAACTACGCGACAACATCCTCAGGGACAGAAACCGCTTCACACTGGCCACACCACCCGACAACACCCCCTGGGACAGACACCGCTTCGCGCTGGCCACACCCCACGAAAACATCCTCAGGGACAGACCACGCTCCACACTGGACAACCCACACGACAGCATCCTCAGGGACAGGCCACGCTCCACACTGGACAATCCACACGACAGCATCCTCAGGGACAGAACCCGCGGCATGCTGGACACTCCACGCAACAGCATCCTCAGGGGAGCAGCGCTCCCAAGCACCTTCCTCATCAACAACATATCCCCGGCAAGCAGCACACAGGTCACCCTTTCGTCAAGCAAAATCACTCTGGTGGCAGCGCCGCCAGGGGACTTGGCCATGTGGGATCCCAAACCGGTCATGCTCAATCTTTTGACGGTGCACAACACGGAGATGATGAAGAACTCGAAGAGATGGCGCATGACCTTGAGGAACTTGAAGAAGCAATAGAGGAGCTTGTGGAACATGAAGAAGCAGTAGAGGAGCTCGAGGAGCTTAAAGAAATAGTGGAAGAGATGGAGGAGCTTGAAGAAATAGCGGAAGAGATAGAGGAGCTTGAAGAAATTGCTGAAGAGATGGAGGAGCTTGAGGAACTAGCAGAAGAAATTGAGGAACTTGAGGAAATGGAAGAGTTAGTGGAAGAGCTTGAAGAACTTGAGGAGCTTGAAGAATTGGCGGAGGACCTTGAAGGCCTGGACGATCCTGAAAAGGACCTCGAGCATGAGGCAGGTGGCGAATCCGAGGATGACGTGGAACGCGACTCTGATGGCACGATGGCCCATGATAATGACCTTACCGACGACAACATCGACCAAAACAGCACTACCGAGGACATTGAGGATGATGTATCGCATCGCGCACATTCCGCTCTGTCGGATCACACCGATCTTGAACAGCTTAGTGGGCAGAGCCACGTCTCTTCGGAACACTACGAGGATGAGGACCGAAGTGTCGGTACTGTAGACAGCGGGGATGAGATCAACGACCACACGGATGCGATGGCCAACGAGCTTGAGGACGAGGAGGGTAGTGAAAGAAGTGGCCATGAAGAGAGTGACGAAGCTCAAAGTGTAGAGGGTGGTGTCAGCGATCACGAAGGTAGTGAACTCGACGACGAAGAGCCTCGCGAATATGATTCCGAGTCTGATCTCGAACACCGAGAGGATCAATCCGACGGGGAAGAGTCCACCAACAGCCTTCCTGAACATCAAGATGACGACCAAGGTGACAGCCAAGATGACGACCGAAGTGAAAGCCAGGATGACGACCATGGGGATGATCAGGATGGCGATCAAGATGATGGATTAGACGATACAGAGAACGATGACCACGAAGATGTCTCAGAAGACGATCTTGAAGACAGCATTGGAGAAGATCCTGAAGGAGGCATCGAGGACGATGCTGAGGACGGCATCGAGGACGAAATTGAGGAAGATCCTGAAGAAGATCCCGAGGAAGATCTTGAAGAAGATGCCGAAGATAGTATCGAAGAAGATCCTGAAGAAGAAGAAGATCCTGAAGAAGAAGATCCTGAAGAAGATCCTGAAGGTGATGTTGAAGAAGAGTCTGAAGATGATGTCGAGGAAGAGCCTGAGGATGATATCGAGGAAGACATGGAGGAAGATCCTGAAGATAGCCCCGACGACCTCAACGACAGTCTTGATGAGGACATTGAAACCCCCGACGAAGACGCTGACGACGAATCACAGAACGAATCACAGAACGAATCCCAAGATGAAATAGATGACGAGCCCGAAGACGATGATCCTGAAAGTGTGGCAGATAGTGACTCAGCAGACAACCCAGATGATGAGGACCATAATGAGCAGACCGACAACGAGGTCAGCGACAGAAACAATGATTCTCATGAGGACGATAATGATCATTCTGCTGACAACGAGGATGTTCAGGGTGACGACGATGGCAATGACTATGATGGCGCTGAGGACGCCGGATACCACGATTAAGGTCGACTTAGGGTGACCATGTCGTCGTAATTTCATCGTCGCGATGGAGATCGATGGTGTGCCATGTTGGGCCGTCGTCGCACGTTGAGAAACATTGTTGCATGCTAGCAGGGTTATCTCTACGCTCTCTCATTCTACACATATATATAGCTTCCCTCGTTCATAGCTATACAATCAACTCAGTCTGTTGGAAGGCTCACTAGTGAAAGGAAATAACTACGAATGCATTCTGGTTTGATGATGGATGTATCGGTTGTTACGTGAGGGTGCTACGGAGGTGTACATGCTCTGAAACGAGTAGAGCCGAAGTAGGATCGCGTCGGCTTGTTGGGCAGCGTTGGGCAGCCCACGTACCTACTGATACCTGTGATCCGACACAGTCCTTCATTCTCCTTCCATATCACATACGTGAGAAACATACTCGCGTACAAGTAGCCAGTGAGCACAATTCAGCGGTTTCCACACCTCAGTGATGCATTATTCGTTGATGCACTACTATTTTCTTCAGTGACGGCAAGGTTGGACATGTAATTGACCAATGACCTCTGGATTGAGATGCAGTCTCTCGGTAACTCTTGAAAGCTGGAAAAAGGCTAAGCTCGACGACTACATCTGATACAGACAGGATGGTATATCTATTTCCGACTTTCGTGACTTACCGAGAGGCAGCCAAAATGGTGCGAATGGCGAGACCGAGCCCTTGTTAGCGCCCGCCTCAGCGCCGACTGTCACACCATGACAACAACACCACGCACGACACGAACATACTGCCACTAGGCATGCCAACTTGTCATAGCCAGGAGACTCTCGAATTCACCCGTCAAGGCTACAACAATGGCTTAAGCCCAGGCTTGAGTCGGCGCGCCTCCCTCGCTTGGCTTATTTTCACGCGTCGTGTTCTTTTGGGCACGACCTGCTGACCTGCATTCCGTCCTGCATAGCCTCGCATCGGTTCACACGAAGTCTACCCACCTTCGCCTTCCTCCACATCTCCGATCATATGCTTTAAAAAGTATCTTGGCATCCTCATCTACGCGCAATGCCAGAGTTGGAAAGAGACATACAAATTTGACGCACGGACAGCAGTACACCTAGGCATACAGTTCATGCTTTCTGCACATTCTGTTTCGGATAATATAACCACCAATGAACTAAATCTCTCGCGTTTGCGGCTCATAATTTTGACACTAGTCAACGAAAGACTGGTGTGAGCCGACGGTTCGCCCAGCCTGGCCGCCCAATATTCAGCCTCGGAGTCATTAGAAGAACACGGCAAGAATACGCGCGGTCGACATGCAACGCGATGGAAGGTGAGAATCACCAACACAGCCGATCACAGTGGTGACCAGTTAGCTATTAGCAATAGAGCATCCCATTGCGGTGGTCGGAACCAGAACATAGATGGCGTTTCTAGAGGCGAGGCTAGCCAAATCCGGCGAATGCAGAGATAGATGTGCGGCAAGATCTCACAGCATTGGGTGTTCAAAACAAACTTTAGGGGCCAGCCTTGTGGGAAGCGCCCTCAAGCTTACCGGTAATCCTACCAATGCAGATCGGCCCGGACTAAGCAATGTACAGGTTTTGATATGCTGTATTTTATTTTCAGCCTCACGCCTAGATGTTCATCCCTCGCGAGAGCACCTTTGCTGGTTCGACCCACCTGACATGTCTCCATCGCCAAACACAGCTCCACAAAATTTCAAACCAAAGCCTGTTGCATTGCCATAGGAAGTATGCTAGATCTTGACCGCTTGTATCAGCTGGCACGGGAGGCTGGCGCTCACGAGAAGGACTTTTCGCCTCCTGTCGAGCCACCAGGACGTGATTCGATAGCGCTGTCCCTGGAAGACAAAAACGCGGTTAAAGAGAAGTTGGTTCTACAAAGAAGGGGAAGTGCCTACTACAAAGACCCCACCAAGCAAGCACGTAACTTGTTTCGTACAAAAACCAAAAAAGCTGCGCTCAACGACTTCAGCGATTGGACATTCAACAAAGCGGAAAGGTTCATGCAACTGAACCATGAAATCCGGAATAAAGGCCATATAGGCCTCGCGCAAGCCATACTCCTCGACAATCCCGAGGATCCTCTCGACGTTGATCAAGTTTACAAAACCGATGACCAAGGCAACGCTTTCGCGACCGGCAAACCAAACGGGTGGCTTGAACTTGTAACTGAACGGAACGACGTACCGTATATACGCTTACTCTGTGCTTCCGGAGCAAGCCAGCAGTCCAAAAACCAGGCTTTCGGGGTTGCTCTTAAGCATGGAGCTATGGGCGCAGTGCAGGAACTGCTTCGCAACCACGCTGATCCGAACTTTGCCGGGATAGACTACTTCTTGCATGCCGTTGCTACGGACGATAAGCGGCTGGTTCGATTATTTCTGACTGCAATCATTCCTGTTCTCACGGAACATCTATCCCATGCTCTGATTCTGGCCGTTGATCGGACTGATCCAGACACCGTTGCATCACTACTCGCGCATGGTGCAGAAGTAGACTACCGCAATGGAGAGGCGTTGTGTACATCTATCGTGAGGGAGCAATTCGAAGAAGTGGCAACGATTCTTCTCTACTCTTGCGGCACGATATCACAGTTGACGCTCCAATGTGCGATAAAAGCTGTGTGTGGTATTACAAAAACGATCGCCAAACATCGCTTCTTCGAACTACTGTTCTATGCCGGAGCAGAAACAGATACATTGGAATTGGAGGCCCAGCTGCTACAAGCTGTAGAGTGTCACGATCGCCCTATTGTGAAGCTACTGATCGACCACGGTACTTCACCCGAAAGCAATGATGCCGAGAGCTTAGGCGTAGCTATAGCAGCTGGCAAAATAGATCTTGTACCTATGCTACTACAAGGACACATCAGTGAGAAGAGCATTTCGAAAGCTCTCGGCGAAGCAGCTGGCCTGGAAGATGATGAACAGTACGAGATCGTGATGTTGGCATTACTTGAAAAGGGCGTACACAAGGATTCGCTTCACAAATGTCTCTCAGAGGTAGTGAGAAGACGACTTTCACCTACGCTCGCGGCGAAATTGATTGGTCACGGTGCCAATTCGAATTATGGCGAGGCTTTATGCATACGCCTAGCATTGCAGCAGAACGACTGGAACCTTCTCAATACCCTCCTGGAGGCCTCTTGCGAGCCTACTATTCTGGTCAAGGTTCTGCCCATCGCCATGGCTATTCAGCCGCGTTCAGAATGTCTTCATGTGGTACGTTCACTATTGCAGAAGGGGATCAGCGGCAAAGAGCTTCATGTCGCTTTGCAGACATTGGCGCGCCAAGCATCCGCCGTCAGCGACTACCAGCTCATGGACCTCCTCATCAAGCGCCATGCTTCGATAGATTTTCGAGATTCGAACGGCAACTGCCTCTGTATCGCCGCCGCCAACCGAGATGAGAGAGCTCTGGACCTACTTGTTGAAGGAGATCCCAGCCCTGATACCGTTTCCGAAGCACTGCGCAACCTGCCGGTATCGCTTGCAGAACCTGATGCGGCGGAGTATGAGAAGAGTGTACGCATCATTCGTGCATTCCTCGAAAAGAAGGCAAGAGGTGAACCAGTTGCGCAGAAACTTGTCGTAGCTGTCCGCGACGATCATCGCTCGAAAATCCTAGATCTGCTTTTACACTACGGCGCGGATGCCAACTACAGCAAAGGATCTGCTGTTGCTGAGGCACTACGATTGCCTGAGGCCGCTACGCTGGGGAAATTGTGTGATCGGCCGGGACTTAGCAGAGAGACATTGACCATACAACTTCCTAATGCTCTCAACCCGAACGGCTACGACTTTCGCAAAGCGAGCATAATCATCACAACCGCAGCTTCGCACGGCCACAAGAGTGTTCTTGACCTTCCACTCCTACAAGAAATCAAAATCAACGGTTCGCGACCAGAAATACTAGATCTTCTCGTCAATTCAGGCGCAGATCCGAACTATCAGCATGGTGAAGCTTTGCGACAAGCTGTGGCTCACGCAGATATTCGTACAACGCGCCTCCTCCTCACCGCTGAACCGAGAAAGTCAACTGTTGCGAAAGCTATCCCAACCGCGATGCAAATCAAGGACGTCAACATCAGGTATACGTTGATGCAAGATCTCATGGCGAAGGGCGATGCGGACATGTACCATGACGCGCTGGTTCAGACTGCCCGGGAAGCAGAACCTGATAACCTAAACCACGTTCAGCTACTCCTACAATATGGTGCTTCACCAAACTTCGACAATGGTGCGGCCGTGACGGAAGCGATTAAAGCAAGAAACATACCTTTGCTCAACCTTTTCTTGGCCAACAAGCTAAACGCCGAGACCCTGACCAACGCGTTCCGACTGACGGTCCGACAACAGTGTTCCCAAGAAGAGAGACGCGAGCTGTATAAAAGCCTCTTCACCTCCAAGTTCACGAAATTTGAAACCAGCGAGGCTTTGGTCGAGACGGTTCGTGTCTCGCCGTTCGACATTGAGACCGCTACCCTCCTGCTCAGTCATGGCGCTTCTGTCGATCTTCACTCTGGCGTTTCGTTGCAAACGGTGGCGATTGCGGGCTCAGTTGACCTGCTCCAAATCTTCCTCGGCACCGGCCCTATCCAGAAAAGCCGGGATGAGGCATTCGTAGCAGCTGTTCGCGCTGGTCTGCACTCAGATGTCAGGCAGGCTGTTTACGTCCCTTTGCTTCAAGCCGGGGTCTCGGTGCAATTCATCAGCTGGGCGCTCCTTACAGCAACCCGGAATCAAGTCATCGACAAATCACTTCTTACGCTTCTGGTCAAGTTCAGTGCGTCGCTGGACTATGAAGATGGTAGTGCCCTTCACGACATCGTCAAGACTGGAGATGTAGAGGCTGTCCGTATAATCCTTGAAGGCTCTGTTTCCAATAAGAAGACTCTGAACAAAGCTTTTGAAGCCGCCATGGACCATGAAAGCGCTACGCGCTTGGCTATCGCGAAACAAATACTGGAGAAGCAGCCAGGTGTTTTTGTTGAAGTGTTATCACGTCGACTAGCTTGGGTTGTCCGCGAGAAAGACAGTGAGCTGTTGAAGTTGTTGATGTCTTACAAGCCTGACGTTACGCACAACCATGGCGAGAGCTTGGTCGCGGCCGCACAAGCTGGGAATGCAGAGTTGACTGCAATTCTGTCAACTAACAAGGTACCATCAGCAACATTGAATTCATCCTTCGAGGCGATGTTGCAGCATCGGACCATCCAAAAAGCTCCCGATGGACTAAAGACGGCCTCAATTTTGCTACCGCTTGGCATCGACCAACATCTACTTGACCAAGCTTTGCTTGATGCTTTCGACGATCCAATCAACAAAGTCACGAGAGGGGTCGTTGAACTGCTTTCGAAATACAAACCAGACTTCAATGGTGACGATGGTAAGGTCTTCGTTCTCGCGGCTTGTTCTGACGAAACGGACCTCTTCGAAAAAATGGCGTCGCAGCTTCCCAGCCTCGATGTAATCATCCCTTCCCTGATCCAGTGTTTTGAGGGCATGCAGGATGATTGCGAAACAAGTTCTGAGGGTGCTGTATCCGAGAAGGACAACGTGCCCGAAATGGTGGAATTCTCCGAAAACGACGAGCAAACTGTGGAAGAGCAGTCCACACGGCCACTACAGCCAACTGTCGAAGATGTTGTTGATGAGGCTATCGAAAAAGATTTCGAAGATCATGTCGAACCTGCGGAGGCTGAAGGTATGAACCATAAGACATATGACCCGAGGGAAGTCATTGGGCCAGATGAAGAGGTATTAGTGGTCGACGATGCTGAGAACACAACCGAAAACGAATCGACTCCCAGGAGTTCTATGAAGCGTATGCCAACAGAGAAAAGGCTGATCCACTACCTACAAATACTCGAAGACCATGCAGGGCGAGGAGATAGGCAGCTCGACGATTTCATCATATTCAAAGCCCTGGCATGCTTCCCCAACGGACACCAGCTTGTTCAGTATCTTCTCGATCATGGTTGCAGTTCAAACAGCAAGATTCAAGAGGTGTTTGATGCGTCGCACAAGTTGCTGAAGTATGAGCTCACGACTGAACCCGAGCAGATGAATGCAGTAACGTGGGCGTTGAGCCGGACGGATCCGGAGATTAGCGAGGAAGTCATACTGGAAATTCTTGAAGGGCATCGTAAAGGTAAGCACATTCTTTGCACACTGTCTGCGTGAGACGATTTTGACTGTGACGCAGCGGATATTTCATTTCGGACATCCATCACTGGGGCGACCGCAGCGGCTATTGCAAGCGCTGGGGGTCGCGATATCGTCTTGCAGCGATTGATTGAGCTGGGAGCCGATGTCTCTTATCCCGACCGTTTCGAGCAAAGCCCATCTTTCTACGCAAGTAGAAATGGCCATCTAGAAATTGTGAGGATTTTACATGACGCTGGAGCAAAGAGAGATGAAGGTAGCTTGCAGGAAGCCGCACGAGAAGCGTATCCGGATATAGTTGCTTTACTGCTAGCATCTGACCACCGTGCCGACTTTCCGTCAGGCATCCATGCAGATGCAAGAGCCGGAAGGACCGCTCTCGAGGAGTTATGTCTGTACGCTGCTCCTGGAGACGATATGGACGATTGGAACGATCGTATCGCTCAGTGCATCAAACAACTTCTGCCAGGCAAGATCGAAAATGGTCAAAACGACAAAACCATGCTTCATCTCGCTCTGCTGAACAACAGACCTGTACCGGTCACTCGCGCTCTACTGGAGTTTCCAATGGTATGGGAGAATATCAACGATGCTACTTATCTCTTCCGAGATGAGGAAGGATACTTCTACTCGCCGACCAAATACGTCGAAACGTTCTGCGAGAACGCGAGCACGGCAACGACGGAAGAACTTCTCATCCTGCTAAAAGCCAAGAAATGCATCGACCGCTTCTACGCTCACACAGTCGATCAACCGACCGGCGCTATCGGCCTTCCTCCACACATCGCCGCAGCGGTCGAAAAAGAAATGCGCGCCCGTCACGAGCACCAAGAAGCCCTCCAGCGCCAAACCGACCTCGCAGCCCGCCAGCGCGCCATCGAGGCAGAAGACTACCGCCGCAAAGCCGCCGAAGACAAAGAGCGCCACGACATCCTCCGCCGTCAGCAACGCGAGCGCGAAGAATCCGACGCACAAGCCTTTGCACGCAAACAAGAGCGTGAGAAAAAGCACACCCAGGACATCCAGCGCGCGCGTCAAAGCGCTATCGTAGAGGAAAATCGTCTCAAGCAACAGGGTCTAGCGAGCGAAGCGTCGAGCCGCGACGCCATGCGCCGCAGCGAGCAAGCAGCGGAATTGAGTCATAAACAACATCTCGCGTCGCAAGAGTACTCTGCGCTACAGCAGAAATTAAGCACGGAACAAAGTTTGATCAGCGCGCGCGAACAAGCTGGTAAAGCAGAAGCGAGTCGACTGCAAACAATGTTGAATGCAAGGAAGGAGGCGGCGAGATATGAAGCTGATCAAAGGATTCGGGCTGCGCAGTCTGCGAATGGGTATTAGGTATTGCGTGATACTGGATGCGTTGTTGCATGGATAATTTAATGTTTAATGTTTGATACCACTACTCATTCCAAATCCCATCCCATTCTCCCTCACACCAGCCCTTTAAAACCCAACACCCCACCACTAAATTACTCCTCCGCGCCCACGCTTCACTTACCTCCAACGCCCCATTCTCTTCCCGCGCAACTACACCCCCACCACCATCTTCCCACACCCCTTTCTTAATTGTATATAGTAGTGTTTTATCCCCGTCGCACATCTTGCTCGCACGGTGTACGTGCCACAACTTCACCCAGTCTTCGCCCCACAGGGTACTGCCCGAAGTGAAATGTATGCTCCCGGGTAGGTCTTTGCCGTGCATTTCGGTGCTTGTAAAAGAGTATATCGTCTCCTGGTCATCGTATTCGATCTTTGGTTTTCGAGCTTCGTAGATACTTGGGAGTGAAGACGCTCGTATTTCGTGGAGATTTATGCAGCGGATTTTCAATATGCCGAGGGTTGCGTCTTGGGAGAATTGGTAGTGTGGGATGTTGGAGATTGAGCTGGGATATATGAATGGGGCGTCGAGTCTGAATGTGCGCGTCTGAGAAGTCACAGTGTTGTGGGTGGGTAAGGCAAGTGCTGGTGTGTGCTGTGGCGGTTCGAAGGCGTGGGCACGGCGGATGGTTTTCCAAGGGTCGTTGTAAGTTGGGAATGTGCGAGAGGTGACGAGAGGGATGCGGGATGGAGGTTTCGCTGTTGGGAGGTCTGCGGGTGCGATGAGATCGTCGTCATGGGAGGTTCTGAATAATGGAGATTCTGGAAATGAGATTGTGTCGAATGGGTTCTTGTCCCAGATGATGGGTGAGTAATGCGGTGTGCATCGGTCGGCATAGCTGGCCAATGGGGAGTAAGGTGGTGTGTACATCGTATTAGATTTGAGAACTCAAAATGGAGGACTGAGCAGGTATGCATGCGGCTTGGATGGTGAGCATATAACACCATGGCTTCCACCGTGTGTCGACGCATGAACTCCATGTATCAGCAGGCGACTCATCATGTGTTGAGGAACCGGATTGACGGGAAAGGTAACAGAGGTACCGTGCGTTAGTGGGGTAGGCCAATAAGGTGTAGTTAGTAAAGAGGAAGCCTTCGGTTAAGGCGGAGTGCAGGATCGGTCAGCGTATGAGTAAGCGCGCATCACGCGACTTTGATATAGCCAGAACTTGCTGTCTAGAATGCAGGTTATAGTATATTATAACATTATTGAAGCACGCACGAACAAGTGCCTATGCCGCCACTGAGATATCGAAGTATGCCAGCCTCTTGTTTTCTCCCCCGAACACTCAACTCCTCCAGCTCGAGGGCTATCTAGATGAGACCGACCGTCCTCTGCTTCATAGTCCTGACATCGACGTTCTGCCAAAGTCCAACGCTGACCCATGTGATGATGTAGACACAAGTCGCAGCAATGAGCATGTATCGCTGCGTCTCTCCGTAACTGAGGTTGATCGCGTCACGCGTGGGGCTGCCAACTGGGAAGCTCTGCTGTATTTCGATAGTACCATAGATATCAGCGAATTGGTCCATGGCAGAAGCAGGCAGATTAGCCATCAAGCGCGCCGGGAATATACCAGTCCAAATGGCGCCGGCAATGGTCTGTCCGATGGCAGATCCAATAGCAATGATCATAGACTCGACGGCCAACAGCGCCGGGAAGTCCTGTTGCTTGGAAACAGCCATGAGAGTGGTTTGTTCCGAGATGACGAGCACACCACCGCCGAAAGCGATGAAGATCATACACATGACAATGTAGCCAATGTTCTCGTCGGGCTGGCGGAACTTGATCATGAGTCCAACACCCAAAATCGTTAGGGGAACGCCCATGAAGAAGCTGTACACCTTGAGCTTTCCGTAGTAGCGGAGAAGTACGCCGTAGACGAGCGACATGAAGCAAGAGCCCATGGTGTAGATATTGGCAATGTACGTTGCATGTGGTATGCTCTGGTTGAACATGACGACTAGAAGCGAGTAGAAGTAGGAGTCCCAGATGTACCAACCAATGTACAGCGAGCCGGCCATCGTATATGTGAAGATGACGGTGCGGTTTTTGAGCAGCGGCCATGGGATGAAGGTAACAGGCGCGAAATACTTCTCCCACAAGCCGAAGGAGATTATGAGCAGGCCACCGAAGACGATAAAGCAAATGATCATGGGCGACTTCCATTGGTTAGTTTGGTATGAGTAGAGGTTGAAAGACAAGAGGAACAGAGCGAGTCCGGTGGCTAGGATCAGGAGACCGACGACGTCAAACTCGATGAAGTAATATTTGAGCTTCTCGCCGAACGAGCGATTGTCGATGCGTGTCTGTATGAGACCTGCGCGGCGGGCCTTGGCTTCGTTGATGTAGAAGATGGCGATAAGAGGAGCACAGACGAAAGGCGCAATGATGGCGAAGATGCCGAAGTTCCATCGCCAGCCGATGCCACCATCAGCCGTAGTGCTCTCAACAGCGTAGCCATAAATCCAGGTCGTGATGAGCCATGGCGACGCAGCGTACGCGACGAAGAAGGCCCTGTTCTTAAGCTTGGTTGTGTCGGCGACGAAGACGGTCATCGAAAAATCGATGCTGTTGTAGCCAGTGTAGAAGAAGGTGTTGGCAGCACAGTACGCCTTGACATTGTTGCAACTGGCCATGATGATAAGACCAATGATGTAGCATGAGCAGCCGAGACATAGAGCAAAGGGACGGCCCCAGATGTTCATGATCTTAGCGTAGGGGAGCTTCCAGATACCGGCCACAATCGAGGAGATGACACCAGTCAGAGCAGTAAGTGAGTGCTTTTGGAAAGCGCTGGTAACATATGGAGCTAGCGTGCTGGCGCTGCTGGACGTGAACGAGACGAAGAAGTTGAGAAGCCACAAACTGGATGTTGTTAGCAAGACATTCATTTAGAGGCTCAGATGAGCTTACCAGATATAGGCAATAATCAGGTCGCGCTTCGACCAAACGTGAGTAGCGGCTTGGACAGCTTGGACACCAGGCTCGGCGGTGGTGTCAATCTTGTTCAGCTCCTCGTCATCACTTCCAGACAAGCTGTTAGCAGAGCGAGGCGTGCCCAGTTTTTCATCTGGACGTGATCCGTCCATGCTGGTATGACCGTCAACGGCAGCTGGAATATCGGCGACATCCTTGTGGTCGGGCTGGTTCGCAAGAGGTGCGGAGACCAACGCATTGGAGGTCAATCCCTTGAAAGTGAACCCCATCTTGAGTGTTGAGTTCGATGGGTCGACACAATGAATGGAAGTAAGGATAGATGAAAGTAGAGCTGTCGATCAGAGCTGAGCAGCTGCGTCTTGATATAGGTGCCCGGGATCAACCCACACAGCTGCTGCATCCCCCAGCCCGCGGTGCCCGGTTGTCGGCTCGTCATGGTGGATAAAGTCGCTCGCGCCGTTGTATTTTGGTAGGCAAATCACTTGTTCTGGTGTGCCGAGCCATTCCTGAAAACGGCAATACACTCGAAAGATCCCACGGATGCATGTCGGCGTCCCCTACAAGCGCAATGTACACGAAGCTTACCTTCCTCAAACGAGCGACTTGGCCGGGATTAAGCTCCCCGAAGCTCGGCACGCAGCTTGTGAAAAATCTTATCTCTTGATTCTCCCCCGTCAGCGGCGTCGAATACGGATTGCCGGTCCAATAAGCGGGGCCGCTAAAATATACGCGCATTATCAGATGAAAATTTTGATCTTATCATTATCTGATGGAAACGTCGAAATTGCGAGGCTGCTCGATGGCTTGCATGCCCGATGAGCTGCTGCTCGTCATTGAGTTGTCAGGCGCGGGGTAAGAAGAAAGGTGGGTGTCACAGAGGGATGCAAGTGATATTGCGGTTGCGGTGTCCTTCGGATATTGAGTCCTTCAGTCGATAACCGGATCAGCTCATATGAGTGGAGCTCTTTGAAAAACCCTTCGTTGCTTGAAACATTTGCAGCGACGCCACGTTTCTGGGCATCAGCACAGGATGCCATGCCGAAATGGCGGGTAGGAGCCTTGCCCGTGTAGTTCGTCGAGCCCCACAACGAGTCGTCCAATCACTGGATCCCGCACACCATCGTTCATCCTTACAAGATATTGCCATACAAAGAAGCCGCGCACACGAGACGCGACAACGCGAATGTCCACAAGAAGAGGACATTTAAGAATAATATCTGCGAGAGCTGCAGCAGTAGAAAGGACCACGAGAAGTTGAGCGTGCCAGGGAGTCTGGAGTCGTAATCGTTGCCCAGGAGCTGCTTGACAACGACCATGTAAATACCACAAACGAGCCTTTGTGATACTCTCGGCAGTGCTAGACGGTGTTAACTAAAGTGTAGGTCAAGAGCGCTGTCCCAATCCGTTTCAACTTACCTCATGCCTCCACTTCAATCGACAACTTCGGCCTAGTTAATGGCGAACAAGTAGCAAGCAAGGACAACCTACAAACCTTCGCGAAATGGATGGTATAGCTGGAAGGCTTTGAGGCAATGCTGCCTCTTACGATCGGCATCACAGGCGGACGCACACGGCCTTTTGCGAATATCCAATAAGTCAACCACAATTGTCGAAGTGCATTCCGGAGCAATGCGCCCGGAAGCTTATTGGGGACAGACGACGCGGTGGCGCTACCACTCCAGAAGCAGTTTGCCGGATTCCTTTTGCTTTGCGCCACGGATACGGTGATGCATCACCTGTGCCCTTCGCTAGGAAAGGGCGGAAGCTACTTCACTGAAACGTAGGCGACGCTTTACGTTCCCCAGGTTTTCGCGGACTGGTTTTTTCTTCACTCAACAACTGCAACCGCATATGTCTACAGCACCACCGCTGTTTACCTCAAGACGAGACATAAATCAAGTTTTTCGCAATAAGAGAAGGCATAATGTGTTCGTACCAGCTGGGACGCGCCGGTTCACAGAGCCCCATCTTGTTGCTGATGAAGTCTGCAACCTGGGATGCCAAGTAGTGTTTTAAGACAACATGTCACCGACGCAGCCTTTTGAGCTCGTGAGTCTCGACAACTTCGAAGTCAGGCTTCCCAAGGGACCCCCTCCCAATTGGCCACACAATCGCTGAACAAGTGGACGGGTATCTCAGCTGCCGGATAGCCTACGAGTACATCGGACGCCAGACTGCTGATTCAGTTCTCTGTGAGATGCAGTAGGAGCAGACTACGGCGCTAGTTGCATCAAAGAACTTCACCACCGCATGTTTGGTCCATGTCCCTACTGAAGACATCAACTTCTTCCTACCTAATGGAGCCGGCACTACTCAAACTGTCAAAGATGCCCTCCAGTTGCTCCAAAAGCACCCTCGCGAGAAGATATGGATCACCGACTCTGAGGGCCTGGGCAGCACAAGACAAGGACTCCTTGCTACGCCAACTGAGTTTGGCATCATCATCCTAAGCGACCCTCAACGGCAAGCGAGTGGTCAAGTCGCATACGCCAGTCACCACACTGTATATTCGATTGTACAGGAGCTGAAGGATCCGGACGCGATACGCTGGAAGTCAATCCCTCGCCGGTTTCAGGTAACAGCTGCATTCAAGAAGTTTTACGGCACAGATACCCTCACAGCATTCAAAATCTAGACGGTGGCGAAGCTCCGAGGGACTATTGTAGAGGGCCTCGGTTTTGTTGACAGTGAAGCTATTGTAGTCCAATGGGGAAGGACAAAGCTTGACGGAGACGCGCTTCGCAGGATTCTACTCGAAGACGACAAGGTGATAAGCGAACGTGACGAATCAGGCCTGGAGTTCAAGATGGTGGATCTACTTCAGATTTTTCGCTCCTGTACCAACCTCGGCCATCCTTGGTCTCTGTCGCAAGTATGGACTTCTTTCTTCCCGGCTGAAGCAGAGGACCTCTGCGATTGGCGCATTGCGATGTTCAACGCAAGTAGGACTTGCGATCTGCTGCTGAAACTGATGGAAAGTTTGCCGCGGTCGATGGAGGAGCTTCAAGAAGATTAAGTAGACATATGTTACCTATGAATAATACTGTCGCAGAGCAGAATGGCTACCAACAGCATCGTGCTCGATGCCGACGATGTCCGCAACCCTACTTACTCCGAGCTGCGCGCCGGCTACCCCCAAGCCCGACTTCCCTGGTACACTGGTGGACCGCCTGGCTATCGCACGCGCCCAAACTTTACAAAAGAAAACCTAGTGCGCGGCATGAACTAGACGTGCGGAACATACTATCCCTAGCAGGGAGGGTTGCAGTGCTTGTACTCACGAAAAGGCTGCATAAGGCAGAGATAAGACTGCAAATGGGAGCTTGCTGAGATGTACGAGACAGTGCCTACGCTCTTCTCTGAAAATGACCAGCGTGATAATTACCAGTATTTTGGCGCTAATGTATGGTGAAGGACTTTGTCGTCAAGATCAAGTTCGTCAAACTGCAATAGTCTCTCTAAGCAGCGAAGAATTCGTAATACACACCTGGCACACACATGCTGTGGTTCATATATCTTGATCTGGATGATGAAGAGATCGAAGTGCATAACGACAAGACGCTACTCGATGCACTCCTGGGCAATCAACAGATGATGAACGATCAAGTTACGCTTTAAATGAAGTCACGGACGCATTCGAAATTATGTTATACGTATCTGATAAAAGTCTTTGATACCGAATATCTTCGAACGTTGCTGCACTCAATACACCCACGGCATCAAACGCAGGCAAGATGCCTAAGAGAGTGAAGAAGAAGAAGCATGCGGGGAACACGTTCTATCTATTCGCGGTTGTCTAGCTGTGACCAATGATGATGATGATGATGAGCGGCCCAGGTTGATGAACTTGATGGGCGATCCAAGTTCATGAAGTTGATGAGCGGCCTCAGTGGTATCGTCAGATGCACGTGACACTGGATAGCCACCACGGTAGCCCTGGAATACAACGAGACTTCTAGGCAGCTGCGAACAAACAAAACACTGAGACTTGCGGGCAACCGCGAACAAATAAAACAAGCGAAACTTGCGGGCAACCGCGACTCTGGAATCATCGAGGAGACTCAGTGCATAACCTCGGCGAATCTCATGTGCCACAAGCATCTGGCAAGAGGCAGCATTTGTCGGCTCAGTAGGATCTTGACAGCGCGGAGACTAACCGCAGTAAGGTCGCCATTGTCGGGTCCCATGTGTACGTAGGAATCGGCGAGTCCGAAACGACAGGTCCGCAGGGTTTGCATTTTGAGTGGAGACTCCGGCTCGAGACCGAGAGAGCAGAGTGTTCCCACGAAGTTTCTGAGACGATGCATCGCGTGAGCTTGATTTAGCTGCCTAGGTACTGTACTATCAGTCAGCTCATCATCTCTCTCCAGGGTGTTGCAGGCATGACTCAAAGAGGAAATGAATTTTCGCGCAGTGAATTCGCAACGGCCAGTTGTGAATCTTCTCTCATGACCACGTCGCATGGAAGTTGCGGCTCGATTGCCCGCACGCTTCCACTTCGCGCGACGGAGGTATTCGTAGATCGCCACACAGAGGTTATGTTCACCGTGAACGATGCAGTGTGTACGAAGAGAGTGGGAACGGGAGGGAAAGAAGGATGCGGTTGCTTGATGCAAGAAGTCTGCCTAGTGCTCCTCTCCTCTCAAGTTCTAGTATGCTCAAAATGGCAGGAGCGACTCAAACAACAGCGCAGGGAACTTCAAGATGCTGGACCGGCATTCCAAACGCGTGATGCAGACTTGTATGTATTACATCCCGAACCTTACAAGTCCTCTGTGATAATCGCCCAGCCTGCGAAAAGGTATGCCCAACAACCGCCATCTCCAATTATACATCTCATTCCGTTTACAGACATACAGTGTACCCAAAACGCCAAAGCTAATATGCAGCAACATCTGCGCCATTCCGTCGATGACTATCGATCACTAGATGGCAAAGAAAAGAGCAACTGCCGCAACAAAAAGCAACGGCGAGACCGTCAAAGAGCTGGCAGCGCCTATGGTTCCGCTGGTAGTATTACTGGTCGTGCCAGACTGTGCAGGGGCCTCGGAGCTGTCAGTCGTTGATCGAGTTGCAGACGCGATGATCGAAGGGGAAGCCGCAGCCGATTTGGCGGGTACTGAAGTGGGAGAACTAGACTGAAGCAAGGTGTTGGTTTGTGCAGGAACGCTGGATGGGGGTGGTGTGCTGGAGGGTGTAGGTGTGTTGGCCTGGGTGGAAGGACTTGGAGTGCTGGTTCGCGCCGGACTCATTGGCCTGGGGGTGGTTGTTGTGCTGGGGGGAAGAACGCTGGGACTGGGGCTGGGCTCATTGGACTTGGGTCCTTCACTTACTGTTTGACCACTTGACTTGGCCTTTTCTGCTACCCAAGAAATGACTTCTTCGTTGTGCTCTATGAAATAGTTCAGGTGGTTCCACACGTCCACTGGTGTGCTTCCGACTGCGCACATGGGGTCGCCGCTGTGGCAGTAATCGCGTAGACGGTCGGAGTATTTGTTCAGGGCTTGGAGTTGGGAGGGTGTGCGTGCGCGTTGGCCATCAGAGTTAACGCCTTCGCCGATGGTGAATTTCTGGTTCCGCGAGCGGATTACGGCGCCGAATGTTACTGCTGCGACAACTTCCGAACTATCAGCGATTGCATTCTAGGAGGCATCATCTATTCCATACCTTTTGAGCCTGTCGCAGTGTCCAGAGCCTGGCTGATCGGTTGTTCGCAGTCGAAAACCTTTCCGCCTCCTCCACCGAGAATGTCCTGTGCGACTGCGGCACCTTGCGAGAACCCAAGCAGAATCAACTTTGCGTTGGGGCACTTTTCAGCGTAGCCCTTCATTTGCGACTGACCATTGGCCTGGCCCTTTGTTGCAGACTTGCACCATTCATCTTTCCCCCACGCAGTGCTCTTTGCGGGATATTCAATGCTCTCGAAACTGCAGTCTTTGCTTCCAATGCGCGAGCAGATTTCGTGGGTGATGTTTCCTTGACGGCCGGGATATGGTTCGTCTGAGCCGCGAGCGATGAAGACATGATACGGTTTGCAGTCGTAGGATTCGAACGCCATTATCTCGGTAGTGTTGCAGTAGACGTTCGGGTATGGCGCGTCGCAACGCTCTTGCGCAACAGCCACAGCCGCGATTAGAGCGAGCGTAGAGAGTGTGGCCCTCATGATTTCGGATCGTTTGGATGTAGCGAATGTAGTTGAGGGATTTAAATGAGAGAAAGAAGGTCCCAAGATTAAAGTATGTACAAGAACTACCTCTCCAATGCCAAAAGAAAGCAGGCGAAAGACGATAAGGAAGCCCAACGACCAACTTTCATTCTATGATGAAAGCACACGACCTTGTTTTATCAAGATGCGCCTCAATCTGTGAACCTGGCCTATCTAACGCTGTTGCGTAAGACCAACGGGTGTCGGCAGCTGCCAAGCTGTGGCGCCCCGTCTTTTCTGGAGGTCTCGAGCCACAAAGTTCATTTGAAGCCTCCTCGGACGCAGTAACACTGGCTTGGATGCATGGTAGATGACGCGGCAGAGTCAAAGAAAGGGGTGAATATCTGAAAGCGTTTGGTTGTCTGGTGAAGGTGTTCATTGTCGGTCCTGTTGCGGTGCTGCCTGGCTTGCTGTTGGTGGGGTGCCAGCGCCACAGCACAACCCTGATCCTAAAAGATTGCTTGCCGTAGACTCAATGCGGGTCGATCTCCCTCGACCTCAAAATGTGTCACTGCCTATATGTCCACAGAACGAGTCGCGCCTACAATCTACAGTAGGGAGGACCTGCTGCATTCCTAGGTTCGACGTGTCCAGACTCCGGCAAACCTTGCCGGCATCCTGGCCTGGTGGACGCTCCAACGTGGTTTTACAACGACATGCGCTCGAATCATATCCGGATCAACCTCCTTCGCATGGGGGATGGAAATTATGCGTGTCGGCGAGGCACCTGGGACCTGTCGCAGGTCCAGCTAAGGGGTGATCGCCGTGAGTGGCCCTTCACAACCCGCTATCCATCTCTTTCACATGTATATCTCGACAGTGATTCCGAAAGCCCAAGCCAAATTCGACGATGCAATGTACCCAACGAGTGGCATCGTTGTGTGCGTTCAAACACATCGCGATGATATCGTGAGTGCTGAAAAGGGCAACCGAACTTGACTCGTTAGTTTGCGAGTCGCAGAAGTGTCGCTACCACATTGCGCAGTCTCTAAGAAGACGTGTGTATCAAGAACAGCATCGGACGGCGTGAGGAAGAGGTTTGAAGAAGCCGGAGGTTGGAAAAGAGTTGCTTCCCTAAGGCTAAAGCGCGCCGCGCCCACGTGCGATGACGAGCCAATAGCGTCAATTCCCTCCACCTAGTTCTCGTATTATGCTTTAGGCGCACCGCACTACAGCGACACCGACACCGAGTTCGAGCTTGGCATCACATCACAGTGTCAGACCAAGCATCGCAGACCAAGCACCTTGTCTTCGAGTCACTACATCAGAAACCAGAGCTGAGTGTTTGGAAATTTGCATTGGGGTATCATAAACTACATCTACGAATCTACCACTCCAACCGGTCATCACACGTCAATCTCACGTCGAATCGATCTTCGCCTCGCCATACCTCGCCGCCCTTATTTGCGGCGGCGACTATACTCCTCAGTTCGCTGATCATCTCGCCAGGTCCGGATGCAAACACATCTGTCCTTCCCATCACCGTGTTGGCGATGAACTCAGGCACCAGGGAGTTGAGGGCTGGTCGTGCTTGGTAATGGTTCAAGCCCAGCTCCGCCTTGGACACGCCGTGTAGTGAGATTGCCGAGGAAAGGGATGCTCTTGATGATGATGATTGCGAGGTGGATGCAGGCTCGATCTCTGTCGCGCAGTTGTTGGCAATTGCCTTTTCTGACTTGGCGGGAACACTGGGATCGACGTCTTCGATTGCGCGGGTGACGTAGATGTGGATGCGTGCTCGCAGGTTGGGGCACTTGCGCTTCAAGATGGCGAGTTCGGGTGCTACCCAGTCAATGTCACCTCGGCGACGAATCACCCATATCAGGGACATGTGGCGGTCGACTGACTGTGGTCGGGATGCGAGATCGAGGAGCACGGGAAGGACGTAGGTGATACCTGTACCCCCGGCGATACACAGGATGTTGGAGTCGGTGGGCAGGTCGCGCATGGTACGCTCGCCGTACGGTCCAGTGAGAACGGTGGAGAGCCTCGCATCGGGCATCAGGCCCTCATGCGACTCCTCATGGTCCTTCATTCTAGCAGAGCGCTTTTCTGACAGCTCAGCAATCTTCTTCGTCTCGCCCTTCTTTGCGCGGAAGATGTACGAATGTCGCTGCGTATCGGCACCATACACCGGCTGACTGAGTGGTGTGAACGGATGCGATTGCCAGATACTGCTTTCCGGGAACATGAGGTAGAAGTGCTGACCAACATCCCAGGCATCTTGCGGGTGGTCAAAGTCCAGGCGAACGACATCACCGTTGGTCTCGTCCTTAAAAAAAGTGATGTTCGCTGGAGCCGCGCGGAAGCCCATGTGTCCGGAAGGGAGGAAGTTGTAGTGTAATAATGCAGTCCTGCCAAATCGGATGGCACGGTCGATCAACCAAACGATCAAGCCCGGCAGAAGGAAGACCTTGAGTTGTTCCCAGTGGCCCCAGCATCCGCCGATGTAGATCATGGCAAGGACGTAGTGCGACTTGCGGAAAAACTCATAGCCCGTAAGACGGATGGCCCATGGTGTCGACAGGATGACAAGAAGGGTGAGCAGGATCATTGCGACAAGACCCCAGATCATGTAGGTCTGCACGATCCACTCGAGGCCTATGGTGGGTTGTGGCTGATAGAGTTTGATTTCGACGATGCACCAGCCGATGGTGTGAAGTGCTGATTGCGCGAAGATGATGTATCCGAGCCATCGGTGCAGAAACATGAAGCTCTGGTAGGGGAGACCGGTGACAAGCGACAAGATTGATTCGCGGCTGGACAGTAGGACGGAGAGTGGTGTGAGAGCATATGCCAGCACACCGACCCGATCCGACCATGGCCCAAGACCCGTTCGCGTGTTGTAGACTCCTGGCATTTTCTTGACCGGCGTGACCCATGTCTTGTAGGTGATGCCGATGAAGGACCACAGAGTTAGGTAAGAAGTAAGTACGACGAGCGTCAGCACCTGCGTCCTCGTCACCCGCCCAAAGATGGGCCTCGCAGCATCCGGGAGAAGACACTGCCTGGCGTATACTGAAAGAGCTTTCTGCAATCTCGCCCATGCACTGCCCTTCTCTTTCACTCCTTCTCCTGCTTCGGTCGGCAACTGCACGCCCGATGGCTGTGATTGCATAAAGTGTCGTCCGATGGCCCAGACTACCAGTATGCTCCCAATAGTCGCCCAGAAGATGCCGGTGTAGTACATTCCAAGATCATGACTTTTGTACACAGTGTCGAGATACTCGCACGATCCCTTGTCGTTGGTACATGGCACCACTCGATCGGCATATCCCCAATGCGGCTCCACCGCACTCGCCTCGCTGAAGTTCTGGATATGCACGCGCGGGAATAGAAGTTTGGCGGCCATGGCTGAAAAAGACGGGACAGCAACAAGGACGACGATGCAAGAATATGAAAAGACTAGGTGAAGTGCGTTTCCCTACCATTGACATGACACCCATTACATATGTAGAACCAAGTCTCGGCGCGGCCAAGTGCCTAGGGTGGAGATCATCATGGTGCTGCCCGCCAAGCTTCTAGACGATTGCCGATTTTGCTAACGCGGCCGAAGCAGGCATGGCGCGAGTATGTTTGAGCACATAACCCCACAACTTTACGGAGTCGTCAACAGTCAACACGGGCTAGAAACACCGAGGGCATGGTGTGGCGGTAGCATTGCGGGTGATGTTTGAGCGCGTTTATTACCCACATGGCGCCCGCGAGGTTTGCCTTGGTGGGTACCTAGGTAACCGCGCCGTTGGATACCTATATCTGTGCGTACTTCGGTCATTTTGCTGGTTTGACACCTGTCATTGGAATTCAAGGTTACTTGTTTGCTGCAACTACACATCCGCACGTGCGAGGAACAACCAAAACATACATCGCCATCATGTCGCACGGTTCGCACTCGTCTGCAACGAATATGGGGGCCAGCACATGCAAGATGGAGGTCAGTTTGTCTTCTGGCCACTCTACTACTTCAATACTCACAAAACCACAGATGCTGTGGAACTGGAACATCGTCGACTCGTGCTTCATCTCCTCGTCCTGGCACATCAAGAGCAACGCCATGTTCGCCGCATCCTGTGTCGGCGCCGCGCTCCTCGTCGTCTGCCTCGAGTTTCTCCGCCGCGTCGGCCACGAATATGACGCCCATCTATTGCGCCAATTCCAGCGCCAACTGCGGCGCCAACAAGCTGCGCTGGCGAATGCGACACCTGCGAACTGCTGCGACGGCGTGCCAAATGTAGGCCTGCAGTATGCGACTTTCAGGGCAAGCGGGCTGCAGCAACTTATTAGGGCAGTTATACACGCCATCACCCTTGGCCTGGCCTATCTGGTCATGTTGTTGGTCATGTACTACAACGGGTATATCTTCATCAGCATCATGTTGGGAGCAATATTGGGCAAGTTCTTGTGCGATTGGATGGTTGTGCGGCTGCCGTATGGTGGGGAGGGGGAGAAGGATGAGAGGAGGACTTCGGTTGGGGCGACGGGGCCGTCTGGGTGTTGTGCATGAGTAAGGAAAATGTGGTAGGATAGTGGCGAGAGAGACTGGATGCAGTACGGATCCCCCTTACGTATCGAGAATGAATACCACAACTTGAGCTTTGTTTTCTGCAACCCAATTCCAGCCCAGCAGAACCATCCCCTCCACTCCACTCCTTCCCTCCCCAAATTTCCACACAGTTCGCATCACCTTTCCCCCTCACAAACCCATCCCACCGCCACCGACGCATAATCTGCTCTCACAGCGGTGGTCCAGAGCCTCACCAAGAACGCCATGAAGTGCCACAGTGGAGAGCGAGCAAGTTCTCCACTCACATGCGAGTTGTGGCAAACATAGTTGTCAGAGGTGAGCACAATTTAATTTTTCGTTTGCGGAGAATGTTTGCCGCCGTGGCACGGCCTAGATGCGCGCGGCAGAGATGGACATCTCCGGGTTATGAATTGGGCTGGATGTTCGGATCGGTCATTCTAAGGTTACATAGTAGTAAAGTCTGAAGGATTACAGGTATCTTTCAGCGAGCGGACGTGGGTCTAAAGTGGTGGCATGTATATATACAGATGGCTTTGAGGGCTTGGATGGTGCGCTGGGTTGGGTTGTGGGTGTTCAAGATGTGGTATAACTGGTTGGATGGATCGGCAATAGGTAGGCGGGGATAGCCGGGTGCGCGTGATGTATTGATTGAGCTTGTGCTATCCTGCTGTAAGTCTATGCTCGCGCAAGAACAAATAAGCCTCTTCCAGGAACACACCGACACTACAAAGCAGCACGTCAAACAAAGCCATTGTGCTACGCGAGAGATCCAGAATGTGTTCACCAGAGGAGAATATCATGAGATGTGGCAAGTAGATAGGGAAGAAGAGAAAGTGACGTTGTGATAGTAACGACGTGATTTAATTGACACAAGAAAAGAAACACTAAACTCACGGCTACTTCCGCTCGACTGACTATGCCGACTCAACCGGTACCCCAGTGATGCCGATACTCAAGCCTTGCGGCCGAGATTAAAGCCTCAAACCAGGGCAGGGGAGTACAATGCAGCACAATCGCTCGCGGAAGACAGCTAACCAAAACAAACAACCTCAACCGCTACTCCGGCGATGCTGATACTCAAGCCTTGCGGCCGAGATCAAAGCTTCACACCAGAGCAGGGGAGTCAAAACAAAAACAAGAAAACACCAGACTCCAAACCCCCTTCACCCCTACGCCCACAGCTTCTCTACCTTCTTCGCCAGCTCCACTAACAGCTTCGTCGACGCGCGATTCTTCTCCGTCCTATTGCGGAGATTGCTCAGCAGAAACACCAACTGCTCGACCTGCGTCTTCATGACGCCGCAGTCGCCATCGCTGGGCAGGAAGCCAGTCGTGCCGCGGGCGGCCTGCTTGATGGCGGTCAGCACCGGTTCCATCTCCTTGCGGCGCGAGACGCTGATGGTGCCCGACGGCACCAGGTTCCGGAGGTTGTCTTGGAAGACTACCAGCTCGTCGCTGATCTTCTATCGGATGACAGCGACCTTGGCGTCGACGGGCGGGGAATTAGAACCTGAAGGCGCCGCGCTGCCATCCAGCACGCTTGGAGGAGTGATGGTGATGGCGGGGACTGGTGGATGAGCCCTGTTGGACGCCACCAGAGCCGCGAAGCTGGTGAAGTTCTTGCCGGTGTTAGGTCCCTCAGGGGTAAGAACGGCCACGGGAGCGGCCACGTCCGCCTGCTTGCGCTGCACGGAGGCAGCGTAGGTCTGGAAGTTGACCGGGATGGGTGCCGCGACGAACGGCAGAGCTTCTTCGTCGCCGAGTGGGTTCGTCAACGGCACGGCGGAGTGGATTGGCTGGGTGATGGCGAGGAAGCCCTGCAGCATGTGGCTCACTGCGTACATGTAGGTGTCGGTGAAGCGTGACAGGACGGGCGCGTTGAACGTCTCCAAGACCTTGCTGATGCTGGGCAGAGGCCATGCGTTCTTGAGGATCTCGGCGCCGGTGGATTCCAGCAGGATCTCGTTCTTCATCTCCTCGAAGATGGCAGCTGCTGGCTCCAAGACCTCGTTGATCAGCGCGGTCGCGGCCTGTGGGAAAGTGACTGTGTCTCCGCCGTCGAAGGCTGTCAACAGCTTGGTGATCTCAGTGTCGAGCTTGGGTCCATACTCGGCAAGCTTTGCGACACGTGTGTCGTATAAGGTGCAGGCTGCTTCGAGCAAGGCCAATTTCTTGGTACGAATGATCTCCTTCTCTTCTGCCCGACGCTGGCGTTCCTCCCACTGGCGGCGCTGCTGCAGCTGGTACTCCTGATGAAGGTCGAGGATGTCATTGAAATTCTTCTCATAGTGGTAGTTGGACAGGATGGGGTCTTCGGTGTTACCTGAGTGTCCGGATGGTAGGCCAACGCCGACGTTTGCGCGCTCTGGGCCAAGGATCGAGTTCAGGGTAGCCGCGGTACGCTTGCGACGCTCCTCGTAGTCGTCGCTGGTGGGGTGAAGCGTGCGTACTGACTCCATATAGCTGGACTTAGGCTGAGCCTCTGCAAGAGTGTAGTGAATCTTGGGCATGCCGCCGTGATAGGTGTTGCTGCGCTCCTTGGTCACGCCGCCTTGGACACGGCCAAGTGGACGTCCTGATGCGGTATGTACCCAGTCTTTGTGTTTCTCTTTGGTGAGTTCAAGCTGGGCCTTGCACTTGACCTCAGTCGAGGGGATGATGTGGATCTTTCGATTGAATCGTAGACGCTTATCTTTGTCGATGCGGCCGGAGCGAACTCGGATCTTGTGGCGGTCAGTGAATTGAGCGAAACATACTGCAGAAGTACTTACCTTGGACAATGCATCAGCGGTGGCCTCCCTGGCTCGGGTCTTCTTGTAGCCATTGAACCAATTGCCAACACCGGTGTACATGCGAACAGGTGTGGAGGCCTTGATGTGATCCTTGGACTGCCAGATACCAGTCTCTACTTTGAGCGCCATCTCGTTGTACTCATGTTGTGCGCGTGCGCGGATATAGTTAGCGACGTTGCCGGCTTGTCGCTTGACGAAGGCAGGGACGATATTGGGCGCCATTTCGTTGAACGAAGCGGGTGGAGGTTGAAGTGGGAAAGGTCTAGAAGATCAAAGGCTGCAGTGGTCGAATGGAAGAGTTGTAGAGGAAGTGTGAAGCTGTGAAGGTGTCGACTGCTCTTGGTCGCGAGTTGAGGTCGGCGAATGAGTCGTAGAGGTGAGGTCGAGTGAGTGCGAATGGGTGTGGGTTTATGAATGAGAAGGAAACAGAGAGAGTCTGTGTGCCAAGAAGGAGACCAGTGCTATTGTGCGCGGGATGCTAGTCAGGATGTATTGTGATGAAGTGAAAGTGAAGAGGACGGTGTGATGAGCAATAGGCTGTGGCAATACCGCGAGGCGGTTAGTGGGGCAAGTTGAGAGCAGGTTTGACACGATATGTTTGTGTTCAAAACATATGAACAGATAATCTTGGAAGAGTGCGAGTGGTGGTGAATGTCACGCACACCTTGTTACACAATGTCGTTCATTTCTAAACCCGCCTTTGTCGATCAGAAAACAATAGCATTGTTTAACAATTAGCACACGACTCCAACCGTCTTAGGTCTCGCACGACAATTCAAGGATACCCTGCGAAGGTGAGCAAAGCTTTTGTATATCAAATCGTCCCGATGGTTGTCTTATGGGATGGGTACGTTTTGGCGTGAAAATTGGAGACATGGTGCTCCAGTTGAGTTTCCCTACAATGCAATTCTTTTTGTGACTCTTCTCGATTTCGAAGGTCGCGATACCGGCAAAGATCATTGTGAACGCACAGTACCTGAACAGATGCGATGGTACGACCTCGTCTGAGCGCTAGCTCGAGAATTCAGCGCGGCTGAGCCTCTCATGCAGGTGTTCACACTACATGACGGCTTTTTATTACGATGTATGAGAACGGCGTTGCATTGTCGACACGGTGATTTAAGAGCCTGGCTAGAACTGGCATTCTACGAGACAGCTTCTCGTAGGTGTATGGTTGGGTGAGGTGAGTGACTTTATGGATTGGGATGAAGTGAAGGTTGTGTGAGTTGAGATGGAAGTGAAAGCAAGTTTTCGTGTCGTGTCTTACAGTACCCCACTTCTAGTGCAACACCCCACATCGACTCTTCAAACATCACTACTCCCCTCATTCATTACAAATGACCATCGTCAGATTCTAACCTACATACCATTCTTTATCTTCTGGCGGCCCTCTAACCGCTTCACATAGAATTTATCATCCTTATTGAGCCTAATGGCCGAGGGTGTATGCAAAAGCCCACCTTGGAGCATGACGATGATTCAAGTGAAGTGCCAACAGCGCGAGAAACCTCAGAGCTTTACGTGACTGCGAGGAAGTATGTAGCAAGTTCTGATATGCTACGACCTAGGCTGAAGGTGTATAGGGCTTCTCATTGCTCTGGGCTGCCTACCGCAAGCACCTGGCATTACGCGCTGTTACTTGGACGGCAGCACTACGACCCGTACGCCAGAGCATCATGCCGGCGTATATGCCATAAAATAATGAAACGACTGCCACAAGAAATGCGCGACATTATATACGAGAATCTTCTATCTGGAGAGCGCCAGCATGTCTTCGCGTCATCTGCGGACACGAATATCCAGTGGGATGCTCATTATTTCGAAACCGGATACGTTGGAACGAGAATGTTGAGAGAGTTGATCGAATACCGGTATCGCTCGATTGAGATCCATTTTGATCAAGACATGGTGTCTCTGGGGCGCTTTCTTTGCGACTATGTCGACGGCGTGGGCGTGCCACGGGGCCAGCTCATTAAGAAGATCAGCATCATGTTGAACCAGAAGGACATTTCGACGAGCATTGTGAGACTTGCCGATTGCGTACCATCTTTCGTTCCTCGCAAGCGATTGCTAAAGAGCCTTGAACATCTGTTCCTGCTACGACGCGGTGCTTCAATCCGCTTCTACTTGAGTCCATCGAACTATCGGGCTCAAGGGCCCGAAAACATCCTCGAAGGGTCAGACTTCCAGGAAGATTTACTGCAGCTTATTATACTACCAATCTTTGCTATTCTTCGCCGGCTGAAAGGCGCTCGATATTCGATCGCTACTGGCGTAGCGGGAATGGATGGTCGAGCCTGGCCGAGCGACGCCACGATGTACCATCTTGAAGATAGTCAGTCTGTTTCGACGCGACCATCACTCAGTATTAGGGGTGACCTGGATCTGGTCTGGCGGCAGGTGCAACCCATCTCGAAACCGAAGCTTGGCTAATAAGTGGCCTGGATAGGCGGTGTTAGGGGGCGACTTTGCCGAGTATTGACAGCAAAAGAAGTATGCTGGTCACTATTGTGGACCTTTGGCGGCGTGAAACAAGCACTTCAGTCGGTAACGTGGAGTGGAAAGTGAAAGGTATACGTCACGTGAGCACGCGTCATGCGTCATTGCAGCGCTTGCTCTTTCCCAATCCGGTCCGCCAGCCCACAGCTTCCAATCCTACGACCTTATAACGGCCCAGCACTAGCACCAGCACCAGTCCTCAGCCCTCGAGTCAAATCAGTCGCTATGTACAGTTCACTAATTCGACAAGTGCAGACAGCACTGGTATAATTACAACAGGGACACGCCCGGGCGCAACTTCATTCTTTCTCCAACCATGGCAAGCGAAATTGCCTGGCGCCAGGAGGCCAAGAGGTAAGCCATGGCGTCCCGTTATATGGCTCTTGACTGACATGTGCATAGAGCCCTCGATCGCGTGGCAGACCTTAAGGAGGAATTCCGCGTCAAGGCTAGCATAGCCACAACGCCCACAGCCAAGTCGTGCGCCCATCAGAAGGTGAAGCAGAAGAAGGAGCTCGAGAGCACCGGCAAGAAGCTCAAGGCTGCCAAGCGCAAGGTTGACGCCCAGATCGAGGTGCAGGCCAAGCGTCAGTGCCTGCAGATCTGCAAGAGAGTCTTCGACAAGCTCCCACGCGAGCTGCGGAATATGGTGTACAAGGGACTTATCACGGAGAACAATGCGACCTTCTACGACGGCGGTGCGTTGGGCAAAGTCAAGCTAGCAAAAGGCCGCAACCCCCATCAGCACTGCTTTGAAGCCGACTTCACGGGCCCAGGCATGCACAGGGATATCCTGGAGGAGCTCAATCGCAACTGCGCACGCTTTGACTTCCGCCACTATCACAGCCTGCTTGGAAAAGCTTTCAATCACTACTCTGACCTCGGCTTCGAACTCGCTCCGCTTCTTGCTAATATCGGCGTCACTATCAACACCCACGACCTCAAGACTCGTGAGACAGTGTTTGAGTGCCTGAAGGAGCTTTACAAGCCTAAGCAGGGTGCAAGCGTTTTTATCTTCGTCAAAACAAGCGGCAAGACGCAAGCGAAAATCGCTCACTCTTTCAGCGGTATCCTGCGAATGATCTTCGACATCCTACAAGACCTAAAGGCTGCTGGCTACACGGTCAACGTTATCATGAACCCTTCTTATGTCCAATCTAACGTCAAGAACAAGGATGGCTGCAATTTCTCCATCATCCACGAGCAGAAGTTCGGTTATCTCTTCCACGCCCAGACAGTCGCAGACTTCTCAATCGCGGGCATCGACAACAAGCTCAATGAGTACTTCGTACAGTATGGAGCCTGGTGGAAGTATAGGGCCATTCCCGAGTTGTCTGAGACGTGAGACTTCGGAGATGGTGCAGGTGAGGTTGCGGTACCATGTGTCAAAGTACACCAGGCTACATATGGTGTGTGAGAAATGAATGATCAAGGGACTCTAGCTCGGTCTATAACTACTCGAAGGTCTACCGCGGTTACTTTGAAACGTATCACAAGTGCAGTTCCTAACCGCGAAATGCAAATATGTTTACACTGAGGACTTCTCGGGTGCTGTGTGAAAATGTGAAGACAACGCCTTGAACACCTCCAGGATCTCATATTGAGTCTCAACTAGTGTATTTGAAGTGTAACAGTAATCCAGGTTGAAGGTGTCGCGGTGTAGAAACAGCGCATATGCAGGAAGAATTGAAGGATTGAACTAACGTTGTATTGTGTGAAGCTACGAACAGTAAGTATACTTGATGGGCTGTAAACAGCGCTAGTGCAGGAAAGGCAGCATCGTCTCACCAGAGGTGAGGTGCCACTGCACGTGAGGCAGGAGATGCCCTCAACCGTGACAGAAGGCGTAACGTGGCACGACAGCCCCGCTAAGCTGAGCTAGTGGAGCGTGCAATGCTTCCGTCGTTCTCTCACCCTCGCGACTTCATGAACTATTTCCAAACAAGAACATCTACTCGCTACCTTGGTGTGGTCTCACTACCAGCGATGCTACCACATCAGGTGTCTGCTCCGTCCGGAGCTTCTACTATCACGAGCACGTATCAAGATGAATGGATCGAAGCAGTCGGGTAAGTTCCGCATGAGAGTTATGCGATCGCATTCCCTGCAAACATTCATCGCCTAACAACCTTCGCTCTCTCTCACTCATGTCGAGTGTTGCGTTGAAAGCGCTAACATCCGTCTCTAGCTCCACTGGTGCGCGGCTTTGCGAGGGATTCACGCCCATACGACTCCGCGAGAGAAAGGCAGACCTTCTCCGGGCACGAGCGTCACCATCTACGGAGACAACCAATGTCAGGAACAGAACGGGGCATTAGTCGCTGGTCCCATTCGTTTCTACGCCAATACTCCACATAAAGGCAGCACTAATAATCATCCACCCGATGCACACAAGTTGTCCCTTCCCCCAAATCCGTTACCGTACTGTCCCGACATTGAATTACTCGGCTCAACGGTTTCGAGAGAGATGTCTGTATACTTCCATCGCTATAACGAGTTTCACCTTACGTGCGTCGATTCTCGTACCATGGAGAAATGTCTGAAAGAAGGTCTGTTCATTCATCCTGTCAGATTCGATGAGGTGTTATCGCCTGATAATTGATCAGATGAAAATAATGTTCATTGTGTCTGTGTTGTAGAGTTTGATCTGGTGTCAGATCTAGTACTAGTGCGCCAAGGCGCTTGTGCGACCCCCTCCTATTTCATCCAGTGTTGGTAGCCTCACAGCACCCCTGATATCTGACACATCCAATCAAGAACTTTGCAGTGTCTATTGGTGACGACACTTCCGTCGTCGGCTGCGGGATATACAACGAAGAAGCACTCAGGACCGGAAGAGACTCGATGGCTTCCCTTGATGATTTGGTCAAGTATGCCGCCGACAACATCGAGTTGAAAGTACTCCTATGGACCCGAAGCACTTCCCAAGATCAGATTCAGAATTTTTGTAAGACACTGGATTACATGTTTCCTAGAATGGATCGTTTGAGAAACGCTGGATACTTAATAACCTTAGTGCTTGATCCTGGCACCGTCTCGCGCTCTGAGAACGGATTGCTCAGGCATGAGATTATTCTCAAGCGTGAAGACACCGAGTTCTCGATCGAAGATTACATGGACGGGCTACGTAAAGTGAGCATTTAAACATCTCGTTTGGTGGAATATTTCGCTAATTCCACTCGCAGTCAATCCGGCTGCAGAACCAGAAATGAGCGAATACTACTGATGTTTGAGACAAATGGGAAGTACGGCCAAATTGGATCTTCTGAGACTGAAGGATTTGTGGAGCAACAAGGCGGTAGCCGAGGAGAATGCATTAGGAATTGGCGTCATGCGAGGAGCTTCACTACACGCTGATGCAACGTGCAGGAGCTGGACGCGGCAGCCATTATGTTTCTTGAACCGGAAGGTATCGCCCGGAACTCTGTATTATTGTTTGGTGAGGGTAGCAACCTCGTGGCCCAATGGATCTTTGCGGAGAGCAGTTATGACTCTAGTTTGAACCCAAGTTTGCGAGGCATTTGCCGTATCTCATTGACGTCACATCAATGTACTGACGACTCAATCTACTTGTGTATGTTAGTGATCTTGTTATGAAAACTGAATTAAACTACTTCTTCTTGCAGAGCTAGTCAGGCCTCATTGTTGCCTAGCCCCGGCCTAGCCTCCAACAACATCCTTTTAGTCACTGTAAACTTCTGGCTACTTACCTATTTAGTTCAGTCTTTGCTTCTCTCTCTTCCCCATTTCTCGAATCACCGACATGACCACCCTTCCGCCTGATTGTGCTGACCTGAATGCTAGCGCCTTACCTTCTCGCATTGCGGAGGCCCTGAGAAGCGGATGCATCCAATCTTCGAAGTGAGTGTTTGACTCTTCGTAGTAGCATGATATTTTTCGCGCAGACTGATTGGAAGGAACAGTACTGCTGGATCTGTTCACGGACGGATCTTCACGAACGCTTCGATCAATGAGCGGAGGCGCGACCTAGAAGAGGCGCTCGCATTTCTAGAGTGTGTCGACGAAGCGAAGACGAGGACCTTAAATCTGAGTCAGTAAGTGGTCGCCAAAACGCCTAGAGAACTTCGCGACATGATCTACGAATACGTTAATTCAGGACGTGAGATTACTGTCGTCAACCCCAACCCCTGCGAGCACTTTCCCTTTGGGGCGGAATCTATGCTCAACACCTTGCTGGAACTCAAGCTCGAAGTAGAACCAGGTTGTATCAACTTCACCCGTAACCCAGGACCTGGTGCAACCGATACATGAAAACCCGTGCACCACAAGCTTCCCGATCAGCCTAGCTCAGAAGCTCTCGGCGAACAGATGTGCATGGAACTCCAAGAGAGCTTTTATCGACATGCTCGTTTCCATTTTGGCTACATCAACTTCGCCATCATTGCAAAGCTGCTCAGTCAGGACGCATTCAGTTTTCCCGTGCGCAAGATCAGCGTCTTTGTCTCGATTTGCGATTATAGTCCTACCCGCACCTATAGTAGTCCTAGAAAAGCCGCCGAGCATTTACGCACCTCGAGGATATGCATGGACAAACTGGCTACCCTTCCTGGCCAGGGATTGAATCTCTTCATCTTCGCTCACGGTGTAAAAGTGGGTCCGTTCTTGCTAGAGGAAACATCGCTACGCTTAGCAGTCGAGGAGGCTTTCAGGGAGACGCTGTGCAGGGTATTTCCTCGCTTGGTTACTCTCCAGGACGCCGACTTCATGACATCACTGGTAGTAGATGCTGAGATGCACCAACACCGGCGCGGAAACTATTTAAAGGTGCAGAACTCCTAGTACATCTCCACGCCGGACCATGCTGAGTTTTCACCGGACGGTTACATGGCCAAGATGAGAGAGGTCAGTTCGCGTTTTGGACTTTGATGCGACCAAGAGATATCCATTGACTTGACTACTAGCTCATTCGCTGCCGTGAGGAATCGAAGGAGGCTACCCAGGTGCGGTGGAGCTTCAGGGTATTTAACCAAAGTGACAGAAGTGGTTGCGTGCTAGGATACCCAAGAGATTTTAGCAACCTCATAGGCGTATAGATACGGACGTAGTCTTCTCATCTTCTCGAAAAAATAATTGCGTACATCCTGAACGCTCCCGTCATCTTTCAGCCGGTACTCGCTTCCTACACCAACTAAATAAATGGCGTTTGTCTGCGAGGCATGTACAAGCTTCGATGGATATCCTTGGCCAGAATAACAGACTGTCTTCAGTGATGCGAATGCCGTTGAAAGCTGTCCTCCAAAAGCTGTAATTCTTGTGACGCGGATGCCTCAACCCAACATTGCTGTGATGGGGTTAGTGTGCCCGCTAGTCAGTTGTGAACGTGTCTTCTTTCGTCGTGAAGGAATCAACCTCGAAGCCACCTTTCGCTTCAGCGACACTGCAAGTTCCAAAACACAAACGTATCCCGTGCTGAAGAATGCGATCCAGATTCGAGTGGGATTATGCTATCGAATGCAGCTTGCATGATGCGGCTCACTCGTCATTTTTCCAATGTTTTGGTGTTGAGCGGATCGACCCAGGCAAGGCACGTGCTGCGCGCCCCTGCATATGTCACGCCGAATCCGAGCCTCCACATCCGTTTCGTCGCCCGCTGCCGAACTTAGTGAATGCCGACGCAAGCCTCGCGATTCTCGCCACCAATCACCCGGATTGATCAACGAAAAGAGCAACGAACAGCTGCCCTCAATAAGCCACATATGTTCAGCTATGCTTTTCAATCACGTGAATCCTTCGCGAAGACCCTGTTCGTCGCAAAACCCCCTCGACTTGAGGCGATCAAGTGCAGCACCAAGCCCATTAGTGCGGCCACCTCACTTTGTGGCAATCAAGTCATAGCTGAACAGATTGTGTGACATACCGTGCGGACGATATCAGGGGCTCATATAAAGAGAGAACAAAACCCTACACTTAAGTCGTTCTTTCCGCGTCGTTTCCAACATGACTTACGTTCATCGAATAGCAGTTGCCAATCCCGAAGTCACTGCATATCAGATCTTAGTATCAGAAGCACATGGAGAACTCGCGGAAGACCGAAACTGGAATAACAGCGACAAAGTCAATCCCGGTGACGCTGTTCTTTATCACCATGAGTGGACAAATCGTAACGAACGTCCGTTTGCATTCTCCTCGGCGAACAAACAATGGATGCTCGATGTCGAAGTTCGCGGACTCAATTCAGAATACCATGGAAGGACCGTAGAGCTTACCATGTGGGATGAGGACACGTATGCTACGAGGTTCCACAAGCGTTCGGCTTTCTTTGCCCAGAGCAATCAGCCTGTAGCTTCCGCTGAAGGCGTTGCGGTTTTCCGAATAACTGGTGACGGAAAGTCGCCACTGGGTTTCTTCGGCGCCTACAGATTTTGGATCCGACACCCAGGTGATCACCACTCCATTGGACCCAACCACAGCGTTACTCTCGAGGCTTATTACCTTTCTACACCAGCCCTGCCATTATTTTTCGGTAAAGGCATCCCGCTTCTTTTTCTACGCATGTTTGTGCTGCCACAAAGAGATTCTATTGCGGATCGTAGCATCGAGAAATGGGTGAGCAACGTGACGGAGATCTGCTTCGGTTCCAAGAAGCCGTTCGATAGACAACCATCAAGCACCAAGGACCACTGGCTGATTTACAACACTACCGGTGGTGGCGCATCCAGCTTCACGTCCGGATATGGCAGACTGGGATTGAATTTGGAGGCGTGGCTGGATGCGTATCGAAACTGGAAGCAGCATAGTGTTTACACTCGTGTCAATTGCTACGACCAAGCTGCGATCACCGAGGTTGCATTGTGCCTTGGTGTTTCGCACCATCAAGTTCACTGGGAATACCACCAAGTACATGGCTTCATCGACACCAAGCTTGTCGGGTGGGGACGGGTCAACAGTCCATATTTCGATGACATTAAGACCAGGCCGCTCTACGAGAACAAACAAGATCCAGACCGAGCGCCCTTCAACAACCATGCGTATCTCTCGTGGTCGAAGAAGCCTCTGACGCCGGAATTCTACGATAATTACAACTACATCATGAGCGGCGACAAAATTCCTGATCATGCAGCATATGCCGAAACGGCGAAGGGCTTTGAGGCCAAGCACGAGACGAAGCTCTATATGATCGATGCCTGTGGAGGACCGCATGTTGGGAATGAGAATCGAGCGGCATACGAAGCAAAGATTGAGAGGATTCCAAACTTCACCGAATGCTTCTCTACGTATGTGAAGGACTCTTACAAAGCAAGCCCTGCTAAATGGAAGGAAGAACACCACCTCGGGACAGGTGTGACAGAATTGCATAATCTTCTTCCAGCCAGTAAACAGGTTGATTACCAAAATGCTATCAAGCGCATCATCAAGCTCACAACGACTACTGGCACGCCTCAAGTGTTGATCAAACCGAACATCCCGACGCTCCAAGACGTCTTCCGGAACTACGTCAACCTCAGGATGCGGCCGCGTTGGAACGACAACAGCAAAGAATACCCCATCCGACCATACACGATGCGCGACGGCACCACTATCCACGAAGTCAAGATCAACTTCAGCTTCGGCGCGCACACACGGCTCGACAGGGCGGCCTCAATGCGCATCGCCGTCAATGACAAGCCAGGTGCCGCGCAGGAAGCGCTAGCTAAGCATCTAGCTTTCAAGGCTCTGTCCATCGAAAACGCGGGTGCTAAGTTGGACAAGAGGTCGAGTGTGTACGAAGTTGTCAAATATTACAAGACGGTCCCAGTGGTTGGCACGTACTACATTCGGGCGTTTGTGTGGCAGAATGTTGCGGTTGAGGTTACGGTTGAGCATGATGATGAGTGGGAGGAGTGCGATAATGCGCTGTTGAACAAGGTGTTTCTGAGCTTGATTGAAATGTAATGAGAAGGGATAGCGGGGCCATAAATCAAGGCATAAAACAGTGCGATTCGGAGGCTGTCAGAAATTGTTGCAATCTGCCTACCTTCTTACTTGGCCAGTCGAACCTTATACCTCATCAACCTCTCGTCCATCAGTGGGACGAATGTAAGTTTTTTCGATGCTCATCTTGCCAGGTAGAATTTCGATGGTGCCACATCTTGAAAATGAATCTAGTATGCGCCTTAAACTCAGCCTCATGTCTACCTCACTTCTCTATTGCTATTATTGTGAATCTATCTGCCTACTTGTTTTGATCTTGAAGGTACATAGAGCAAAGAAGACACTTTCAGCTGAAAGATTAGAAGCTGTGAATCAAATAAATACGAAAGCAACACATCATGTCAACGACGGGGAACTGTGAACGAAGCTTAGCTGTGCAGGACGTGATCATAACACAAGGAAAGCTGTCGATAAACAACGCGGTGAAGCATCGTCACTTGCGCTCCTAGACATGTAAAATTGGATATCTTGGTAAGAAGATAACAACTACTGAACGCATTAATGTAACAGCTTTTTATACATGCCTTCTATTCTACATTCCTTGCGGAAGGTCACCCCGCTCATTGTCGGTGCTCATCGTTTGTTACCAACTCTGCATGACTCGCATACCACGGAAAAATCACATGCAGTAACCCGGTCGAAACAGTATTGTAAAATAATTATCCTTCATTGTGCCGTCTTCGTCAGATCAGTTTTCCGACAACAATGCGGCCTGTAACTTTTCCTCAAGTTGCAGGATCCTCGTATGACGTTCTTTCGCCCAGGGCGATTTTGTTTCTCGCCACCATCTGCCGACTTCAGATGCGGATAGCGGCAGTTCTAATATGAGTTGCAATACAAAGTCATTGGCATCCAAACACCGCAGAAAGAGACGGGTTGGGAAACTTCCATGGCTGCAATGTGAGAAGTCTTCGTATGCTTTTTTGAGGTCCTCAATAAGCTCTGAGCGATTTGAATTGTTTTCGATAATGCCTATCTCGCATTGGAAAAATATGCCGAGTATAGTAAGGTGGCAGGTACATTGGGAACATCTACTGCATCTTGCGGGGACTCTCCTGCTGTGGATACAGCCTTCTGGGCACCACGAATTGTCGATTGATTGCGCTATCTCTGCATAAGCATGAAAGGCTTGCTCAATGTCTTCCTTGTCTGTCGACTGCAAGGCTTTCAGCCGACGATCTATCTCGTCCGTACGGAACTTAGTGTTTGACCAGGGTGACATAGCTAAAATGGGCTGCGGCACGGAAGACCCGCCAAACGCAGAGAACACTGCCGCGAGTGCCACCGTGTTTCCATAGACTAGGATAGCACTGAACAAGATATTTCGGAGTTCCTTACACATCTCGGGTAGCACAATCGCATCGGTTTCGAATATGGTCTGAATAGTAGGCATACATCGCGCTAAAGCGAACATGAGCTCCAATTGTAGGTGTTCGGACCTGAGGCTTGGAGAGGAACCGAAATCCACGGTGAGGAGTTGTTTGATGACAAAGCCTTTGACTTCATGACCACGTACAAGATCCGTCAAAATTGACAAGAGCTGTTGATAGCTTTTGATTTCGATGTCAATAAGCCGCTGGCACATAGCAGCGTCCTCTTGTTTCACGGCGTATAAGATAGCATCTTGATACATTCTTTCGTAGGACGTTGAAGCAATCTTTCGCCAGCGGTTGTGTTCTTCGCGACATTGGACGAGGAGTTTGTCGTAGTCAAATGTCGTCATTTTGGCTCCAGAACTGGCGCAAACAGCACGATGAACCAAGTGTCCACTCCAAAACCCAGGATTCTCCAGGCACGATAGATCGCCGTCGAGCATCAGGTTATAAAATACGTGGAAATCAGTCGCAGTGTCAGGATGTCCTTGCGATATCCGATATGGATAGGGATGGAGATCTTTGGGACTAAGTAAATGCAGAAGGGAAGGTACGCCTTCAGTCATTGCCCAAGAATATATCAGCATTGGCTCCTTCGATGCAAGGGATCGTGTATCATCGGAAGACACATGTGCGGCATGCTCTTGGCACTTCTTCAATTCTGACACAACCTTAGCCTGGTGTCGATGGTCATGCCAAGGTCGGAAATGGAAGAGAAGCTTTCGATGCAGGGCAACGTCCTGAAATTTGGTCCAATTAAATGAAGACTTGGTGAAATTCTCTGTGTGGAAGACCCAATTGTCGACGACATACTCGAGTAAACAGAATTTGCGGGTCCATGACGAAGATGGTCTGACGTATGCGGGAAGAGTAAGATGTATGCGACGATCTTGAGATGATGGTGGCGTTTTCTTTGCGGATCGAGCCCAAGTCATAGCTTGCCTGATCCTTGGTGCAAAAGGCACACCCCTCCAGAGGAGCTCTTCGGCCGTCTCACGCTGGATGTTCATCTGTTCAGGTACCTTGACTAGCTGTGTTTCGAAGTCAGAGTAGCAAAGGTATGTCAAACAGATTGCCCCAATATGTTCGTCTATCGAACGCCTGTCATACTTTGCTGATAGCAAAGACAGATGCCGATCATTCAAAGTCGTAGACAGATATTGCTGAACCGTGTGGTGAGCGAAGCTGACCGTGTTGTCTTCTGCGTTGTATACCACAAGGTTGCCACAGTCGGCGATCAATCGCTCGCCTGCACCCCGGGCAATGCGATCCATGGGAAGGCACTTGTCGCTTGGGTCAAGCGCAATAGCTTCTTCGATCTCATCAAATCGCAGAGCACGCTTTGCACCTGCTATCCAACGGAACATGCTGCGCATAGTTTCGATCTTCATGGCACCTCCAGGGTCTTGGTGTGTCTTGCTGATGATTCGCGCGTAAGTTTCGCCGAGGCTTCTTGGCAGGTTACGTAGGATGTGTCGAATCGCAGGTTCAGTGAGGGCTTGCCTCAGCTCCAACAGCTGGAACTTGACCCAGAGCGGCCTGCAGATAAGTGAGTTGAGAAATAGAAAGCTGCAGAGAACTTAAGCTTACATTCCTTGGGCACCAGCTACTAGTGCCTCGCATACCTCTTTCCTCAACCTCGGGTTATTTGAGAGGGGACTCATAATGTCAGCTTCATCAAGACTGTCCTGGACGTAGAGAGTAATGTCATCTTTAAGGTAGGTTTGCGACAGCTGAATGTTCCAGTAAGTGGCCATCGCTTTGCGAATCCAGTACTCTTCAATTCGACTGGTCAGGAAGACCTTCAAGTTCGGATGTTGCTTGATCAACTTCCCGACCAAGTCCAGTACGTACAATTGATTGTCTTGCGCAATCTCATCGATACCGTCTAGAACGACGAAGACAGTGCTGAAGTCCCGGAGAATTTCGAGAAGATACCGCTCCAACTTTTCTAAAGTAGGCAATGCGTTGCCGTCATCAAACAGGCATGTTGAGCCTCCTGTAAACCTTTCGAGGGAAACGCACAGAAGAGCTTGTTTGAGCAGACTGGCAACCAAATTATATGGATCTAACGACGCAAAGTCTGCGTAGTCGCAGTAATAATGACAGACAATCGAGGAGTTGTAGCTTTGGGAAGACATCAAAGACTCCACAATAGTTGCTGCTAGAACGGATTTTCCGGATCCAGGTATTCCGTAACAGCACATACAGTCTGATGTCGGAGCGCTGTACCAACTTGAATACTGGTCAGTTTTCTGTAGCCATGCATTAGTCCCTGAATGCCAGAGGCTGATGAGCTTCGAATGCTTGCCAAGGTAATCGATGGAAGGGAGGGCAGTCAGAATCCTATGGCGTGTAGCTAGCTTCTCATTCCGGAGCTGGAGGGCGCGATTTGCTAGCTGTATTTCGAACATGCGGGCCGCTTCGATCCTGTGCGCAAGACGGGCTTCTTCTTCGACTTGTTTGGAATGCTTGCGAAAAGCGAGCATATGCTGTTCGAAGTCCTGACGGAGAGGTTTCCAGGCTGCCTTCAAGACAATGGACAGTGGTACTGTCTTGGCATTAGTTGTACCCAGATTCGTATGATGAGACTCACTTATTGATCGTTTTGCATTCAAGAAGAATTCCTTGACATGGACACAGAACTTCAAGATGTCCAGATATCCCTTTGATAGTGCAACTAGAAGCCTTTCGTGGTCGCGATAGATACTCCCGTAGATACGGAACCGTGGCAGAACATCGCCGATCTGTGCAAGCATATCGACCAGTCTATCCTGAAACTTGCCCGCTTCTCCTGCAATCTATGCGCATCCGTCAGCGGAGAGTGATTATCAAAAGCATCTCGCGCCATTACGAACGAAGAACTGAAAGATAGGAAGGTATTGAGAGTGCACAGATGCCACTTGCGCCAAGTGAAAACAAACTTACATGCAGAAGTACTCGTATGCTACCCCATATCGGGCTCAAGATGAGGCCACACGTGTTTGCATAGACGTCGAGGGCCTTTCCGTAATCGTCTATTGCGTCGACGAGTGATGAGATGCGCTGCTGTAGAGGCCAGACCCTGCTCTCTTGCGCATGTCTTCTTTGTATAACACTGGTTCCGTAGAAGAGGTTTTCAATCGTCGCGGACTGGAATTGGGACCTCTGCTCTAGCGATAGGCCTTCCAAAAACTTGGCCTTGGCGACTTCCCAAGGTTGCGTGGGGAATGGTAGACTGGCACGGATACCAGCCATGCTATTGAAGTAATGCAGTCCGGCCGGACAGATTTGAGATCCAAGTCGCGATGGACAGATAGTTTGTTCTTGTTGGAAGAAGGCCGTGAAGATTTGGGAGGAGGTGCCAGCTCTCAGGCTCCGGTTGTCAACCTCGCCAGAACCACCAAGCGTGCTCAGCCACAAGCCACAAATGCAGGCCCAATGAGATGGGAGGGCACTCCCTCACAGCCCGTCGTACAAGCCTTCTCGAGCCGTGCTGTCTTTACACAATTTGGAAAATGCAAAGCCCGCCTTCAGGTAAACTCGTCATGAACGTGTGGATACTATCAGCTCCAAAAACATCGCTCTGATCCTATGCCAGTGCTCCTGATCTGCTTGGATAAAGTCTTGAACCCTTGCAATACCGTCGAGATCGTCCCGCATGTGGTCTTTTGATGAAGTTCCATTGAGGATCACGACATCCAAATCTATCACGAGTGCATACAATGCAACAGCCGGAACGACTCCTGTAGCCTCAGCAAGATCTGCCACAGGCTCCGACTTGAGCAGCGCAGGATTACCTGTCAGTGTCCAGAAAGACTGGTATGTGATGTGATGCTCTTTGCAGAACGCGCGCAAGGGCACATCGTACCGCGTTTGTGGATAGAAGCGATTTTGTACCACGGACGGTTTGACTGTCGCAGCTTCATAGAGTGCTTGTAGGACTGGAAGCGCGACATTCGAGATGCCTAACGTACGGATTTGAGTCGGAACGTAAGACTCCAGTACTTTCCACGCTTCTATCGTTTGTCTGATGGTGGGCAACGGGGAATGCAACAGTAAGCAGTCCAAGTAAGTTCCATTGTCCGAGTCAAATTGGACTCGCAAGTTTCGAAGCGAGGATGCGACTGATGTTCGGATTTGACTCTCCAATGGCACATCTGGATCATATGGCATGTTGCTCAGATCCTGCCCGGCAGGCGCGGTGTATTTGGTTTGCACCTGTTTAAAATCAGTCATCATCTTCAAAACACATGATTTCGTGCTCACATAGAGATCTTCCCTTGTAACAATGCCTTCCGAGTACGCCTCGCGAAGAGCCTGACCAACCAGATGCTCTTGATAATGGCGGGGCTGAGCTGCGGTATCAACGCGTCGAAAGCCAGCCACAAGGGCGTCCTTCACCAGCGCCTTCGTCCGGTCTTTCTTCCAGGCGGTTCCGTAAATGAAAGCTGGCTGCTCATCGTGCAGCCTTGAGATGCTGGTTGTGGAAGCTGAGGATGTCATAGCACGTGCAGACCGTGAATCCTTGATAGAGCAAGAAAGAGTGTAAGTGGCAGAGCGAAAGTTCGGGCGGGCGACGAGCATAATTTGATACAGGATTAGATGTGAAAAGGGAAGTGTGCGGATGAGGAAGTACCTGGCTGAGTAAGCGATTTTGGTGACGCGATGGCGATGCCCCACCGTTCCGAATCGGAAAGTACCAGAAGCTCACCAGCGACCACGCCGACCTACACTTCTGTCACGCCTCCACGACCTCATTCCTCCATATAATCCTCCTTTGATCCTACAAAATGGTGCGCCCTGATGGTGCTCGCGATCCTATTGCTGGCCCGGATACACCACAATCCCCATTCCCACTAAAATTACAAGGGCCCGTCATCAAGGGCTTCGGACGAGGCAGTAAAGAGGTAGATAACCCCATACTCTATTGCAATCACACTCTCAACTGCTCCATACCAAACACACCATCCACCATCCACCCACCTCCCAACTAACACCCCCAAAGCTAGGGATACCCACGGCCAACATCCCCCTCTCAGGCCTCTCCATCGGCGGCAACGACGCCCTCTCCTCCGGCATCTACTACGGCTGGTGCACCCTCGACCACACCTCCATCCCCGCCCAAACGACCGCCACATCAGTGCCCAGCGCAACACCCGACACCTCGGCCCCCGCGCGCTCCTCCAACCACGCCGTCGCCGACCTCGAATACTCGCCCTCGCAATCCGACTCCAGTAGTGGTTTGACAGTCTACCCAACCGTGCTGTCCATCGGGTATAACCCGTACTACAAGAACACGCAGCGCAGCATCGAGATACACATCCTTGCGAACTTTGACAAAGACTTCTATGGCGCGACGCTTAGTTTGGTGATTTTGGGTTTTATACGGCCTGAGTATGATTACGTGAGCAAGGATGCGCTGGTGGAGGATATCAGGGAGGATATACGCGTTGCGCAGCGGAGTTTGGCGAGGGAGGGGTATGTGAGTTGGAAGCAGGATGCGTGGTTGAGAGGAGGCGAGGAGGAGGAGGAGTGGAAGAAGAGGAAAGAGGGCGTCGAGGGGAGGATTGGAGATGAAGGAAGCTGTATGATGGAGTGAAGCGAATGGAATAGAAATGGGTATAAACATAGATAGCTCGACCTCACGATTGCATAGCGATGGATAGATCAAAATATCAACAATGAATTATCAATGGTTCTGCACCGCAGTGGTATCCGTATGAGCCCTCCTTTTGGCTTCTGAAAAACGCCTTGTATGCGCCTGTGAATATTAAGTCTCTACCTTAGATGCACTTCTTGCGGTATTGCCACGCAAAATCTTCGAACCAGCATCAAACATCGTTGAGCACGAAAATGCAATGTACAACCGGGGCCACCCAGAAGCCCATGCATGCGCGCACCAAAAAGACACTTTTGTAGCCGCCGTGACACGCAGCCATTGTCCCGCCCGTGCGTCTTTCATGTGAATCGAACAGAGAAAACGAACATCAAGGTAACCTCGGTAGAGCTGAGCTACAATCATTGCTGACCCTTTTCAAGCACAGGCATAACCTACTCCGCATTAGCACGTGCTTACATGTGAACATCCACCACACAAAACTTACCGACATGCAAACAAGGACCGGCATTTCGAAAATGTCCCGCTTCATATGCCACCAGATCATGCAATCCACCATGCCATTCTTGGCTCCGAGGCGCTGCATAGCCTGCTCGCCTTGATGTACGGCGCCGCCCTCCATCTTGATGAGGTCGGACTTGTGGTCGGCGCTGGCCTTCATTTCTTGTATGCGGTCAAAGTCGGATTTCGTTTGGTATCGCAGCATGTTGGTGCGCTGCTTTGCGTGGCCGTGCGGGTCTTGCCAGCAAAGATCGGCGAAGTTTTGTAGGTATTCAAGGGCGGACTTGGCGTCTACTAGCTGAACAAAGTTGACGGCTGGTATGCCAGGTTCTGCGTCCTGGCCTGTGAGGTTGGGGGTGGTGTTGGCTTGTGTCGATAATTCGCTTTCGTCTGCTTCGCGGCTGTCGCCAAGGTTGACATTCAGATTCGGCTCGTGGCCAAGGAGCACTTCCTTTCGCCAGCCCGTGAGAATTGTGAACTCCTTGTTGCAGCCGACAATTTCTCCTGACCGCCGACAAATCAGAAATGGCGTACCGAGTTCGGTATACTGCTCTTGGAGTGTCATGAGGTTACGCTGCAGTCCCATCTCTTGGTGGATTAAATCATCCGTGGTCATCTCTTCACGGACGGATAGCAGCACCGGCCGGTATTGTCTCAGATACTCTTGCGCTGTCGTAAGCCTGCTACTCGAAAACTTCAGCATCAACAATTGGAAGAATCTATGAAAGCCCTTAGCGTAATCGAATGGGTTCTTGATGCCCTGGTAGATGCTTTTCGTGTCTCGCAGCCGTTTACGAACACCGTTCGAGTGGATCGGCTGGAGTACGGTGTTCGATGACCTGCCATCTTGATGCGGTCGAGAGACCGTGGGTGATCGTTGAGCTTGGCCTCGGTTTGCATTCGCAAAGAAGGCTGCACTTGATAGAGGATTGTCGCTTTCGAATGTGGACACATCTGTCGATGCTGGGCTTGCGGTCGTGTGACTAGCAGGACCCTGGCCGATTGCGAACGCATGCGGGCCATTGATACTGTCATGTCGATTGCCGTTGTGGTCTAATACAGCAGTACCTGGAGTGTGGGTAGGTGTATGTACATGCATACTGCCCTGCCGAGATTGCGAGTCTTGCCAGTCGCTGGATGGCAGTCCGTTGAAAGTCATTCCTGCAGTTGTGGTGGTGGGCCCCACATACCCTCCAGTCATCTGAGGATTGTACATGTTGGCCGTCTGGTTCATGGCATTCATCATGCCATTGTCGTTGGGCGCCTCCACTGCGCCTGACGACATGTGGCCCAGCATACCAAACTCGAGCGCGCCATAGTGGTTCCCGAAATTCAAGCTTGAGATGTCAAAGTTGAACAGGGCCGGGTCGCTCGGGTCGAACAGTGGTCCAAACTGCGGCATCTGTGAGGGCTGGCCTTGCGACATGGAACTCGGTGCATTGACAGCCGAACCGTGATGCGCTTGGCTAAAGTGCGGCGATATCGGAGACTGCTGGTTGTTGAACGTCCGGCCATCCTGGTTTGGTGGTAACGGTATAGGTGCTGAGGGTGGCGGGTAAAAGGTGCCTGGCGAAGCCTGGGTGTAGAGGTTGCCTTGCTGAGCCACAGCCACCGATTGAGTGTCTTGGCTGGGGAGAGGTGTTGGACGGTTGCCGTTCATATATGGATAGTGGCCGCCGACGCCGGGCATCAGCGCGCCATCCGGCGCATCGTGGAGGTACTTAGCCTTCTTGCGCACGCCGTCCATGCAATGGTCCTGGAGGTTGCGCTTGATGCAGCGGTTGCATGGCCGCTCGTCGCCTGCCCTCGTTAGAAGTGCACAGTGGCCGACACCATATCAATCGATAAGGCAGAACCGTCTGATCACGGACAAGATGCATACTCACCACACGTCAGATGCGCCCGCTGGCAGGCAAAGCACGCTCTCCGCGCCTTCTTACGCCGCGGTCTCAGGGGGTCCTTTGCATTGGAAGACGGCTTCTGGCCGTTAGCAGACCGCTGCGAGGGTGAGCCGTCGTCGGTCTTCTGTTCGGCAGCCATGTCGTCGTCCAGGTCGCCGCTGTACTCGGGCGAGGGAGACGCATCGTCGACGTCTGGGGTAGTCATATTAACCCCTCCGCGATGCGCAGGCACTCCGGGCTCGCACGGATGCGGCGGTGGGCTGGGGCGCCGTTGTACGATGGCCGCACGCTTGGTGCTGCGGGCAGCCGTCAGTGTGCACTCGTGGGATGTTCCCAGCAAAACGGTTCAGCCAATGTCTCTGGGCCGCTCGGGTGGAGGCGTTCCAGCGGCGTGTTTGAGAGTGCGATCACGCGTGCGCTGGCTGCTCGAACGGGTGCTGCCGTGACACTTGGGCAGCTCCAATGACGCTCAATCCGGCGCGCAGGTTTGGGACAATGCTGCTGTGATACGGGGCCGGGGTCCATGCAACGCGCTCATGGTTGATAGCCAGATGCTACCGAGACGCGCTGCCCATGCTGCTGGCGAGCGGCGGTGGCACGGTGAGGGTCGTCGTCGCCGGGGCAGCCGCGACGGGGCAGGAAGCAGTCACGGGGGGGCTGTCGACTCGAGCAAGACAAGCGCGACGCAGCAGTAGGCCGACGTCGTGGGACCGCGCTTGAGGGCTGTGTTTACTTTGGGCCGGTGGGGGGAGGCGACGCTCTGGGAGGCAGTGGCGGCAGGAGCTGGGAGAGTGGCAGGAGCGCTCGACGGTGCTGTCCGGCGTCTGGCGTTGTTCGGGGCTGCTCGTGTGTTCGATGTTGGGCTCGTGGTAAATGCGCGCAGATGCGGTTCCCCGCAATTGGTCGTTGAGATTTGCTGGAAGGTGCAGCCCGCCCACTGGCACGCAGCTGCCTCGGTCCCTGCGCCCGGTAGCTGCTCGCCTTGGCGGCCGCTAGCGAGCAGCCCGCGGTCCGTCTCCACCACTCACACGTCACTGATTCCATTCCGTCCCATCTTGTGAGTCTGTATAGAATTACCATGTATTCTCCTGATACACAGGTATGAGAGTGCTAAAGTCCACTCAGCAAAGTGGACTTGTCTTTACTCCCATGTGTTGAGAGAAAACCGTCACCTCAACAACAACCACATGACGCGCTCAAAAGCAACCACCCGCCACTACTCGACCTCGTTATTGATTGTGCCTCGCTCGCCTACCAGCCATGCATACTCTGTGATCGCTATCCCAGATCGCCATGTCACTGGCCCGTCGTCAGCCTCTGCACGCCCTGTACTACCGGCATCTCCACTCTCACTCCCTCGACTTCGCTTCGCTTTCCGTGTCCCCCAGACGTGTCGCAGCCCGTGAATCTGGCTTACCGGCCACGTTCACCTGCGCGCCCTCGCCAACGGTACCATCTACGACCGCTTCTGTCGCTCGTCCCTCGAGCTGGCGTGGCAGCCCTCGTGGCGCCCAAGTCGCGTTGCACAAGGGCCCGGCCAGCGTGCTTCACCTCGTCTCACGTGTGGGCGCAAAATCCTTGATTCAATAAACATGATGGCATGCGAATGCTGTGTGACGTTCTCTATTCTTAGTCGCTGCCACTCGATCCACCACATCGCCCCGTTGCCATCCCAAGCCCCTCTATGCAGATGCATATCGACTGCTTTCCCTGAGCCTCTTGCCAAACTTGAAGAATAGAATTGGAAATCTGCAATATTGTGCGTTAGCGGGTACCGACACCGCTCCCCTGGAACGGGACTCACGGTGCCATTGCCAGAGCTAGGAATGCCAGTAGCGTCGTCGCCCATTGGTAACCAAGATCTTGTCCAAATTAGTGACCGCCTTTTCATCGAGTTACGCAGTCTCAGAGTCTTACTGTTGTACATCTGAACACCAAACTGAAATGACAGCGCGGTTAGCATATATCCGACAAGTCTAAAGTCAATCACAACAAGACCACCCTGGTGATCGGATATTGCGTGCGCAAGATGCGTGATCGCCAGGCGAAATGAGGGTATCGGTGCCGGAGTGCTTACTATCCAGCCGTTAGCGAAACGTCCTGACATGTGCGGCGAATGTCTCATACCCAATGGAAAGGCCGCAGCAAAGTACGACCGCGCGAAGCTGTTGGCAGCCAGGGCACTGGCTGCATAGACAGGGTACTGGTCGGCGAGGTCAAAATCTGTACCCAAGAGCCTGGTCTGATGTCGGTGCAACTTACTGCTTCAACCAAGAATGTGAAGACACCTGAGTAGACCCAGATGACACTAGTTTAGAGAGCGGTCAGTTGCTGTTCATCGATGACAACTCCAATAGCTCCAAGGGGCAGCCCTTACCCAACGCCAAAGATGGCTGAAAAGATTATTGGAACTGCAGTGCAATGATCAGCTATTGTTATGACTCGACGAATGCATATGTCGTACCTATCCAGTGGATCTGCAGAAACCAGGATGTCAGCCATGAGGATCGCAATCACGCTCGACTTAACTCACACTTGCATAAGTGGTCCATCCAAATCCTGAAACACGATTAGATGTTTGTTCCACGTCAAAAGCATGCACCAGCTTACCAAACAGGGCAAATGGGACGACCCAGGCGCCCAGTATAGTCGAAGGCAGCCGAAACTCTGGTTCTGAACCACCAGGCTCGCCCCCTTGCTCCTCGCGCTGACGCACGAGCCTACCGTATATTCTCCTCCAGATTGGATCGGTGCAGATACCCGTCAGCATCCCCACAAAAAGCCCCAGGAACGCAAGTCCTGTTTGGGCGATGCTGAAGTTATGGTTGTTTTGGAAAACCAGTGGGAACGCCCCAAAGAACAAATACAATATACCGAGGAGTATGGCCGAAAGAATGCAAAGGTTCAGGCACTGCAGCAGCAATTAGTCTAGGTGTGTTTCGAGTAAAGACCTGCAGCATACCATTGGCTCGAAGAAGAGTAGTTGGAATGGGCGGATGCATGACCAGAGTACCGTCTTCGTAATCGATCTGTCTAGCTTTTCGATAGGGGCTATCCACTCCGGATTGCCTGTCTCTTCCCGCAATCGGACCGCTTTTCTACGGAGCAGCACTGGGTGATACGTCTCAGGCACGAACAAGACGATCAAGCATAGCTGAAGACTAGCGTTAGTCTACGATTCGCAGGTGTGCGTCACTGCTTTACCTGTACTCCAGACCAGATGGTAACTAAAAGATAAGATACGAAGTTAGTAGTTGTCTCACATGGCCTTCGTATAAGGTTACGTACGAGCGTAGAAACACCTGTTCCAACGTTAGCACACCGCTTTTTGCTATACGAGCGCACCATGAAGCAATCAATTCAGGAATGGAGGCAGGGCGAAATGGTCTCAATGGTACACTACAGGGAAGAAGAATTCTGCACCACCAGATTCGCATGCGAGATCGGTGGGTCCAATGCACTTACCATCTCCATGTTGTATTCTCGACTATGAAGCCGCCAATGAGTGGTCCGATCTCGGGTCCGACGAAAGGTGAAGCTGTGTAAACCATCATGGGGGCAGATAGCTCCTGCAGCTGATCAGCTAGTTCTGGGTAGTGCGCGTGAGACACACTAACATGCTTTGCAAACATGTCGCCAACAGTTCCGCCGGCAACACTGAGAAAAGCCGAGCCAGCAAGGCCGTCCAGAAATCTTCCTATTAGCATGGTCTGGATGTTCTGAGCAAACGCGCATGGAAACATCCATATAAAAAAGAATGTAAAAGAACAGATGTAGATTGGCCGGCGTCCATAGAACTATGCGGAGTAAGCACAAGCAGATGCGAGTTCACGTCGGCAGTCCTGCGTACCTCCGATAAGGGACTGAGTACCATGGGCCCAGTCCCTAACCCTGCAACAAAGAGGGAGAGACCGAGCGTGCAGACGAGCCGTGAGGAGCCGAACTCAGGTTCGAGCTGGCTGTATGTCGAAGTGTACAAGGATGAAGTGCATGTCCTGACCCAACAAACAATTAGTCTCCGCATCATGCTTCCTTTCTTATCAGATACGTGCGCACTTACACGCAAAGTGAACTCGCACTACAGATCAATACGATGATCCAGCGTCTCAGCTTTGACATGCTGCGTGGGTTGAGTGGATCTGCGTCTCCATCCCAAGTGACTAGATACGGCTGCTCAGTCACAACACCTGGCTTGGAGTTGCTCGGTCGGGGAGGCTCTGGCTCGGCATCGAAACACGTGTATCCATCTCCTCCAGCTCGGGATTGGTGTGACCGGGTTGTTCTCAGACTGCGACTGTCTTGCGAACGACGTCGTTGACCCCTCCCTCTCACAAAACTGAAGTCTCCTTCGCTGGTGGAAGGGTACTCGGTACCGTCAAGTCCAATCGCTTTCTCTTCATCAAAGTTCCTGTTCGTGGCGATTCTTCTATTGAAGTCGCTAGAGTTGTCATCGTCCTGTTCCTCTCTCTCAGAGTTCGAGTTCGGTTTTTCCTTTTCCTTCATCTTTTCTTTCGTCTCACAACGAGACAGTAATATTCTTGAGGTCTAGCGACGCGCAGATGGCGATGTTCGTTGGTATGGATGAATATGCCCCGATTTCCTCAAGGGCAAATCACCACACGGATTTAAGCTGTACCTGCGAGTCCTTATTCTCTCGATTATAAGACAGTCGATTATGCAGAGGGTATTGCGTCGCCAAACCCGGGGAGTCTCGAGAAGGCGTCCGGTTGCAAATCAGCGAGAGAGGAAGAGCAAAAGGCGCGAAACTCGACGAATCTTTTAACGCGATGCCGCATCGTCGCGTGCCGTAGCCGCAATGATAAAGTGGGGCGGGAGGTTGCGGTCTCGACGGCGCCTTATTCAGGGTGCGTTCGTCATTCGGCACAGGCATCGGCTAGTGCTTTTCCGCTGAACGTTACACATCGCGACCCGGCAGATGTTGAAATATTGGAGACGGATGAACGTTCACGCGTCATAACGTGATTTCCAAGCTAGATTCACGTTCTTCGACTCACCTCCTTTGAAAATGAGGCTGTCGTTCTTCGAATGTTTCAATTCCATTCGCTTGCTGTCCATGGATGATCCGCATTGTAAAACGCCCTAGTCGGATAAGTACCCATGGTGTCAATACTCGCCATCACCTGCTGAACGATGATCAATACAAAACGCGGAGATAAGCTTGGAACGTGGAGTCGCGATTCGCATAGATACAAGTTGTGGAGGATGAGGAGGAGGATGTGAGAATACAACCTCGACGTTCGGTAAGCAGCAGGGTGCCACTCTGTGACTTCCTCAAACCACGCGAACCCACCGATACGTACTTCAAACTATCGCATTCTCCTCAATTCTTCGAGGACTTCTGAATCTCTTTCGCACGACTTCGCTTCCCAACACAACTTCGACATCTGAGCAGCTTATATGAGATTTGTGGTACAAGCGCAGGCACGATGCCGTATGAGTAAAACTTCGCTCAGCCATTTCAAACAACAGCGACATATGGAAAACCTGCGATATTACATCCAGTTTGCATCCCAGCACTCCAACATTAGTATACTTTCTAGGACCCGCCCTCTCATTACGTGAGCTGCGCGCAACGTAGCCGATCGCTTTCCAGTAACCCATGGAGACACACCTAGAGAAGGCCTACCGCTGATGCGGCTGTTTTTTCGTATTTCGAAAAGCACTTTTGGCTTCTAAAATAGGTCCGCCAAACCAACGTGCTTACTTCCACTTTGAGCGCAACTGCAGCCGAAACGTCTCGCTGCCCGACTTCTCAGACACGAACCGTCTCGTGACGTCACACATCGTGCACCATGATACTTCGACTAACACCGACACAAGATCCTTGAGGACTTTCCTCAAATACAATGCTCACACAAACCCACCATTTCTATAATCTCCCTTCTTCATCATAATGGCTGTTCCGATTTACGATACCCTAGCCCATTATGCGACTCCACCAAATAGCTACATCGGCGCGTCTATTTTCCTATCCTACATCGTGCTCGCCTTGTATGCAACACTCAGCATTACATTCTCGCTTTATACACAATACACAGCTATATACCACGAGCCCGCGCCCGCGAAAAATGAGAAGCTCAAAGCAGCACGCTCAGCACGTGCACGCCATATCAAAATATACGCCTTCCTCGCATCTCTCAGCTTCGCAACGCTGAGCTACCACATGCTGTTCTTCTTGATTACGCACTATTTCGCTTGGACCGGCGACAAAACGCGCAGTCTCTCCGGCGTTTCTGGCCAAACTTTAAAGAAATGGATGCTAGAATCGACGCTATTCCAAAATTTCGCAAGCGAATTAGTGCAAGACGTGCCCAACGCGCTGTGGACGCAAATCGCGATTCTAGGGACGTGGTTCTGGAATGTGTGGATGGCTCAAAAAGGTATGCATCCACCAAATAAATTCAACCCATCAAAGCCCCCCTCATCAACCCACTAACCCCACCCAGCATCCTCCCGCCCCTTCCAAACCCCCCTAACCCTCCCCTTCATCCTCCTCTCGCAAATCCTCCCAATAAGCTTCACAGTCTGCCTCTTCATCATACAACTTCACCTCTCAGCGCCAGACATCCACCCCACACCACCCACACCCAACCCCCCATCCCCCACAAAACCAATCGCATCCCTGCACATCCCCAACATCTTGCTCAACGCCATCCTCCTCGCCCTCCCCTCCCTGCGACACAACCGCATCTTCAGCCCCATGGTCTTAGTTGAGCGCTTTATCCTCTTACTGCCGCACTCCGGGCTTATCAATCTGCGGAAAAGCGATGTGAGTAAGTGCGTGTACATTGCGAGTGGGTTTTTGGTTGCGAATGGGATGAGGGGGCGGAAAGAAGCGGGGCTGGGGGATGTAGGTGCGGCGTTGAGGGATGGGGGTTTTGCGATTAAGGCGTTGGGGTGGGATGCTGTACTTGGAGGGACGGTTTATGGGTTGTTGAGTTGGGGGGGAGGGGTTTGACGGGCCGGAGATGTGATCAGGACATATTGAATTTCACACGCTGGAGAAGGATAACTGGAAGAATATGGTATGTATGCACCTACCGGCAACGTTCATCGTGTCCGGTGAACACAGATCCGTTGGATAACAGTAGTTAGAAAGGGAACGAGTACACGACATCAAAGTCAATCTTAATGAGCAGCAACATCAACATGGTGAAGACATGGTAGCATTTTCTCCTCAAAGCTACCACTACCAAAAAGCACATTCCATGCCCTGTCAAAAATCCACTCATCCACCCATTCACCTGCCAAAAACCCTCCACGAACAATGCTTTTCGATCCAAAAATATATTATAATACAGGCCAAGGGAAAAAAGAATCCCTTGCTTCCCTCACCCATTCTCCTCGTCCGGCTCCCTAGCGAATAAAGTGCCCACGACGGAATGTAGTATACGAGGCCGAATGCGCGTAAACCCAGAGCGATTATGAAGGTAGTTGCTGGCAGCCGCGATATCGCTCGATAGAACTGAGAAAAAAACGCATCAACAACGTCATCTTTTCATAAGAGGTAAACATGCCCCAGGAAGTGGGGAACGAAAGTGGACAGCTCTACTATCAGTGCCCGTCTCCGAGCAACGGCTGGGATTCGCTGCTGTCGCCAGCGTTGCCCTTCTTCTTCTTCTTACCTCGCTTCTTGCGCTGCTTCTTCCCGCCTGCTTTGCTGCCCGCGTTTGATTCGTCGTCTGAATGGGCCTTTGACGAGTCTTGGGCACCGTCAGCTTGAATACGAAGAACCTTGTCATCGGAGTCACTAGAACTTGTAGTCTCCAGGACAATTTTCTTTATGCCGTTGACGTCGATCACGTTTTCCGATATGCTGCCACTTCGAGCCGTATGTCGCTTCTTTGGAGGGCTCTTCGATCGCGAGCGTAGCGACGCAATGGTGCTTGCGGATCGCGAGCGTGAGCGTTGGGTGCCGCCAGAACCTTCAGGACGTGCCGAAAGCGTATGCGGCTGTGATTGAGAGTCTTCTCGCGACCTTGGCCTTTCCTCCTCAGTTTGAGTGTTATCAACAACGATCTCGCCGCCGTCAGCGGCTTCGTACTTGATCGACCTGGGCAGCGATCCAGGTGATGTAGGCTCGTCATACGCGTTCCGTGACCCAGAACGCCCAGATTTCCAGGATATGCGATCACCGGTAGGGGCAGCCATGGTCCCATATCCCACGGCCAAGCTATGAACGCCATCGCTAGCTTCCCGTCCGGCCGATGCAAGTAGACCTGCACCAACACCACCCTCGGGAGCGTGTGAGTCTTGGGCAACCACGGTGGAAGGTGACGAAACTGCGGGAGCAGGGGACGACGCCGGCCTGGCGTTCTCTGGTATTGTCTGTGGAATGTCTGGCGCTGCGCCGGGCTTGATCTTGACGGTGTTGATGCGCGTTGATTTTGGTCGATTTGCGGCGTTGGATGGACCAAGATGTTTGAGATGGGCCATGATTTCAGCGTCGACGGGTCGTAGATTCTCTGGAGCGCCCTTGTTGCCGCTGCTACGACGGCGCACCAGGAAAGAAGAGTACGGGGCAGTCTCCGAAAAGTCTGGAAGAGACGCCTGGCGAGCTGAACCATTGCCGTTAGCCTGGGCGGCATCAGGGACGTCCAGGAGCTGTTCAGAAGGCTTTCGGGAAATGTCGGTGATGACCTTGGCGCGAGGAGCGCGCGTCCGAGGAGCAGGCGCCATGCGGCGGATGGCCTTGTGTACGTCAATGAAGACGTCGGATTCGTCGATAATTTCCTCTCCAATGAGCTCTTCGATGACATCCTCCAGCGTGACTACACCGACAGCACCACGGGCTTCGGCTGGGAAGTCGGAGACGAGAACCATGTGCGACTTGCCCTCCTGGAAGAAGTTGAGAATGTCCAGACAACTTGTTTCCGGTCGGGTCTCGGGGAGTGTGGCCAGGGCAAAGTCGCGCACGCGCAGGGCATCTTCGGGGTCATAGGTGATGAGCATCTTGACGAGCAGCATGCCAACAAAGTCGTTCTTGTTGGTGGGGTTGTGGATGGGGATGCGGGAGTAGCCGGCGGAGAGAATGTTGTCCATCATCTTCTCGTCCAGCACGGTATCGGACGACATGGTGAAGACGTCCTTCATGGGCGTCATGATGTTCCCAACTGCCTTCGCCTTCAGGTCGAGCACGGCGGTGATGATGGTGACCTCGTCGTCGTTCAGGCGCTCCTCTGCATGTCCGAGAGACTGGTGCAGGGTCACGAGTGTCTTCAGGCCGGTCTTTTTGTAGACGGTGCCGTGGTCTTCGCCGAGGAGGTAGTCGAGGAGCTTCGCGGTGGGCCATGCGACGACGCCCATGATGTACATGAGGACGAGGACGACAGGGGACATCCAGGCGCCGATGGGCAGGCCATAGCGCACGCAGATGGATTGGGGGACGACTTCGCCGAAGATGACGATGAGGACCGTGGAGCTAACAACGGCCGGCCAGCCGCCGCCCAGCGACCTGTCGAGCACAATGGGCAGCGTCTCGTTGGTGATGACATTGCTGAGCAACAAGGTGACAAGCACCCAATGTTTGCCGCGCTTGAGGAGTCGCAGCACACGCGCCGCGTTCTTTCGCTCGTGGCCCTCGCCAGACTGCGCTAGCACTTGCAGGTAGATCTCGTCCTGTCCCATGAGCCTATACACGTCTGTTAGCTGCCATGTCGCACAGAGTGGAGGCATGCTTGGCTTACGCGATGGTCAAGCCCGCAAAGACACCGCCGGCCATAACCAGCGCGATGGCGACGCCCAGATACAGGACCAGACTCGCGTCCTTCTTGGGCAGGTCTTCCTCGAGGGCGTGGACAATGCCGCCAAAGGGCAGGGGAATAGCCTTGACCATTGGCGCAAAGGCGTGGAACAGGTAGACAAGGAGCACGTTGACGCGACTTAGGCCATTGGCTCCGGGGCGCGAGCGAGCGGCGCTCATGGCTAAGGCCATAGCTGAGATGATGCACCTGCGTGCGGGGAGATGAAGAATATGCCAGTGCCGGTGGGCAGGCGGCGGAGGTTGAGGTGCAAAGACGGCGACGGGTGGGCCGCAAATAACGATGCGGAAGGAGCGGTTTGGCTAGCGTCTGCAAGTTTGGCGGAATGCGAAGGCGCAAGCTCTCGCGCAATTGACGCCGGCTTGCACACCCTCACTAAGCAATCACTGAGCTTGAATGCTCTCACAACATGTCACAGCAGCGATGCACGATCTGATACTGCTGCGAGACTCCCAAAACATCTCGACCTACCTGCAAGGGGTTCTGCGACGATCAAAGGCTTCTCGGCTAGACGTATGTCCCCACAATAAGTGGCCGACGAACGCTTTAGCCTCACTGTCGTCATGCTGCGTCAGACGAACAAACACTTTTGATAGATCACGTGCGCTGGCGGACTTATGGCACGCCAAGCGGCACAACCCCGTGTCGAGATCTGGGGAAGACGGTGGTAAGGCCGCGTGTAGCCGCAGCATCGGTTATGGTGTTGCACCTGCCACATCCTCGCTCGCGCCTGCCCACCATGCTATCTCCGCAGTTTCCTCATCTTGTAGGCGGGTGATTGCATACATTCAATCCGTCTGATATGGCTTCGAAAACACCCTCCATGCGCGCATTGTCGCGCTACCTCCTCCGCCCGCATGCACCGCTTCACCCGCGCTGCCAGCACCAGGCCCAAAACAGACGGTATGCTGCCGCAGCAGCCGGTGCGCGCCTCAATGGGAGTGTCGAATATGACACCACTCCCATTTTGAATCACACTTCCAAGGCCAGCCTCTCGAATCCCGAGTTACCTGCAGAGATACGGAACGGGCAAACCAAGCGCATCAACCTGTACACGGCCGTCAACGAAGCGCTCCGGCATGCATTGCAGACCGACGAGAGGGTGCTGGTGTTTGGGGAGGATATCCAGTTCGGAGGCGTGTTCAGATGCACCATGAACCTGGCCGCAGACTTCGGCACGGAGCGCGTCTTCAACACGCCCCTCAGCGAGCAGGGTCTGGTAGGGTTCGCAGTAGGAGCAGCCGCCGAGGGCATGAGGCCTGTCGCGGAGATCCAATTCGCCGACTACGTCTTCCCTGCGTTCGACCAAATACACAACGAGGTCGCCAAGTACAGGTACAGGTCGGGTTCGACTGGCGCCAATTGTGGTGGGCTGGTGATTCGCATGCCGTCAGGAAGCGTAGGGCATGGCGCATTGTAAGACGCTCAACGCACTCCACATCACCGTCTAAGTAGCGCAGATACCACACCCAGTCCCCCGAAGCACTCTTCACCCACACCCCCGGCCTGCGCGTCGTCATCCCGCGCTCCCCCGTCCAAGCCAAGGGTCTCCTCCTCTCCGCCATCCGCTGCAACGACCCTGTCATTTTCATGGAGCCCAAGATCCTCTACCGCGCCGCCGTCGAGCAAGTCCCAGTAGATGCTTTCTACCTGCCTCTTGACAAGGCCGAGGTGCTCAAGCCCGGCAAAGATCTCACCATAGTATCCTACGGCACACCGCTCTACACATGCTCAGCGGCCATCACGGCAGCAGAGAAGGACCTCGGGTGCAGCATTGAGCTGATCGATTTGAGGACGATATACCCCTGGGATAGAGAGACTGTGCTTGACAGTGTGAAGAAGACTGGACGCGCTATTGTTGTGCATGAGAGCATGATGAATGCGGGTGTCGGTGCTGAGGTTGCGGCAACAATACAAGAGAAGGCATTCTTGAGATTAGAAGCGCCGGTGAAGAGGGTCGCAGGCTGGGCGACGCATACCGGGCTGATGTATGAGCAATTCATCATCCCGGATGTTACAAGTAAGTCTTGTTCGGACAGGCTCGAGATGGTGTATACTAACGACAGCAGGGGTGTACGACGCCATCAAACAGACACTAGATTACTAGAGAAAGAAGATGCACGTCACAATTTACACAACTACCATGATTACCCAGAAAAGAGTTCGTTCGAATCAGATAAAATTGCAATCCATGATCATTCTCGCAGCTGAACACCATTGCCTAGGATACCCTCGATGATCTCCATTGGCTGGAACTACTCCCCAGATTTTGGATCCACTAGCGGCTCGATCGCAGCGGGAGATCCTGACGCTAAACGTTAGCAGACGTCATGGACTCCGTCACAAACGACAACAGGTCCGAATTTCTGAGAACTGTTTGGACTCACCTGCTCATACAATTCGAAATTTATACCTACAATTCAATTTAGTCTTCAAACAAAAGACCTCACTTTACAGAACACCTTCACGTCACATCCATCCCAACCACTTCAAAATGGCCAGCAGAACACTCGCCCCATTGCTTCGCCAATCCCTTCGAGCTTCAACACGTAGCTCATTCGCAGCAACACCCCGCCGCTGCCTCAACACCGAGACAGCACCTGCTCTATACTCCGCACGCGCCACTGTCGTCGGTGCACGAACAGGGTAAACCCACACTCCTCCACAACCAGCCAATCTAACAACATCACAGCCACGTCGACGGCGAAAACCTCAAAGTGGACCTAACAATGGCCAAAGCTCTCGGCGGCCCGGGCGACGCCGGAAAAACTAATCCCGAAGAGCTCTTTGCCGCCGGCTACGGCGCGTGCTTCCAGTCCGCCATGAACGCCGTTGCGCCGACGCTAGGCGTGAAAATGCCCTCAGCGCCCGAAGATAGTATCGTCGAGAGCACGGTGGAACTTGTGGGGAGTATGAAGGACCTGGATATGGGGCTGCGGGTGCAGTTACTTGTTAAGGTCAGGGGCATTGAGAAGGAGAAGCTCGAGGAGGTGGTGAGTAAGGCGAGGCAGGTGTGTCCGTATAGTCGGGCAACGAGGGGGAATGTTTGGACGGAAGTGAGGTGTGAGGCTATGGACTGAGCATTTGCATACACAAACACAAATATCATTTTACACTATGATTTCGTGCTTCAAAGCCGTGCTTCCACCGTAGGCGCAATCACAGCCGCCAAAACACCCTCCGCCACATCCTCCCCGTCCTCCACTTCCATAACCCACATGATCCGCCCACTCCGTGGCGACCGCACTTCAAGTTCCATCTTCATCTGCTGCACCACGCAAACCACATCCCCCTCCTTCACAACATCCCCCTCATCCACCAGCACCTCCACCAATTTCCCGGGAAACGGGATACATATATGACTCGCATCGCCTGGATTCCCGCGGCGGTGGTGCGCCGTCGCGGCCGCTGCGGATGCGGACGTCGAGGTTAGGGTTAGTGTGTATGGAACGGATTGTGCGGGCGTAGTTGATGTGGAGGGTGTCGTGAAGAGAATTTCTGCGGCGAGGGATGAGGGGAAGTCGTTTCGGAGGAGGCGCGTTAAGGAGAGGTGGTGTGGTGATGGGGGCGTGTTCTTGGATTCTGGGGAGGCGAGCTCGAGGGACCACGAGTCGCCTTTGCGGAAGAAGGCGGTTGTGTTGGAGGATATTGCGGCGGCTGAGGGGGATGTGGTAGCTGAGTTCAAGCTGGTTGGACGTGATGCCGAGATTGCAAGACCGGATTTGAGGAGCGCTGCTTGGTTACTTTCGAGCCATTGCGTATCGCAGTGTCTGGCCAGGAAGTCTGGGTGTGCGGTGATGCCACGGAGTATGTCGAGATTCGTTTTCACGCCGGAGATTTGCGTGTCTGCTAGGGCGCGTTGGGCCTTTTGAACGGCGTCTTTCCAGGACGATGCTAGGACGATGATTTTGGCGAGGAGGCTGTCGAAGTCTGCGGACACGACCGATGTGCTGCTGCTGATGAGATGCGTGTCGACGCGGATGCCGTTGCCGGTAGGGAACTGGAATGACGTGATTTTGCCGATGGAAAGAGACCAGTCACTTTGTACATTTTCGGCTGTAATGCGTAGTTGGATCGAATGTGATGGCGGTGCTATTGCTGGATCTCGCTCGGTGGTAGGTAATCCGCAATCATGGAGGCTGGCTCCCTGAGCGAGGAGAAGCTGAGCCTTGACGATGTCGGTCATGCTTATGCATTCTGTGATTGTGTGCTCAACTTGAAGGCGTGGGTTGACCTCCAAGAAGTAGTGCTCCTCCGTTCTCGGGTTCAAGAGAAACTCAAAGGTTCCTAAGGAGAAGTATTTGACCTGGCATTCGTAAGCAGTGTACGTTTGGCGAATGCAATGGTACTTACGTGTTTCGCAATCCTCAACGCATCTTCAATGACTTTAGCAATCAATTTCCGATTGGGAACTACGCTGGGCGCCAGCTCAACAACCTTCTGGTAGCGTCTCTGGATGCTGCACTCGCGCTCCCACAGATGCGTGACGTTACCGGTACCGTCGCCTATGATCTGTACTTCGATGTGGCGGAAGCCATCGACGGCCGCCTTCTCCGCAAAAACCTGCTTCGAAGGGCTCTCTTCAACGGCTCGCTTGACTGACGATGCAAGTTGCTCTTCGCTTCGTATGAGACGAATACCACGCCCACCTCCGCCGTCAACAGCTTTGACCATGATCGGATAGCCCACTTCCGAGGCAAAGCGGCGTACGTCTTCCACGCTGTTTGTGGGTGTCAACAAAGCTGGTGACACTGGTACATTACCTACAAGTTGTTAGTAGCGATTTCAAACAATGCATGGGAGTGTGTTTACATCGCTCAGCAAGCTGCCTAGCCTTCAGCTTGTCGCCAGTATCACTTAAGATACCCCAACCAGGGCCAACGACTACTGCGCCTGCTTTCTCCCAAACTCTCTTTGCAAATACATCAGATTCGGATAAGAAGCCATAGCCTGGGTGAACAGCATCAATCTGGTGCTTTGTGACGATGTTGATCAGAGCATCGATACTCATAAATGCTGAAGCTGATGGTAGCTCAATGGCATGTGCTGCCCTTGCTGCGTGAGACGCGTCTCCGGATACATAGATGGCGAATGTTTCGATATCCAACTCTCGGGCTGAGGAGATGATTCGCGTTGCTATCTCACCTCTATCGGTATGTTAGCATGGTACGTCAATGTATTGCAGGTATCTGACCGGTTGGCGATGAGCAAACGCTTGATAGGCCGTTGTTGTGGTCGCTCCATCACGAGTATTAGTTATTGCCTTGTAGCATTTAAGTTTCCCCGCGCACTGAAAGGCGATGTTGAAAAACTGAGATATGACTCGAGAGACCAGAGTCAAAAGATCACCATGCATACAAAGTTGCTTTGCTGAGAATTCAGGGAGGCTTGATATGCCACGCGAATGAAGTTCGACTTATCAGGAGCATATAGAAATACGGGTAACCACTCGGCTGCTGTTTTAGAAACCACATGGCGGCGAGGAGGTGGTTGCGGCAAAGACGCCATGGGATTGTGGGGAAAGCTCGATATGCCTCGGCACCCCAGCAGCTTCCCCAGCTTTTACCGCGTCCATCCCATCAACATCGAGACTGTCGCGATGTGAGTCTGCTCAATTGCTCCGCTTAAGGAGCCTTCTCTACATCCAGTACACACCAAGTCAGCAAGCATGGCCGGCGACGAGCAATCCCCCAAAGACGCGTCGACTTCGTCAGCGACCGCGAAAGACCGTCTCGCACAGGTCGGCGCCCACATCGCGCCCAACACGCCCAAACGTCGAAGGCGGAAAGGCGCAGACTCGGATCTACCCGCAGACTACTCAGATATACTCGGGCAGCTTGCATCGCTCAAAAAGATTGCCGCTACGCCAGACACCACCAACAGAGGCTATGTCAGGCAGAAGGCAGCGGGCAAGCTGTGGGTGCGAGAAAGAGTCGAGCAGTTGCTGGACCCGGGGAGCTTTCAGGAGGTGGGCAGCGTGAGCGGGACAGTCAAGTGGCGGCAGACGGGCCTGGTGAGCGAAGAGGCCGAGGATTATGTGCCGTCGAATAACGTGCAGGGTACGCGTATCACTTCCAGCTGAGGAACGCGAACTCACCTCAGGCAGGTTTCGGTCGACTGAGGGGTCGCAAGATTGTCTTCACCGCCGATGACTTCTCAATACGTGCGGGTCACGCTGACGGGGCGTTGATGGATAAAACTGTACGCGAGTCGCCTCGCCTTACATAGGTCGAGACTTGCGCCGTGCTGACACTCTGCAGATCTACATGGAGAAGCTGGCCATTGCTCTCAAGCTACCAATAGTAAAGCTAGTCGATGGGTCGTCGGGCGGTGGCTCTGTGACAACCATTCGCTCAACAGGCTTCTCCTACGTCCCCCCGCTCCCGTCGTTCGCGCAGGTAGTGCAGCAGCTCAACATGGGGATACCGAATCTGGGCGCAGTCCTCGGACCTGCAATAGGGCTGGGGGCCGCACGTGTCGTTGCATGCCACTTCTCCGTCATGGCTGCTGACATTGGCTCGCTTTTCAATGCTGGGCCGTCTGTTGTCAAGAACGCAACCTTTGAGGAGGGGCTGTCGTTTACTGACCTTGGTGGACCTGCAATGCATTGCACCAACGGGACCATCGACAACCTCGCACCAGACGAGGCCGGCTGCTTCGAGCAGCTGCGGACCGTGCTAGGCTATCTCCCAGACTGTGGAACGAAGCTTCCACCAACCGTCGAACCATCTGATCCAATCGATCGGTTGTCAGAGAACCTGCGGTCGATCATACCGCGGGCCAAGAACAGGATGTATAACCCTCGTGTCATCGTCACGGACACAGTCGACCAGGGATCTTTCTTCGAAATTGGTGCCTTATGGGGCACCACTGCCATCGTTGGGTTGGCTCGGTTTGGGGGTAAGCCGGTCGGCATCGTCTCGCTAAATTGCGAGGTCAATGCTGGTGCACTCGATGCGCTCGGTTCACAGAAGATTACACGCATGCTGAAGTTTCTGGATGTGTTTAACATCCCGCTGGTGCAGTTTGTGGATGTACCAGGCTACGCGATAGGGACCGTAGCCGAGCGTACTGCTACCATGAGACACGGCGTCACTCTGGCTGCAACGTATTACAGCACAACGATGCCAATATTCAGCGTTATTGTCCGTCGCGTCTACGGTGTAGCTGGGGGTATCATGCTCGACTGCAGAGACCCGCGCATGCGTGTAGCATGGCCTTCGGGCGTCTGGGGCTCCCTGCCCCTTGAAGGGGGCATTGAAGTCGGCCATTCTTTCGAGCTCAAGGAAATCGAGCGTAAAGAGGGCAGGGCAAAGCGAGATGAGCGGTATGCGGAGCTGGAGAACGAGTACAAGCGATTGATGAACCCGGTGCGGACTGCGAATCACTTCGGTATCGAGGAAATCATCGATCCTGCCTACACTAGGCGTACATGTTGTGAATGGGTAAGCCACATGTACGAGAGCTTACTACCGCAGAGGGTCATGGAGAGAGTCGCTGGGAAGCTTCAGCCTACGTTCGCTTAAATATCGATTGCAGCTTGCAGCATGCATCCTGCAGGCTATTCACCATGCATGCGTTGCGCTTCATATCCATCAGTTCACGTCGCGTTGTGGTCGCGCTGACATGTTCGAACGCCTCTCCAACGTGTCGACCGATGAGCGGCTATCAGCTCGCGCGTCGGCCCGAAGCGTCAGCCATAGGCGAGCAGCCCGGACCGTGAAGTGAGGTTCGCATACGTTCAGCTCGCACGCCTCGTTGTCTTACCTGCACACCGGTTTCAGGATCTGGCCCTGGTGGAGGATTGGTCGTAGGATTTGAGCCATGCCCGGATTACGTTTCGGACCATTCTCGTGGGACCGATTTTCACACGCGCGGATGTGGCGTTCTGGGGCACTGGAGATTGGGGCACAGCCGTTGGGGCAGTTTATCCTCCTTGGCGCACTTCAGCGTTGATGAGACTCCAAGTTGATCTCTGCGGCGCGACGCGGTAAGACGGGCGCTTTCTCCGGACCACAACTTCGAGCACAGCAGCGAACCTGAGTGTACATTTCTCACTGTGGGCGTTCGATCTCGCTTTCCAAAACTTCAGCTTCGTGTTTTTGAACTCTGTTGTGAGTGCTGACTCGGACCCCAGACTCAGCACCTGCCTGCAAGCATCGTTACTAGCCGAGCGCAGCACCAAGCTGATTCGACACGGATTGACATGCATATATTACCACCAACATGCGGGGCGGAGTCAATGCTTTACAAACCCAGCCATCTCACGCACCTGCGCTCGCGTGTTCGCCGACTGACCGGCATAGGGCTTTTATTGACGTGCCGTGACCCTACCCCGGATGTCTGGGGACATATGAATGCAGGCGCGACCCCACTCGCGGGTGCTGACGATCCTATGCCCACTGACCTCGAAACTGACTCGCACCACTCTTTCCAAGGTTCTCCAGAAACCTTCAAACCTCACTACATCTCGACTTCGAAGCAGCTGTTGGCTTGAGGAAACGGACATGTCATGGCACCAATTGGTGCTGCAGCTGCTGCGAGACAGGCTGATCCCGTGCTGACGCGCGTCGTCGAACAAGACCAAGTACCATGGTATCGCAAGAAGAATCTGAGGGTGCTGTACATGCTACTACTACCGACATGTATTGGGATAGAGATGACCTCCGGCTTCGATTCGCAGATGATCAATACCGTTCAAATATCACCAACATGGCAGACTTGTAAGACAAAACTTGGGATCATACTTGCGATCTGACTGACTGTTGTAGACTTCAACCACCCTAAAGGAGCACTTCTCGGCATCATATCAGCAGCATACAATCTTGGGGCTATATTGGCCCTCCCACTGGTACCATATGTGAACGATCACTTTGGCCGGAGATGGTCAATCTTCATGGGGTCCTGGATCATGGTCGTTGGATCCTTGGTGCAAGGCTTTTCCATTAGTGGTATGCTGAACATTCGAAAATCTGGAAGAGATGCTGACACTCTACAGCCGGGATGTACGTCGTTGCGCGGCTGTTGCTCGGATTTGGTATCCCTTTCTGCATCATTGCAGGTTCATCACTCATGGGAGAACTTGCGTACCCCAAGGAACGTCCGATCATGACTTCCCTATTTAACGCGTTGTGGTTCGTCGGCTCGCTTATAGTAAGTTGCCCTATGAGGCATGTCACACGAGCATTTACTGACTTCATGCTTTTCGGTACAGGCAGCTGGCATTTCATTTGGTACACAGTCGATCAAGGACGACTGGGCATGGCGGATACCGTCACTTCTGCAATGCTTTCCATCTTTGATCCAGATTTGTTTCATATTGTGCGCAAATGTCCTAATCACTTTGACCGTAAGTGCTAACAACAGTCTAGCATGATTCCCGAATCTCCGCGCTACCTCATCTCCAAAGACCGTCGCGAAGAAGCTTACCGTATCCTCGTACACTACCATGCCGAAGGCGACTCACATTCCGCTTTTGCCGCCGCCGAGATGGCGCAGATCGAACACACCATCCGCATCGAATTGCAAAACAGCCAGCGCTCGTGGAAGGAGCTCTTTGTAGTACCTGGTCTGCGGAAGCGCTTAATAATTGGCTTGTTCCTCGGCCTCTTCACACAGTGGAGCGGCAACACACTGCTGTCCTACTATCTCAACGACTTGCTAGGCATGATTGGCTTCACGGATCCCAACTTCAAGGGCAAACTAAATGTTGGGCTCAACAGTTGGAATCTAGTCAATGCGGTCATTATCTCGCTTCTGGTTCGACGCTTCCCGCGACGCAAGATGTACCTTACATGCGCGACGAGCTTGCTGTGCTGCTACATTGCTTGGACAATCAGCGTGCAGCAGTACACATCTACGCAGATGAAGGAGCCTGCACGGCTTACGATTGCGATCATTTTTCTTTACCAAGCGTGTTACAATATTGGGTATAATGCTTTGACGTACAGTAAGTCCACGGTATCACGAACAGTTGAAATGAAGTAGCTAACACCAGCACAGCTTTTCTGATCGAACTTTTCCCCTTCGCCCAGCGCGCAAAAGGCATCACGATGTTCCAATTCGCCAGTCGCTCAGCAGGCTTCTTCACCACATTCGTCAACCCGATCGGCTTACACAACATCGCATGGCGATGGATGATCACCTACTGCGCATGGCTAGCTTTCGAAATCGTGTTCATTGTACACCCTCCCCACATCTCCCTCATCCACACTCCACCCACTAACGTCTCGACCAGTACTTCATGTTCCCCGAAACCTACGGCCGCACGCTCGAGGAACTCGCCTTCCTGTTCGAAGACCGCGCGCTCGCCGAAGAAGCAACCTTGAAGGTGGAAAAGCAGATGGAGTGGTCTGCAGAACGCAGGTGGTCGCACGTCGATCGGAGGATGAGCTGGGATATGGATGTTATTTTTCGTGGTAAAGCGGATGATAGGAGATCGAATGATAGTAAGGGGAGGAATGGCGTGGTTAGAGAGTTACGCGAGGAAGATAGGAGTGGGAATAGGCAAGCTATTAGGGGCGAAAGGGGAGGCTGGTGGGAGGATTAGCGTAATGATTTATGGATAGTTAGTGATCGTTCCAAATGTTGCAAAGCCGTGTTATCGTGCTGAGCATCTTCGCAGCGACCATTGAAGTTGGTTTCAGACACACGACGTATCAATGGACTTTACATCACTAATCACCCACATGGCACTGTTTCAGCTGCAAACCATCAGCGCAAGGAGCCCCTTGCGAAGTTCTGAAGCTTTCGTGTCCGATTTCCTCCGACTCCGACCGACCATCGGCGTTCCAAAGCCACCAACAGCCCCTCAACCCCTCGCTAAACCTCCCCACATCACACCAGCCCGCCGAAAAAAAGTGACCGACACTTGCTCTCGTTCTACCAAACTTGTACCTAGCTCCAAAGCTCGTCGCTCAGGTTTAATTTTTACTCTATAACCGCGTGTTCCCAGAAGTTGTCCATTCCAATATGGTTTTGTAGTGTGAGTCTCTCGCCCACGCTTCAGCAGCTTGCCCCCGCTAATCACCTTCTAGGTAGCGGTTATCACTCCGGATTCTGATTCTTTCAGTGTCTTCCGGCAACCCCGGTTCGATTCCGGGCAAGACCTTTCTTTTTTGCTGTTTCTCTTCTCTAGAGAAGATGGTGGCAGAGTATTTTTGCTGGCTTATTGTGTGTGTGAAGCGTGATGCCGTGCTGACTGGAGGTGCAAGAACATCATGATTAGTTTCTAAAAAGTTGATGCAACGTAGATCTCACATTGAATGTTCAGGGTTTATCGTTGTTCATGTCTCTATTGCATCTATCGCAGGCATATTTAACTCAAGCTTCACGGCGCTTTCTCTGGCGCCTTCCCACCACTCCCGCAGATATCCATCCACCTTTCCGTCTCCTCCTGAATAACTCTAATCTGCTCATCGATCAACTTCGGTATCGACCACGTCGCGGCATGCTTCCTCAGCACCTCGTTCCCAACCTCTAACAAGAGCTTGTTCACATTCAACTTAATGGCGCCAGACCGAATGCACCGCTGCATGACCTTAGGCGGAAAGTCGTTTGTGCCGTGTAAAGCGATCAAGACGCGATTGTTGACCTGCTGGTTGATGGCTTCCAGGCGATCGTAGTGCAGTTGACCTTCCTTAGGGCCAGTGGGGCCGTAATCGCCATGCACATTTCCGATGGAAGGCGCGAGGATGTCGATTCCTGCGGCGATGAAGTTGTCGACTTCTGAGGGGGATGTGAAGAGTGCTAGTCATGATCAGTCTCCACTATGTGCGATACAGCTCATTGCTAGCATACCCTCGAGATCACCCGTATCTGCAATACCATCCTCGCCACCTTCTATTCTTCCGCTTTCCGCTTCGACTGCGATACCCCTCTCGTGGCACTCCCTCGTTAAGATTCTAGTTTTCTCTAGATTCTCGACTTCATCGTAGTGCGACATATCGACCATGACCGAGTCGACTGGTAATGTCGCGATGATTTCGCGGATGTGTTCTACGTCCTGGGCATGATCGATGTGCAGAGATAATGGGACTGTAGCGGCCTTGACAGCATGTGCTGCGGTATGTGCAAGGAGCGGGAGCTGTTTGAGCGTTGATGGGAAAAGTTGGATGATCAGAGGTGAACGCTTTGCTTCTGCAGCGCGTACCAAGGCTGTGAGTTGCTCAATGTTATATCTGTACGCTGTTAGACTTAGTTTATGTATGTTGTATAGGAGGTGTACGCAATCGCAGACAAGACGCCATATTTGCCTGCAGCTGCGGCATTGAGAATCTTAATTGTCCGGTTCCCCTTCATTGCTATTTAGACTAGAAGTCGTTGTTACTTTTGTAAATCCTCGGTTTATTAAAATCAACAATTGTGAACTGGTTCGAAAAATTGCCTCGAGAAATGCTTCACCATCGGAATCGATGCGGAATGGCCGGCTCGCTGTCGTCGGCAATGCTGCGGTCTAATTCGAAGTTGATTGGCCGTCGCGCCGAGCTGAACGAGATCTTGCACTTGATTCTCCTGGTATTAGCTCGCGCATCTCCGCTGGTGCTGCAAAGGGGTCAGGGCGCAACAAGCAATGTGCTTCGTGACGAGGCACAACTCATGAAGCGAAAGATCAGCGTCCGTACGTCAGATGGCATGCACCCCGCTTCCCTCCATGCCCGCATCGGCTACCGCACATTTCCTGTGTTAATTCTAGCCGATACAGGCGGAACTATGCGCTGATGCTACAACGCCCGTGCTCGTAACGTGTCCAGGTGGGTGAGAGCGATGTAAGAGTTTCTTCCAGAACGAAAGTTACAACACCCGTTCTGGCCCTAAGAAGGCCTGATGTTCGACGAGACTGGCCAGAAATTCTCTTCAAATGATCTGAACAGCGCCATTCCGTCGTAACATCTTATTCACGATTCAGCCCGCCAATAATTCGCCAGGTCACCCAACAACGTCTTTGGCGGACACTTTGTCGTATCAAGGGTCTTCTCAAGTAAGTGCAGTATTTCTGCCTGCTTCGCGGGGTCCTGTACGCAGAGACCGGCTGCAGTGTGTTCAGTGAGTGATTTCAATACTCAAACAATCCGAGAGAGACAACTTACCAACGTATAGTGCTTGGAAACTTACGTGCGCACTCGGCGGATCCGTATTCTGAGGCATCATAGCAATGCCACATATGACCCCCACACTCTCGTCTAGGAATCGTTGTCTAGTACGGAAGTCTTCCATTCCGCCCATCGAAGGCTGATTGATCAAGACGATGATTCGTGCGGAGTGAAAGGTCTGAATGGCGGCAGCATGCGGCGGAGGATGAATCCATATTGGAGCAAAGAGATGGCATGACTCCGGAACAGAACCCTTGTAGATCGGCTCGAATGTTGACGGTAGCGTTCCGTGCCAGTCTTCGAGTGCTTGCACAAGCTTTGTGCCTTGATCAATTCGTGTGCTGATATCGTACTTCTTTTCATTCGCAGCAAAGTCGACGCATCTACTGCAAATGTAGATGACACGAAGGCAGAGTTCTTCCGGAGTCAGGTCCATCAAGCGCTTTGTTGGTCTCCAAATCGTTAGAACTCGACGACCTTCCCGTAATGCAACCCATGTGTCTTGACGTATCCATTGCCACCACGCGGCTCTTCGAAGGTCGTCCTTGCACTCGCCGTTGTTATTTTGAGATCGCTGAATCCAGAAGATGCCTCGCAGGTGTCTTTCCCATGCCCCGTTGCTATACTCTCCTTCGGCATCGAACATTTCGTATGTGCTAATCAGAAGAGCAGTTGCGATGATCTCCCTCGATTTCGAGTATGCAGGGTACAAGAGGTTCTGGGATAGGTAATGTAGACATTCGTAGTAGTACTGCGTAGCGGTCTGGAGATTGCAATTTGGGGGCATATTCTTGTCGGCAGCGTTCGGGCTAGAGTCTTGCGGAGACGGATTAGATTGCTGTTGCTGGGAAATTGTAAGAAGTGCTCGATGCCTCGCTGCTACAGCAAGGAGGGATTTCAAGACACCGGCGTTATGGACCGCTAGCCGCGGTACAGTCGTCGAAAACTGCTTCGACTGATCACATAGATCTAGAATGGGCCCTATCACTGTAACGTAATGTTGGAAAAGATGGAGCTCATCTTTTGTGAGAGGTATGGTATCAGAAGTATTCCATTGCTCATGCAAGGGCAAAGTGATCTCCCGGTTCGAATCTGGAGACTGAATCTGAAGACCAATAATCTCAGGTTCTGGGGCAAGACTTTGACGCCTCGAGAGCGTCGCTCGATCAAGGTCAAGGTTCAAGTTATACTTGTCAATATTGTTGATAGCGTCTTCCGCAAGCAAATCATACCATTCCAATGGAGCCGAGTTTGGAGAAGGAACGGAAGTGATGTTTGTCAATGGGGAGTCGAACATCAACTCGGGAGAGAAGAGTTGCTGATCACCATCTCCTGCGAACGGCCTCTTCGTTACAACAGGAGAGACGATAGTGTTGGTCGCCGCTGGGTCAGCTGTCGCCGATGTAAACCGGCGGACGGCCTCCGAACCACTGGTTTTCGCCGGCGAAGCTGCATCAGTACCAGCATAGATACATTCTCTACTACTCTTCGCGCAAACTGTACAACGTGGGTGTTCTTCACTACACTTCACGCGGCGTTTCCGGCACGTGAGGCTATCTTAGTCAGCTTCTGCAATATTGTCGGTATCAATTCAACGACTGACGGCCTCGGCCAGTGTCATTTATTGACGAATGATTTCGGCGATTGGGAGGCTAAGTTCGCAACTTGGCTTATTTTCGAGATGCACTCACCATCCTGTGGTCGTCCGCAGACCTTTGGCGCGTGAAGGACGCGGTTTTCGAGGCTTGTGAACACCTGTAGCGGAGACAGGCATTGCCAGAGGCGATTAGCATGCTCAAGTCTTCGTCTCGAGGTCGCGCGCGTTCGGGTACTCGCTTCGGGCGGGAAATTTGGTGCGATGCGAGACTGTGGGGTGCAGAGTGGAGTTCAGCTCTCAAAACCTTCCGGCGGTTTCGCGGCCCAGGGGACACCTCGGCACGTGATGTCAAACTCAGCTGGACGCCTCGTCTCCGAAAGCGTGAGGCGGTGCAACATTTGTTGGCGATCTCCAGCGTTGAGGAGTGCAGGGTGCATCGGCTAACTGTTAGCCGCAACTCTGGATGCTCTTTATGAGCTTTATGTTTCCAAATCTTTATCCGGAGGTCAGCAATGGGTAGGTTTGGACTGAGAATGAAAATGAGTTTAAAATACTAATGGCATGGGCGACCCCCGAGATGACTACATGAGAGAAAGTCGTGGGTGACGAAGAGTTGATTGATCAGTCAGACATGTATGATGACACACGCTTGTCGTCGCCACTTCCAACCCGCGGCACCGACAACAACATCCACACATTCTTCGCTTATCACGATACATCATGTGTTGGATAAGTTGAGCAGCAATAGCGTATCGAGTGAGAATCAGGATGGCTTGAGATGTCATTTCATTCGTTCTATCAAATTCTCGTGGGCAAATCTCCAAACTCCTCCCAATGCAGATGCGACAAAACAACAGCGTTCCTTCTACCACGCTCCCACAATGCCAGCCACTGGAATATCAATACCAGTAGTGTAGCTAGCACTGTCTGATAACAGGTAGACGTAAGCCCCTCCAAGCTCGCGAGGATCAGCCAACCTAGGCATACCTCCATAATATTGCATCTTCAGGTTCCAATCGGGGGCTTGGTCCACAAAGTAAGTCATCTGGGTACGGACAAAGCCTGGGGAGATGGAGTTGACACGAATACCGTGCTGTGCCCATTCCATAGCTAGAGTGTGCGCCATGTTGCGAACGGCAGCCTTGGTGCCTCCGTATGGTGCCGACGGCGCAGCGCGATTCGGTCGGTAAGATGTCATGGACGCAGTAAAGACGATGGAGCCCTTGATACCAAGCTCGATAAACTTCTTAGCGGCGGCGGTCGCGCAGAAGTATGCGCCAAAGACGTTGAGGTTGAAAAGCTTGTCGAGTTGAGGGCGGTCGAAGTTCAGGGCGGGCTGGTGCTTGGTCATTCCTGCGTTCGCAATCATGCCATCGATGCGGCCCGATTGTGCAACAATTTCGTCGACAACTTTAATGACGCTCTCTTCAGAGGTGACATCGCAGTGGAGATATCGGAGGCGCTTGGGGTTGGCCTTTGAGAGAGCCTGAAACTCCTCGCCAGGCTCGAAGAGATCCAGAGAGTAAACCTCTTGAGCGTCGTTCGCAAGGCAGACAGTGGCCAGCCCAAGACCAATTCCTCGATTTGCGCCAGTGATGGCAACAACTTTACCCTTCAAGCTGATTCTCCAGTCGAAGTCTTCCTTTGGCTCAGTTGTGAGATACACTGGGTTCGGCACGGACTGGTGGACTTGTGTACCATTTCCATTCTCGGCTCGAGCGGCGGGGACTGTGCTCTGCGAAGGATCGGGGTTGATTGCGGAGGGCGACATATTGCTAGCTAAATAATTAAGCAAGTCTGAAGAGGGTGAGTTTGGAGAATTTGAGACCTGGATGGATTAAGAACGACCACCACGTATCCGGGCCATTGAATACTTATGTACAGGGCAAATCTGCACCGCGCGAAAACATGGGGTAACGACCATATGCGGTCCATGCCGAAAGCCAGATCCACAACAAGGAGCGATGCGAGCGCTGCAAGGTTTGGTGGGGTAGTTCCTAGGGCCGATTGATAGTGGAGACACTGGGTCTCGAGGCGAGCATGTGCATCGAGGCGACGTGCATGACTAGCTGCCGCACCCACTGCCGGCTACCCCCAACCTCCCTGCTTAGCCAACCGTTTGAGATTTATCACGATCGGCGCACTGGAAAGAAGATCGACTAAGCTACCTATTTTGTATTCCTGACGTAAGTGTTTGCATCGTTGAAGGTATCTGTAAAGACTGTTTCTTGAGAGAAATGACAGGCAACATCATCACGTATGAGAATAAAACGACAGGTCTGTTCCGTCAGATGTCAGAGAACGATGCCCGTGGCATGCTCGCAACGAGCCGTTTCAATCAGCTCGCTTGCTGTGGCGATTTCTGCTCGGATGCCGGTCTGCTCTCTCATTTGCTCGGAACTCAGAACACATAGAAACTAACCCGCAAAATTGGCCTCAATTGGCAACGCCTGCTGAAACCTGGCTGAATTTGGGGTCTGGGGTACACGATGGCAGAAGGACCGAAGAATCTGGGGCGGCCCTAGCTCGGTTCGACCAACTCCACACGACCATGCGTACAACACGAGCTCTTCATCTATAAAACAACAGGGTATCTCGAATCTTAGCAGGAGCATCTTGCGCATCAACCTTTTGGTTTCACAAGCTGCACCACCATTTTCCAATCGAAAATCGGTCAACCGGGTCGCTACAAGCACTTTTTGTTCGGCACTTTCTGAACGATCATGTCTTTCACGCCACAGTCGTTAGAGGCCGCAGACATCAAGGGGATGGATACTACCAAGCACGTTGAAGTTTCTGGGGAAATTACGTGGACTCCTGAGGAAGAAAAGAAACTGATCCGCAAGATTGACCTCTTGCTTCTTCCCACGATATGGCTGATGTACTTGCTGTCGTACATGGACCGCACGAAGTATGTTCTCAAACTCATACATCGCCATCACTAACATGTAGTTAGTATCGGGAACGCAAGGATCGCTGGCATGGCCACTGATCTTAAACTCACATCCAACCAATACTCGATCGCTCTGGTCGTGTTCTTCGTCACATATGTCTTCTTCGAGCCGCCGTCGAATATGCTTCTTGTTCGCTTCAAGCCGTCGATATACCTCCCAGTCATTATGGTCATCTGGGGCGCTCTTACTTGCGTCATGGCTGTCATCCAGGACTTCAAGCACTTAGTCGCCCTCCGTATCCTGGTCGGTGTGTTCGAAGCTGGTTTCTCGCCTGGTATCCTGCTCATAATTTCCTCGTGGTACAAGAAGGACGAACAGTCCAAGCGTTTTGGTGTCTTCATGTCGGCTGCCATCCTTTCGGGCGCTTTTGGTGGTCTTCTAGCCGGTGCCATAACTGGCGGTATGGAGGGAGCTGGCGGACTACGCGGGTGGAGATGGCTGTTCATTATTGAGGGGGTTGCAACCATTATCTGGGCGATCTGCGCCTCGTTCATCTTGCTCGATTTCCCAGCAAACTCCAAGCGTCTCACCGAGCGTGAACGCGCGATCGCCGTCGCACGCCTACGAGGAGGTGGTGTACGGACACATGCAGAAGGAGAAGAGCGCATGGGCAAAGCTCAATCTTTCAAGCTCGCCATTATGGACTGGAGGACTATCGGCTTCATCCTGGGATACATGGTAAGACATCAACCCATTCAATTCGTCCCGTCAGAGCTAATGCTTTTCAGGTCATTGTCGGTTCCTCTACTCTCTCCTACTTCTATCCTACTCTCGTCAACGGCCTCGGCTACAAATCCACGGTGCAAGCGCAGTACATGACTGTTCCAATCTACGCCGTCGCCTTCGTCTGCACAGCCATCACAACTTATTTCGCCGACTCAATATCCAACCACCGTGGTATCGTCATCTCGTCCTGGCTTTGTTTCTCGCTCATAACATCTATACTGGTATGCGTCGTCTACGACTTCAAGGCTCGCTACGCCCTGCTTGTTCTCATGGCCGCAGGTCTTTGGTCATCGAACGCGGTCGCGTTGTCATTTGCAAGCGCAACTTTTGGCAGCATGGAGCCTGAGGTCAGGGCGATTGCGCTGGCACTCGTCAACGCAATGGGCAACCTCGCGCAAATCTATGGCGCGTACCTCTTCCCGTCGGACGACAAGCCCAAGTATCTCATGGGGTTTGGCGTCATATCTGGTATGCTTGGATTCGGTGTTTTCATGTACCTATTCCTGCACGTTGCTCTTCGCAGAAAGGAGGGACTGGGTTGGTGGCGATAGATGTGAAGGGTGCTTGGTGTATCTAGCGCAAAGTAGCCTACAGAGTCCTTGTCAACCCCAAAGTTTGTTAGAGTTGTTGCCACAACGCTCGCAATATTGTCGCCACTATGCTGCCCGTGGAGCTCTGGTAGACCTAGAACAAAGTCTTGAACGACGCCGTGCGGGTCCATCATGTGTACACAGATACCAGTAAGGCTAAGCTTGCCGCCTGTGGACGTCCAGTTATTGGATGAGACGTGGATGAGGGAGCGCGCGCTGCGTAAGTAGGCGGTTACAACAGGTATAAAGGCGTGGTATTCAGCAACAATCGCATTGCGGAGGGACTGGTGGTTGCGCCATAGTACTGATTCAGCTAACGGGCTAGCTGCCTTGATCAAACGCCAAAAAGCCGGTGTTTCTATGAAACAGAGGCTCTGATTGTCGCTAGCTATCCAATCTATTAGCGCGTCGTGAAACTTGCGCGTCCCAAACAATGCTAAGATCTTATTGGCGACGCTTTGCGACACCTCTACGTTGTTCTGCCGCATCATAGCGACGGGGGTACCTTGATTTGGGTCAGGGCGATTCGAAATAGGTCCATTAAAGCCTACGCCGTGACCTTTGACGCGTCGAGCTAGGTGGGCAGCAGCAGAGGAGGTAGATTTGGCTTCAAATATCCCCCAGATTGCCTACTGACGTGACAATAGCGGCAAAGCCAGTAGCTACGCTTCTTGAAACGGTCATAGACAGGCCAACCGTAGCGATATATCCAACTTGGGGACCTTTGACGTGCTCCTTGCCGCGCCGTTTGAGTTGTGGGACGCGCGACCAGACCAGCTCACTGAAATCCGCGTCCTCTTCAGCCTGTACAGCCTCAGGATTGTCGCTGTTATCGCTAGGATCGTCTAGGCTAGTGACAGAGCTGCCAGCACCTAGTGTAATAGACGCGTTCGGCGGAGGATTGTTGCGACGGTCGCGCTATATGAGGCGCTGGAGTCTGCTGGAAGGTTGTAAAGACATGTCAATACTAAGGAAACGCGTTTTAGCAGTATACTGATGCGAGAATAGACGGCAGCAGTGGGCAAAAAGATCAGACGATTGGTGAGCAGGGCGCCTGATCGGCAGAAATACTACCTACGAAGGAGCTCGTATTTTCTGAGCGTCAGGGCCCGTGCGGGGGACGCGCACCCCATCAAACTTCATGTGAACAAAGTAGATTGTCAGATATCAGGGGTGCTGTGAGGCTACCAACACTGAAAGAAACAGGAGGGGCCGGCACAAGCGCCTTGGCACACTAGTACTAGATCTGACACCTGGTCAAACTCCGCACTTGACCGAGAGAACACCAGAATACAACATCATCATCAATTCATCTCATCTATCATCAGGTCTCAATACCTCATCAAATCTGACATAGATACTCAACTTCAACATAATGCAACGCAACGCTACAACCAATATCAAACGTCGCAAGCCTTTTAAATATAAAAATGATACTCTTCAGAAGGTTAATAAAACTTCCCGCACTGAAATGTCGCCAATACAACGCGCGTTTGCTGTGGGTGCAATCATTGCATCGCGTGATGGCTATGCATCCGCACGCGCTCTTGCTCCCCTCATGCAGCGCAGCCGCACTAACCTTTCTAACCTAGTCCGACGCGTGGAGAAGCGTGCAACTGATAGGGAATTGAACTTATGGGACTCTATACTATATGAGAATGATCTAGGTCGAGGGAGGAGCACTCTGGTTAGCCAGGAGCAGAAGGACGCCATTATTGCCATCACCATACAAGACCGGGATCACCGCGAACAGGAGAGCTGGCAGGCAATCAAGCATAAGAACTTCAGCAGTATTATACCAGATATCAGCATCTCAATGTTCGAAAATATCATGTACAAAGCTGGGTATTCACGGAGGAAACCTGGATGGAAACCTCCACTCACACCTGCCCAGAAAAAGGAGCGTTACCAATGGGCTCTTGCCTACAACCCTGATCTCTACAAGGAGTACGATAACCTTGGCTTTGACTTCCGCACGGTCTGCTTTACTGATGAGACGCCAGCTCGCATAGGAGACCAGCAGGGGATGATCAGAACCTGGTGTAAGGATGATGAGATCTATGATGACGACGTCAAGAAAGACCGTAAAGCTCCTGGTACCGCACTCCAATTCTTTGGAGCTTTCCGATATAACAACAAGGGCCCGTGCCACGTCTACTATCATGAGACTCAGGAGGAGATAGATAAGGGCCAGCGAGCATTAGAGTGGGAGAATCTGGTCACTAAAGCTCAATCCAACAGCTCACAACTTACGGCTCGCAGAGCTCTTTCAATACTTAACGAGAGTGACGTCAATCTCCGTAGGAATACCCGAAAGCTTCAACACGTTAAGAAGCACGACTACCACCGTGGTATACGTTCACGGGGAGGGATAGATGGGTATAGGCACCGTGAAGGAGCCCTCAAGAAAGTGGTCCCATAGATCCAACAGATGCAACACCAAGGATTAGAGTGCAAGCTACTTGAAGATGGAGCTCCTGCTCACAAGTCTCGTATCGCCAATGACTACCTGACTGTTGAGAAGATCTCAAAGATCTGGTGGGCGGGTCACAGTCCTGATGTGAATGCTACTGAGCATGCCTGGCTAGTTATGAGGAAGCACGTGACTAAGGATTTCACTCTCTCATATACAGAAGAGGGGTGTGAGAGGCAATGGATACAGGCTTGGGATGATCTCTCTATTGAATCCATTAATAAGTGGGTGGATCACGTCCCTGAGGTGGTGCGGAAGATCCTTCGCAATCATGGTAACAACAACTTTCATGGCTAGTGAAAACACTATAAAAGGGTCAGGATATCAGGATCTATATATATATCACCAGCCTCATCAATCTTAGCTTATTTGGATATGTGGTGTGGCTGCAATCAGCTATTTTGTTAGGTGTTGCTGCAAGCTGGCGATGCGGATAGCCATTTTGGTGGGGTGCTGCACGGGCCCTGACGCTCAGAAAATACGAGCTCCTTCGTACAGTAGGGTCTACGCGCTAGCACGATCTTCTCCATTTCGTCAACTCCCGCGCAACCTTCGCTCTCGATAAATTGATCGACTATGGCAGCAACGCCCTTGATCATAGAATCGTTATGCGAATATGAACAGCACCCACGACGGGCATGAGTCCTCACCTGATAAAGGAAATCCTTGTAAGGTTCGCGGTCGCCGTAGTAATCTTGTTGGGTAGTAATCTTTTCATGAACTCCAAAATGTCCTGGGCCAACTTTGCGCAGCGTTTAGTCATGCTCGCAATGTCGAATAATCTCAGCAAGTTTTCATTATCGAGAAGGAGAAACAATTTCCAAAGGAGTGTAGCTGGTACAGGTGTGTTCGATTGGCTGATGCCTTGCTTTCGTTCCTCCAGAGGAAGTTCTCGAGAAGCCTTGACGTTACGGCGTTGAGATCTTTTGCTGCCACTGGATTGCCTGCTGCCGAAACTTAGCGCCTCGAAACTTTCCATCATTTGGACCTCTTCTTCGCTCCGTTCTTTCCGGTATGTGAGCTGATCTAAATCACCACTACGTTCCCAGACGAGAAAAAGAACTCTTTGGAGTTTCCGAATTTCAGTCGTGTGATCTTTAGTCTCGTCCAAGATGTGCAGTAGGTGCTCTGTTGTGGATGAACTGAAGTTATAGTTTCCGAGGTCCTCCGCATTGAGAAGGATGCCGAAACATCTTGAGGCCTCAGCCAAAGTACGTAGATGCTCATATCCGATGTAGAAGATATCTCCAAAGGCTTCCTCGAGGTATCCAGTATCTTCCCACGGCCTATTTGGCACTAAGCAACCTGCCACAGACAACGCATTGTGGATCTGGATCATCTCATGGATGACCTTTGATCGACCGGCAGCGTCCAGGAGATGATTCTGCATTATGGCCTCCTGGACAAAGGCGCGACACCCTGAAAGAACAGGATTGTGACTGAGCAAGAGGAATTCAGGTACTTCCGCGCCGAGAGGTGGCACATTTACATCTTTTCCTCGCCTCTTCGCTATGCGTTTCGCTGCTTTTTGAACTTTGCTTGCAGCGGGTGGGATCGGATCGTGTAGGGTTTGGATTATTTGTTCCTCGACATCCTGGGCGTGGGAGCGATCCTCGGCAATATCACTCGGAGTTTGACAGAGACTACCTACACATTTCGATCTGCCAGCTAGGTAATCAGTCCATGGTCGATATAGGTCACAACCAAGTTGGTAGACCGTGTCGATTAAGATCTCGAATGCAAGAGGTTGCCATTGGTCGAACTTATCGTGGGATAGCATCAGCCGAGAAGTATTCGTCAATTCATCCAGACAGCCATGTGAGCTTGCAGTACTCTCGGAAATGAGCTTTGCAAACGCAAACCGCGTGAACTCCCGGAGGAAGAAAGAGGCAATTCCCTGCTTGCTCTCGATGGTGGGCAACAAGGAACCATCCGACGTTATTTCCTCCCCAGTAATGTCGATAGAGTCTGTCCTTGCACAGCTGTCTAGACTGACGTTTGCTGACTTTCTCGTTGTTTGCCAATGATTGATCAGGACATTGATGAATAGCCAAAAATGGTCATCTGTGACGGTGTGAGGAGGGGAGGACTGCGCTGCATTGGCTATCTGAGGTGGGATGAGCTGCATATATACATGACCAACCATGAGCTATCCCAACTCGTACTAGAGTGGTTCTGGGCAAGGCCCAAACCGTTACATCATCGATGTAGCCATCTGCGCGTAAGGAGTTACCTCGCCCATTATTGACATTCTGTTGCGGTGTGAGAATGCAATAAATTGAAGTGTATTGTTCTGTTGTTCTGTTGTGCTGCTTGCGCGGACCTCTCAGAAGGCTGGCAGCAGGGTCTGTTTACATGACGTATCTACTATACAGCTGAGGTAAGAGGTGCTCAATAAGTGAGGAAGCAGCGCCAGACCACCGCAATCAGCACACGTAGCACACGTGACACACGTGATCCGCTTCTCCTCATAACCGTGACACATTCAGGTGGGCGAACGCGTCCGAGTTATGTTCCCTCAGCCACGCCGTGCTATTGTTCCACATATGCCACAATGGGTCACTATCTGCAAGTACACCTGTCGTATCGAGAGCCAGCTTGGATCGAGTCTCTTCGGTCTCCAACAAGATCTCTGCTGTGAGTGCTCTGATGCAACATTTGTCAGAATTGCGGCAGCGTGTGAAGAGATACGTTTGTTCTTGTAGAAAGACCAGAACATCCCCGCAAAGTGCTCGTAAGCTCTCTACATCGATCTCGTATGTTGCAACATAAAACGAGTAGGTGGCTCCAAGGTCGCATCGGATCTGCTAAAACATGGGGTCGTTGACCGGACTCGGGTTTTCTTTCCCAGCTTCCAAGTGAAAGTCGTTGACCGATGCTTCAAGCACTGAAGACTCAAGGCTGGTCACATCGGTATCGTTTTTGGGGCTATTAAGCGTTTCTTCCACCTTTCTTCGAATTCGAAGCTCGATGGTCATGAGGCCTAAGACGCTCTCCATCAGGCCGATGAAATAGACATGTGTTTGGCAAGACTCGATCTCCTTCAAGGTTTTGTTCGGCTTTCGTGTGTAGTACAAAGCTTGCTTCTTGCGGAGACGAACCATAAACTTGATGTCTCCTATCATGTCTGGGACAGAACTAGATAGCGTGCGTTAGAATGCTTCCGCATGGCCTCTGCAGCTGGCACGTACCGTATAGTCTGACTGGCAGTATGAAGGCAGGATTAGTGGACTCCGAGCTGACCATCATTTCCCAGCGTCGTGGCCCGAATATTGTTGAGCACTCCGTGTAAAGGGTGTTCGCGATACGTTTACCGGCTTTGGTATACAGCTTAAGCCGTCGCTCAAGCTCTGGAGGTGCCATCGTCTTAAGGGCGCCCACGAGGGTGTTCGAGAGAGACAATTTGTCGTAGGTGAGAAAAACTGTTGAGTTGAGAGGAATTTGCGTTCGATGGGGTGTTGGTTCTCATAGGAATGTTGGTGTTTTTTAAGGCAGAGGAAGTGGGCAGGTGCCTGCATCAGTAAGGTGTAGCCATGACTTGCCTACCTCAGTAGCACACTCCGCAGGCAGTTGTGACCCGAAAGGGTTGTGCTCCCTCCTGAGTATGCCTGCCCGCACGTTGCCCATTCTCCGCGCGCACAGATTCTCTAGCCAAAACGTTGCGTAGTACCCTGCTAATCTATGGCTTGCATGACTGCTATGATAAGTGCACCGCAGTGAGGAAGACGCAGCCCGATCATCGTCCTATGGTGCCGCAAAGCACAATATCGTCGCTGATACAGTCTGCACCAGTCTATGATAACAAAGTGAGACGTGGGGGTGATCTGACTAAGCAGCAACAGGAGATGCGGAATTGTTAACCCTTCGATCGGCACCTGTGCAGGGTGTTGACAAGCCTTGGTCATAGCTTGTGTGTACGGCGGGAAAAACCTTAAGGATGTTTATAGCAACCTCATTCTCATATAAGATCATTAACAATTTATGTGTGCTTCCCTGACGTGCCTGTCGTCGCAAAGCCCTGAAGAATGGCTTTGTTAAGCGCCCCGAGGATCTAAGAGTGCCGTTGTATGGAAAGGACGGCGGAGTATCGTTACATGGGACTTGTTGTGACCGCTCACTGTTTACCAACGACTGCCCGGTGACCTCGCAATCCTTATTAGTATTGTTCACGTGTCAATGAGCCCCGGCAACCGGTAATAGACTCCGCAGTTTTGGTGACTGGGCGGCTTCCATCGCTTTCCCCACTTTTGTCCTCTCTTGTCTTTACCCTGACTAGCACATTACCCAGTGAAGGTGTAGCGTGGATTTTAGCGCGTGCTCTCGCTCTCTGGTGTACATAAATCTCAGCTCCTCAGCCTCAGCCAGCTCTTCCCCTCCACCCTCACCAGCTCCATTGACCTAATCTCCTGCGTAACGAACCCTAAGCTACGACAGCAGTAAGTGGTCCGTAAAGCCTCGACCTTTTAGGTTTGACTGAACTGCTTGTAGATCGAAGTTTGCGCGACAAGCTGGCCCGCTGGTGCTCTCAAGAGCGCCTGTCAAGCCCCGAATTTACTACAGGATCTCAAATCCCATCACTCTCGCCTACACCAGAGCCGAGAGCCATCAAGCTGGAGCCCGCCACATCTCCTCGGGCTGGCGCGCAGCCGGGCCAGGCGCGTGCTCAAGCTGATCACCATTCGGCATACAGCTCGCCTCTGCCCATGTACGAGCAGAGCTTTCCGCAGCCAGTGAGTGACTCACACCATCACTTGACAATGCCAACATCTAAAGGCTACTAGGGCGCCATGAATTTCAACATGCCCTCACCCTCGCAGGAGTTCATGCCAGTCAAGGATGATGGCCAGGAGCTGATGCATATGGGGCAGCCCAATGACCATCAGACTCGCCTCGAGTCCAGCGAGGATGATGGCCCTATCATGGCACGTCGCAAGACACAAGAGCAGGTCAAGAAGCGCCGCCACCACGGTCGCGACTCAGGTGACCTGTCGCTGGGCCATCCCATTCTCCGCCATCCGGAGAAGCCTCAAAAGAGTTCCCCGAAGAGCGCCGGCAAGCAGAAAAAGCCTGGTCCTAAGCCATGGGCGACCAAACCGATCACCAAGAACGACACCAAGGCAAAGATGGAACTTGTTCGTGAGATCGAAGGCCTCTGGGGCAAGGGGTTTATAAAGGCATTTTTTCCGAGGTGCCACAGGCCGTTGGTCAAGCGGGGCAAGAGTGGCAAGCGCTCTGGCTACCGCCATCACGAAGCCAACCCAATGAACTGGCTGCCATCCGTCCTCAAGGCCATACTCAACCTTGCTAAGCTCACTGACGACAAGGAGTGGCTGAAAAAGGCCATGAACGTCGTCGTCCGCCACCGCATCAAGCACACCGGCAATCGCAAGCCCCAGCTTGTCACTACCGACTTCGACGTCATTGAGGATATGCTTGTAAAGGAATGGGATGTTGCGTATTCCTTCAGCATCCGCTATAAGCATCTGCTTGTACATCAGAAGGAGGAGGAAGAAGACGAGGAGAACATCGACCACATTCTGCAAGCTGGATCGGATCACGATGAGAGCGGCCAGGATAACAACGATGAGGACGACGTGGGTGACCAAGAGGATGATAATGACAGCTCCGATGATCAAGACCAGGGTCGTGGTGGCATCTCGGGCAAGTACCTCCAGTCCAGCGGCTACACCCCGGCTTCTACGTTCATCTCTCCGTCCCCTGCTGGCCGCAATGCGAAGCCACGCAAGGAGACTCCCATCAAGCAGTCCCATGGTAAGCAGTCGCCACCTCCGCAGCAACCCGGTATATACGGCTATGGAGCGCACATGCCGGGCTATATTCCTCAGTTTGATCATTGGGGTCGTCCCGTGCCCATGCCTATGGCTATGGCTAACTTTGGGCGTGGTCCTGGTCCTGGTGGGTATCCTGGGGGCTACAACGGTTATGGCGGCGGCCATGGAGGAAATGGTGGATATGGTCTTGGTCTTCCTCCACACGGTGGCGATGATCGCCAGGGTTCTCAGCAGCCCCTTGCTCGTGGCATGCCGCAGTACCCTCATCCTCACCATGCTATGACGCCCGCACCTAGCATCCCCGACAGCGACTACTCTGCTCATGGCAACAACCTTCAGCGTAGTCATGACTCTCCTTTCATGCAAGGCTACCCCAATTCTTATCAAGATCGTCGCCCCAAGATCAAGCGCGAGTCTCCTCCCGTGGATGAGCGTCCCATGCCCGTCCAGGACATGGTCGCACCGCCTAATGATCTTGCTGACCAGGACAACGAAGACGATGACGAAGATGATGGGGACGATCACACTAACCTTGAAGCACAGCTGGAGGCAGCCAAGATCCGACTGCGGATCGCGAAGATCAAGGCCAAGATGGGACGACGTAAGAAGTCCTGAATACCTTCGGGGAGTTTTGTGGATGTTTTTGGAGTCTGGAAAAGTATGTACAGCTACTCAGGTCGCGCCCAGAGGCGTGCATCTCCAGGGATGAGAATAGGGTTGCCGATTGTTCCTGGCTCTTGAGGCTGGACGTGACGGTGAGGCATACCTAATATGATTGGCTTAAGGCCTCTATGAATGATAACCATGGTTGACAGATTCTTAGGCCTTGACTTTGTACCATGACGTTTGCTTCTTGTATTGACAATTGCCTTAGCGGCGTCGAGCATCATTCCGTTTGAAAGCCATTTGGAACCGCCACGTCTTTCGATCAGCCGCCCGGGTGCTCTTTCGTGAAACACCTTTGATCATCAACGAGCAAACCGCCAGCTCATGGTGCTTGATCCAGCTTGCAAAAGCCGTATCGGCATGGCTCGCGCTTTGCTCATGGATCTAGCCAAACATGGCTCCGCGTGGCTTCGCACCTGACAGGTGCGATCGACGATAAACAAGAGCCAGCAGATTAAGGACATATCCTCGAAACTGAAGATCTGGAAATGAAAAAGGTGATGGATCAGATGAAGTTCTTGTTTCTGGAAGGTCCATCATATGCTGGCTCCTAAAAGTTGTAGCCGGTTAGGATGGTGCAGTCGCACATTCAACGTGCCATCGCTTTCGCAACGCGACTTGCTGGCGTCATCGGTGGCGGCGCATCCCGTTGACAATTAGATCGCAGAGGAATCAAAGGCGCGCAACAAGACGCGTGAATTGGGGATGGAAGGGAGCCCATAAGACATGATGATGCACACATGCAGGAAGGATGCTGGCGGATGCATGTGCGAAATGTTTCGATTGACCGCGTCAGCCCGACAAGGCTACCGGTAGTCTGGTTATTAAGCATTTCCGCCAGTTCCCCAGACGCATCCTCCATGTTTATCACCATTGCTATTCAGCTTCGCCGGCAATCATGCATCTTTTTCTCCCTCTATCATTGCGCCGTGAGCCTTCTGCTCTCATCTCCTAGCATCCGTGGAACTGCCCGGGTGGTTTCAGCAGTCAGGAACCGCGACCCGTCGACCGGCGAGACGTATGTACCTAGGTAGGATCATGGATGCTCTTTGTCCGCATCTCAGTTTCTGAGTTCCTCTATTGATCTATTGATGTTCGATCTGTTTTGCATCCTCATGTCACCCCATCAATGAAAGCTGGCCGGCGCCTTTTCACCGACAGGTCCCTGCAGTCAATGCCTGACGCGGAGCATGATCTCTTGAGAGGATTGGAGACAAGCACTTCCTGTTTGATAGAAACGCCAGATACATCGGATCGCCTCTCTGACACAGACCGCTGTAGCGATGTTTGCATGTGAACGGGCTGCAACCTGCAATTGTCCAACATGTGGTGCTCCTCCACTTCTTTCTTGATTATCATTGGCTTATCGTACGTAGATACCGATTTTCTCTCCTCGGTCGTTGTATCGATGGCAGTTCGGGTGAATTTGGGTCCCGCTAAGGGGTATTCAGGACTATGAGACATCGTAACAGCTTACACGTGTTAGCTTGTACGCGTACCTCGATGCAGAGTAACATACTGTTCTTCCGTACTTGAGGATTGCTGGGGATTCTTGCGCGTTCCGTCGAACGTGCCTTTCCGGTACTACTTGAGTGTAGTCGCCAAAATATGAGAGGTGCGTGTGGACTAGAAGCAAAAGCGTACATCATCGTCACTCGAATCTGGAAGACGCTGGAACGGTGTCGCCTATCGAGTATCAGTGGTCGAACCGGACCGACTCAAGATATATCAGAAGGTTCTACGCACCAGTGAGGACCGCCACCTTCCTCTTCGATCTTGTGTTACGACTAGGTATCGGCAACTCCACGTCGCGCACTAAACGCACTAAAGCAGCTTCAAGCTTCGTGATTGGTACCAAACCCCTCGATGTTCATTAGACAGGGAGAGAGGAAGTGAAACTGCAGAACCTGGGTTGCGCATTGTATTGGAAAGGTCGCAATCGTTAACATAGACGCACATCTCGGGTTGAAATGAGCTTCCTAATGGTCGATTGCGGCACAAAAGGGGCCGATCAATAGCGTTGAATGAACTAGGCGAGAGTATGCATAGCACGGTCAACTCGTTCCCAAAATAGCCCACTCAATTGGAATGCATACCCACGCTGTGGATTCAGCGATTTGAAACATTGGAAGGACCATGGTCTAGTAAGGAGGAGCATCACTTTAGTGGTCGCGAAGGAAAGGCATGTGCTTGGTACAAGATGTATTCCACTGCGTCCAGTGAGTAATGCCCAATCGCCCAAAGAGTTAAGAGGTGCTGACGAAGCTGATACCTATCATGTGGCAGATCAAAGTAGCTGGAACTTTGTCTCGACATCTGATAGTAGTAAGAACTGGCTGGTATGACATCCGACGTAGGATAAAGCCCGCTGCGGTTGCTCAATGCCCGAATCGTCTATTACGGAACGGATGATGGTAAGCGCGCCAGCCTGTTCGTCTTTCTAAGTTTTATTACCATCGAATCATATGGGACGGCATCGTGGAAGGAACGGGATCAACGGCCCGAGTCTTGGCTTACTGTCTTTATCAATGCTCGCATTGGGTAAGCTCCGTCGCCACCGCCACAAGAAGCCCATATCGCGCGTCAGCATGTCTATGAAACAAAAGTCGTGTTAACACTGCGGCGATCCCACGCAACGCATAGTCACCGTCGCCTCTTGACATTCAAAACCCATCAGGTGGTTCGCTAGACGTCCTCATACCTTTGGGTCGAAAGAGCTACACCCCGGATCAACAAAAATAGATCCCATGTGCAATACGACTATTGGCTCGTATTTTGATACAGAAGGCCCCGCGAATCGATGCGGATACTGCTGCAACATCCCAAAAAGCATGCAACCCTCTAATACTACTATCATGTCATCGACATGCAACTTGTACATCACCTAGCCGGAACATGTACAATCAAAGATACCCCCAACCAATACCCAGCCGCTGCTGCTGGGTCTATTCCAGCCTGATCTTCCTTGAGCCTGCGAAGGGCCACTTCCGAAGCAACACGCTACGAACCTCAACACGAGAGTACGAATACCAACGCTAGCCGCGAAGACTCAAAAGACCCATAGATCGACCGGTTTTGAACACAAGCCACTGTCTGCGCGCATCATGGTCTCACTACTTCCATACCCGGTTGATACATCGCGCATATAACATTTGGCAGGCAGGGCACTTGCTGACCTACTTGCTATTGAGATGCAAAGGGTTCAAACCTCAATGAGTTAGCATATATCACTGTTCCATAACAGATGGTCCATGTAAGTACGCTGTTCAAAGACCGAACGGGCTGCAGAAAGCTGATAGAAACACAGAAGACGCTTGCCGCCGTTAGCTATAGCTCCGTTAGCAGCGCCTACATGATAATTACAAACCACAGCGCTTGTGTCAATCTTACACCATATCATATTCCGTTGCCAATGTAAATTCCCTATCGTCGGTAGACATGTGGGTATACTCCGCCTTCTTCCCGATGACAATAGCCTACTCAACATCCACATACGTCCCCTTCGCATGTGTTCGCCAACTTCTCTCGATACTCCTCCACACCCGAATTGCTGTGCGCATACTCAGCCAGCGCTAGTAGGAATGTCTGTGCTGCAATCGGCTGGAAGTAATTCGGGGTTTGGAATTTCACATACGCGATGACTTCGAGGCCGTGAGTACGGAGCATCTGCGGGAGAGCGTGAACGCAGCTGTCCGTCGAGGCATCTGACGACCACGGTTCGGAAAACAGAAAAGTGAGTCTAAGGTTTAGGAGTACTTCCCCATACGCGCTCTTCGACGTCGGCCTTTTCCATTGTGCAATAGATTTCTCGCACGACGACACATCTACATCTTCATTCCCCTTCAACTGAGCGCTATCCGGCAGCGGTTCAAATCAGATCAAATCTTCTCTCATACTCCTCCGAAAACGCTTCGAAGCCAACATGCTCCCTCCACTCTACATTCGGCAGCACGATCGAAGCTGTCGAGTACTGCGCGGCCGAGATGTCGAATGCCGCGAACGAGGCATGAGGAGAAGCGGCGGCAAGCTCTGAGACCCACATACCGGTTCCGGCGCCGAGGTCTGCGATGCGGAGGCTTTGTGGTGGAGAGAGAGGGACGGATGGGTGGAGTAAGTAGTGTCGATAGTAGGCAGAAGCTGGTCGACTATGGCGGGCGTCCTGGTCATTGATACTTACCACTTCTCATGTTTGAGATCACTAGCTACCTAATTCTCCTTCATTGATATTACATGGCCTTGGTTTGTCGGGCTGCACTGTTGCGGCATAGTCTGACACTGACAGAGTCTCACTCCGCGATAGTCGAGTTCACAAACCTACTCCACAAGAACCTGGGGTGGAACTCACTTGCGATGACAACTGTGGCCTCATTGGGAGCTCTGAAAGTGTGGGGAGATCTACTATTGGTGATAACAACTGCAAGTAGAGCAGCCTTGTGATAAAATTAGTAAACTATGATAGAGGGTTGTGTCGTTGAGACTCTTTCAAAGTAAGACCAACGGCGTAGCAGGTACCTAGATACATATGGGCTTGTAGTTATTAGATAGGGGTTTCTAATAAGCCTAGGTAAATGCTAAAACACCAGCAGGTTCGTGAGGTGAGGGTCACCAACGGACGGGATGATTTGAAATTATATGGAAGCATGTGATAATTGAGGTGATGTGAGCTGTTGAGGCAGAGGGTGCAAGAAGAGGACTAATGTAACGGTGAATATCATGTTGTGTTGCGCTGTGTTGAGCTATCAACAGTAGGTATACATGAGTGGCAATAAACAGCGCTAGTGCAGGATGGGTAGTCGCATCTCAACACAGGTAAGGCGCCACTATAAGTGGGGAAAGAGAGACCCCAAACCGTGACAACTAACGTCCGTCCCTGTGGGTCGAACATCCCCCTACAACAAACTATGAACATTGTTCAACCATGTTATGCCTATGTTGCACAATTGTATAGACTTATGTTAATAGACCTATATTTTTTTGTATCTACCTTTACCTATTGCAAGCTTAATATAGCAAGATTACAGCAATATAGGCTGCATTCTTCAGCTTCTTGTCTTCAGCACAGAAGCTAAAACAACAAATCACCTCTGCTCTTCCATATGCAGCACTGTCGCTTGATTCTTCAGAACCTTCTTACAATACCTAAAAAATAAAAGAATACAAGCCCACTCTTACAATAAGTGCAACCTCTGTCTAGGTGCCCTCCAAGTTGTTCCAGTGTAATGTGCCAGTTCATTGCTTGAACCAGGAAGACTTGGCGTGCTAACACAGCATGTTTGAACGCTTAGCGGCCTGCAATGTACACCTGCGCTATACTACATCAATTTGAGCTGTGGCGCATACTTCTAGAAGCTTCTCTGAGGCCTTAGTCAGCAGTCATCTCATGCTATTCTTGGCAGTTGTTAGTCTCTTGCTCAATACAACTTCTCATCACACACTGCTATGCAGACTTTGAGCAATTATAGGTCACGCTACTGATAGCGTACTAGAAGTGCTCAAAGATTCGATGTGGCAAAGAAGCAATACATGATCTATATCCCCTTTCCTGTCATGGTTTGGAGTTTCTCTTTCTCCACTTGTAGTGGCGCCTCACCTGTGTCGAGATGCGACTACCTATTCTGCACTAGCGCTGTTTACAGCCACTCATATATGACTACTGTTCGTAGCTCTACATAGGACAATCCTCACCTTTTTTTCCTTCTGTGTATGGATCACTAGCTCTCACATTTCCTCTCTGAGTGCTGAGCCATTCAAAATATAAGAGAAGACAAGTAAGAAGAGCAATTTGATACAGATTGTCACGTAAAGCAACATAGCCAAACTTTACCAGACCCTGTACCAAGACCAATACATCTGCCTAACACAGCTGAACACACTGGTCGATACTCTGATGGAAGCCACAACTGATGTTGAGTGTTATCTGCAATCCAGATATCATCTGAACTAATTGCTACACTCTAACTAACAAGTTGGTGGTGTTTTGTTGGAATTTTGTCAGAGTGTTGCAACGTAAGAATAGACACAAGATCAGCTGAGCTGACATAAAGGCTATGGCCCTCAAGCGTCTGCAGGCACGCGCCGCTACTGGTGTCCCAGATCTTGATGGTCCTGTCCCAGGACGCCAACGCCAGCCGGGTCGAGTTGTGCAAGAAGGCCACAGAGCTGACAGCATCGCTATGACCCTTGAGCGTCTGCAGGCACGCGCCGCTGCTGGCATCCCAGATCTTGATGGTCCTGTCCCAAGACGCTGATGCTAACCGGGTTGAGTTGTGCAAGAAGGCCACAGAGGTGACAGTACTGCTATGACCCTCAAGCATCTGCAGGCACGCGCCGCTGCTGGCATCCCAGATCTTGATGGTCCTGTCCCAGGACGCCGACGCCAGCCAGGTCGAGTCGTGCGAGAAGGCTACGGACCTCACAGTACTGCTATGGCCCTCGAGCGTCTGCAGGCAGGCACTCCAGCTATCGCTCATAGCTGGCCAAATTGTGATTCCTTCTGGCTTCTCATGCGGAAAGAGCTGTCTGGTGAGACTGCCTGTTGGGTTAAACAACAGTGCAGATGCATAGGTTTGAAGAGGATAACTCTCAATGGCCTGTTTGTGAGACATAACAAATCGCTGCGCGTCATAAACAAGCTGAGCGAGTTGATTTTGGTTTTGCATCTCCTAGCTGTGTCAGCATACAATTACATCCTTTACAAAAACACATGCTTTCAAGACGTCATACCTGCACCAATGACCCCAATCGCGCCATAGAAACTACACCTCTCCCTAGGTTCTTGCACAGACTCAGCCCTTCTAGCCAGTACAGATACTTCTTTGTTAAAAAATCATGAACTGCGCCTAAAACTTGTAAGCCACCAGCACTGTTTGTTGAAGAGTTTGGTTTCGAATTACATAGATGGTCGATCCAGTAGACGCACGAGTAGCGTAGGACTGATAGTGGGTCTAGTTCAGGCGTTTCAACGTTGTCGATGTGAGATCCTGGCGCTTCTAGGCTGTACATGTTCCGGTGCAATGTCCTAGACAGAATTGCTTTTGACTTTGAGAATATTGACTAATGGACAGCTTCAGTCCCATGTAGGAAGACCTTACCAAGCGCCTTTGTGAAGAGAAAGTCCTTTGCAGACTAGTGCACAAAGTAGATTGTGTCGTCTCGCAGCGTAAGGAACGATCCACATAGGCCGACAATCTCCCGCACTGGCTCCAAGTCAGCGACGTAATCAAGCTGTTCGACAAGTGCGACTAGCTCGGCAACCGTGACGGGCCGATACAAGACTGCAGTTACGGCTAGTACCTGCAGACAGATCTCCGCGTTATCTGACTCGCATATCTGCTGCAGCATCCGCATGTACAACGAGTTTAGCCTAGGTGGGAACAGTGCTAGCTTCTTTAGTATGTCCAGACTTGATTTCTTTTGCAGGTCCTAGCATACTAACGCAACCCAGAGGAAGGTGTCGTTTGCGTTGGACGTTAAATGATAGAGCACGGCGTCTCGCACTGCTAGCTTGTTGCGCTTCTCTTGCGCTAGCTGACTCACTTTCTGTTGGATAAAGACTTTAACGGCCACTGCGACTGAATTGGCGTTTAGCTCAAGGCCTAGCCTTGTCTTATGCTCTGCAGTCTCTAACTGATCCTTAATTGCTGCCTAGTTGCGACTAGACACAATACACTTGACTCAAGAAGATGCAGATAACTGCTTTGCAATAAAGCCAAGTAGCTTTGGCCTGTCGGTGACACATTCGTCTAGTGCATCGATAATCAGGTACGTAGTGCTTAAGCTCGAGTCCCGTAGCACATTAGCAAATATCTCTGTTAAGGCAACCTAGCCATTTGTGTCCTCAAACAAGCTTTTGCCTGCGTGATCGTGCTTCTTGCGTATATGCAACACAAGCGATGGTTGTTGGTGCACAAGCATATATAGCAAGCCTCGTAGTACAGCAGTAGCGCTATTAATGCGCGAATCAGTTTCCTGGCAGAAGAAGTACGATAGCAGAGCAGCCTAAGGCACTAAACTTCAAAGCTCATCGATGACGTCGCAGAGCAACATTGTCTTTCCCTTGCCAGGGTCGCCTTTCACCCATAGCAGTCGGCTGTCCGGGCGCAGTTGCTATTGCAGAAACGCAGCATTGTCAAGCACCCAGCGGTAGGAGTCTACCAACAGACCACCTTTCGTGTCCTCAATGCGCTTCTTGTTGTCGCGCGGATCCGTGTGGCGTATATCTTTGATACACATATTCTGCTTCTCAACTTCATCTGTAATCCGTTTCATTGCTTCAGCTAGACTTTCACCATCAAACGGTAACAAACTAACTCCTAAGATGCCTATCAGGGAGTATGCGCGGTCCGTTGGGACTTTTGTTTTCCAATGTTTGTTCCACAAAATTCGATCATGCACATTGAAATCAGACAAGGGCACGCCTTGCAGTGCAGTGCTAGGTATGGTAGTAATCTTGTGTAGAGTTGACAAGAGCGATAGTTTGCTACCAAGCTTTTTTCCGTCCTTAGAGAAGAACTCTACTATGGATGGGGCAAGGAGCTCCTGTAGTGTCCATCCACGGGTGAACCACCTGCTTTAGCGAAAGGTAATCAACTCCGTAGCTCTACCAAAATAGACCGCGGTCCCGGAAACATCAGATAAGTAGACGTAACATCTAGTTGCGTTGCAATACTAGCAAAACATAGACTGTATTGCCCACGAATACTCAGCCTTGTTTGTTGTGTCAATGCAGCATGTGTCCATCCAGAAGTACTGCAGTCCATCACGCCGTGCTTAGTCTCCGCAGAAGCAGATCTTGTTGTAGCCTGGCTTAGTCTTGCCATTGCCTGTTTTGAGGTCCGCAAAGGTCACCTCATCCCTATCTTCTCCCCAGGTGTGTGAAAGTATTGCATAGGAAGGTGTCGCGTTATCGTCAAAGCTGTGGATACTGAGCTCTCGGCTTCTGCTGTACTGCAAGAGCCGCATAGTTTCAGGTAGCTGTGTGGGATACACATGCGATGAGGATAGGACTTGAGGGGCTGAGCTTGGTAGCCTAGTCGCGCAGGCGTCTACTGCTTGCTAGCTACTTTTGTGCTATCAATCGATGGTCAGCATACGCGCGAGCTAGGAGGATCGGAGGCGCGTCAAGGTGTCGCGAGCTGACGCTGCCGGCTCCTTGCTGTGTTCGTGGTTTGGTGATGGGGCCTGAAGGAAGCCCCAGGCGGGGTAAGGCGTAGTCCTATGCATGCGCAGTGCCGCTTGCAAGGCTGACCTGCGCTGTTAAAGCCACGCGCCACAACTTGAGCATTTCAAGCATAACGCAGGTGTACATTGCAGACCGCCAGACGTTCGCAGTCTTGCTATTTCAGCGTTCTGAGTGCTTTCGCTAAGCACGAAAGACTGGCACATCGAGCCGGAAGAACTCGGAGGGCACCTATACAGAAGCTGCACGTCTGTTGGTTGTAGTGGTATCTTCTTGAACTAATTAGGTCTTGTGTAGGGGCTCCGAGCGGCAAGCTATGCTGCTGTGAGGGGCAGAGTAGGGGTTTGTTGTCGTTGCAGGTTATAGGGATGTCTGTGAGTCTGTGTCATTCTATAAACTTGTAGGTTAACGATGTAACGTGCGTTGATAATGTTGATAGACGTTATCAGATCTCCGAGTTTCGTCCCATCTCCGATCAGACCTTGGCGCTCGAAGCACGCAATTGACGCTAGGACCAAATTTTGGAAGCAACAACGCGACAAGCCGCACATTGCATTCTATCGCCCGATAAAAGACGTACGACAGGCCAATCATGACGCTGGCAAAGGATGGCGAATCTGTACGCCATCTCCTCGGCTCGAAATCTGCCGATGTCGCTGGCTGTCTAGACTTTTTCTTTCTATAGTCGTGGCCATTCCAGCGCAAACCTCACCCACATTCACCGCGATAAGACGTGAAGGAGAGTGTCGCTAGGTCTCACACCTCTTGGACATCTTCTAAACACGCGCAAAGTGTGGATTTAGTTGCGTCTTACCGAAAGATGCACTTCCAACAGCCGGAATCTGCTGGCCCTGGCGCCGAACAGCAGCAGTCCAAAACCTTCACCGAGAAGTCTTCGAGTTTACCTTTTGGACAGGATCTCGATCTTGGATCCATCAGCGGCCCCACGTACCTCACGGCGCAAACACTCGTCCAGCAAGTGGCGTACACGCTCTCCGACAAGATCTTCGCATACTCGGCTGAGTCGTTTGACCTGGATGTAGCCGTCAAGCACTGGCAAGCGAAGGGCGAAAAGAATGCCTTCGGCTACGCGACCGGTGTCTCTTCTTTGGAGACACGGACCGGCGCTGGTGCCCTTGCGCTGGGCTACATCTTCTCAAAGGACTTCGACCTGAAGAAGCGCCACATCCCTCAGTCGATTGTCGCGTCTTCGGCTACGCTCAACTACCTCCGCGCAGCGCTCGACCAGCTGTCCCTCCTCTACTCGGTCGCAAACCCCCTGACCGCCCACATCGCCGCCGTCGACTACTCGGCGAACTCGAACGCCGGGCTGGTGACAGACTATGTCTCCTCCCTCACACTTGCAGAGGACTTGGGTCTTGGCCTCGTGTGCAGTCCCTCTGTATTCGAGGCTCAGCACATGGCTCTGTTTGCCACTCTTTTGTCGAGCGTACTGCCCACAATCCACACATACGATGGCATCAGCGTCGGAAGGGAGACTGCAAGGCTCGTGGACACGCTGGACCAGAGCAGGCTACACAATAGCTACCAGTCTGTACTGAAGGCTGTTTCCGAGGTGGACAAAAAGCACTCGGATCATGCCGGACGCGTCGTCCGTCTGCTCCAAGCGTTCAACGATGAGTTTGGCGAGGACTACAAACTGTTCGACTACTACGGCCACGAGGAGCCTGAGAGTGTTCTGGTCGTCTTCGGTACCGTCGAGGCATCATTGACAGCCCAGGTTGCCAACGCGCTATCTCAGGACGGTGACAAGGTTGGTGTCATCAACGTTCGTGTCTACCGACCCTTCGTGGAAGAGGCCTTCCTCGAGGCTCTCCCCAAGAGCACTCGCCGCGTTTCGGTACTGGGCCAGGTCAAGGATGAGGCTGCTGTCTTTGACTCAGCGGAGTACTCGAAGCTGTACGCTGACGTCTTGGCCGCTGTTCAATTCGCTTTTGACAGGAACGTCGAGGTCTCTGATGTTAAATACTCCCGCGAGCAGGTCTGGACGCCAAGCAACATTCTGGATGTCTTCCGTCAGATCCACGGCGAGAAGACGCAGAGCGATGTGCGCTCCTGGGTCAACATCCTGAACACGGCGGACGTCAAGCAATACACCTTCTGGGACCTGGACGAATCACCTGCCGCCAACGCGGCAGTTGTACTGGGCAAATTCCTGTCATCTGACTCGTCCAAGAACGTCTTCGTTCGCAATGGTCACGACAACCTTGTCCAGGGTGGTGTGTCCCGCACTGACATCCGCAATGCTGACTACACAATTGAAGCTCCTTACTCCGTGGAAGAGGCAGATGTTGCCTTTCTTGGCAATACCAGCCTCCTCAATACGTTCGACGTACTGAACAGTGTCAAGACTGACAGCACCCTCATTGTCAAGCTACCCGGCGTCAAAGACGAAGACATCGAGAAGAAACTCTCGCCTGCTTTCCGCAAGGCCCTCGTCGACAAGGACGTTCAGCTATTCGTCCTAGACCCGTCGCTATCCGAGTCTGTAGCTGAGGATGCGACCCTTGAGTCTTTCTTGACACAGCTCGCTTTCCTAAAGGTCGCTCGTGAAGACCTTCTGTCCTCCGGCTTGTCCAAACTGGCTGCCATCAATGGCAGCTCTGAGGTCTTGGAGATTCTCAACAAGCAGCTCGAGAGTGCTCTTCGCGAGGTCGAGGTCCCTGCCACCTGGGCGACCGTGGAGGAAGATGTGGAGCCACTTTCACTGCCGTCCGATATCAACGTCAACAGCTTCGCTGCATTTGATCGCATTGAGACTGAACCTCCTACCCTCCTCAAGGATTGGAAGATCGCAGCCAAGGGTCTCGCTTTCAAGGAGGCTTTCGGCACCGAGACTGCACTGCGACCTGACCTGGGTATCAAGACTGCTGTTGCCACTGTCAAGGAGCATCGTCGTCTTACCCCACTCACATATGATCGCAACATCTTCCACATTGAGTTCGATCTTGGCAACTCTGGCGTTACTTACGCCATTGGTGAGGCTCTCGGTATCCACGCTGAGAACGACAAGGTCCAAGTCGAGGAGTTCATCAAGTGGTACGGCCTCAGTCCCGAGGAAGTTGTTGAAGTACCGTCGCGTGAAGATCCGGATGTTCTAGTCAACCGCACCGTGTACCAGTCCTTGCTGCAGAACGTTGACATCTTCGGTCGCCCACCCAAGCGCTTCTACGAAACTCTTGCAGACTTCTGCGACGACGAGCGCGAGAAGCGTGAGCTCCTCCAACTACTCAGCGCAGAAGGCGCCACGGAGTTCAAGCGCCGCGCTGAAGTTGACACTGTTACCTACGCTGATATTCTTCTTGAATTCCCATCTGCGCACCCCTCGTTCCACGACATCGTCCGCATTGTCAACCCCATGAAACGCCGCGAGTACTCCATTGCCTCGTCCCAGCACGTCACACCCACCTCCGTGGCCCTCCTCATCGTCACCGTCAACTGGGTCGACCCGAAGGGCCGCGACCGGTTTGGACAAGCAACACGCTACCTCAATTCGCTCAGCGTCGGTACACCTGTCACTGTATCCGTCAAACCTTCCGTCATGAAGCTTCCACCCAAGACCACTTCGCCAATCATCATGGCTGGTCTCGGAACCGGTCTCGCACCCTTCCGCGCCTTTGTCCAGGAACGCGCCTACCAGAAACAACAAGGTCACGAAATCGGCGAAGTCCTTCTGTACATGGGCTCGCGCCACCAGCGCGAAGAGTACCTCTACGGCGAGGAATGGGAGGCCTACCAGGACGCTGGTATCATTACGCTGCTGGGTCGCGCTTTCTCGCGTGATCAGCCGCAGAAGATCTACATCCAGGACCGCATGCGACAGACGCTCACCGACATTCGCAGGAGTTACCTCGAGAAGGAGGGCGCATTCTACCTATGTGGACCGACATGGCCTGTTCCTGACGTCACAAATGTACTCGAGGAGGCCATCACTGTTGAGGCGAAGGCGAAGAACCCGAATGCGAAGAAGGTAGATAGCAGAAGGGAGATTGAGACGCTCAAGGATGAGGGCAGATATGTTCTCGAGGTATACTAGATCGTCGACGCAAGGTGACGGATGTAGGAACTTGTTAGCCGGAATAGAGTTAATGGCTAGCCATAATGGAAGTTCACCAGTTGGTTTTATCTTATGCTATCATTACTCTAAAAGCTTTCTACGGTACCCTCGACTGAACGTGCCACACTGCCAAATGCGTAATAGTTCGTGCACGTTCGAAAAGGGTGGAGAGAAATAGCAGTTTCGAGGCGGTTTTTGGGAAGCTGCAGAGCTTGAATATGGTTCGACACGTGGTGAGAGTGGTGCTCCCGGGCGGCTACGATTCTCATCACAGGCAGGAAGCTTTACGTTACAGGCTCGGCTGGAGCAACTCGAAGACAAATGAGTGTGTGTCGGTCGATCGTTGGAGCTGGAGGGCACATTGTCACGCAACGCAGCGAAGATTGTATCGCCATAGCATTGCGTTCGGTGTGATTGACCATATGTGTGAGAAGTTTGACTATCAAGCAGTGAGGAGCTTCTAGCTGTTGCGTTCTTTCCGCCGGAAATGGTAGCTGAAGTGAAAGGTTGCGCACGTGCCAAGTGGGGTGGCACCAACCTGCAGATGGCATTCGCGCTTAAATTACCGGTAGGGTAAACACACGTTGACAATCGCACCACCTCATTGTTGATCGGTCCCATCCTCGCACCTCAGCCTGCAGGCAGGCGACAAGCTTTGACGAGACGTTTGAGAGTGCTTGACCTACACTATCGCCTGCGATGTCGCTAGTGACTCTCCGACAAGCTGCCGTCTCGTGAGGCACCACGGTATGATAGTTACACTCGGGCTAATGCTTGAACAGTTACATAAAGCAAGCCCAAGATGTCGACCATACCTTGGAGCAGCTGTCTAAACAGTTGCGCCCAAAGGCAGATAGGAAGAAGCGTGTCGGCGAACTGGAAGCACAAAAGGTCACGATAGAGAACAACATCCAGGCAAACCTCGTGCCATATGCTCAGGCAATCTGTCAGCACTTTTGCAAGAAAGTCCTCGCCAAACTCCCACGCGAGCTGCGCGAGTTGGTCTACGAACACGTCGTCACACCAGACTACATCTACGCCGGGCCTCAATATCTCACCAGGACTGGCACTCCGTGCGAAGCTGATCGCGATGCTCACTACTGGGACCCCGAATATGTCGGCGAGGTTATGCGTGTCGATCTGGTTCAAACATGGTATCGCGTATCCTTGTTCTACTTCTGGGACCGTCCGAAGAACGTCGAGGTCATCGAACATTTCATGACACACGATAGATGGGGACTTGGTCTTAAGCCTTACGAGCATGTTGCTAGAGTGCGCTTCGACCTTGGCGACACCATCATTCACCACGACTTTCATCAACAGCAAGAGCCTTGCATCCCGGAACAATACCCCATGACAATCACGGAGCCCTTAAAGAAGATGGCGCAGTTCAGTTTTCCAAATCGTGTCAAGTTCTTGATTCGAATCCATACCTTGGGCAGCCTCGAGCACGCTTGCTTTAGAGGGGACCAGTACTGTAACATGCTGGAAGAAATTATCGCCGACCTGAAAGCGCTGCGGTCAGGTGGCCACCGGTTTCGAGTCGAGTGGTCCGAGCTCGATAATCTTGAGTTCGCGTCGAATACTTCTACGTTATCGTACGATGCCTGGAATGGAGAAATCCGGAGCGTGAGTTACCTTCGTTGCGGCTCCGTTATAGCTAATTGATATATGTAGGCCGTTGCGCGTCTCGTGCACAAGTAGCTGACACTATACACATCCCTGCAGCCTATTGGACGGGTAACTCGCCTGCGCGGTACTTTCGGCCATTTTCGTATACCGGTATCGAGAGTCACGCCATGTATAACGCTAACGTCGCATCTTTGCCCCGCTTCCTTTGCTTTTCCTTTTTCACGCGACTTTGTAACGAAAGACAAGAGACCACCACGATGCCCACAACGCTCACAATGCCCACAATGAAACACAATAATAACAAGAATTCGTATGTAACGTTAAGTGCCAGTGAGATCCAGCGTCACCGTCGGCATGCACAATAGTAGGTTTTGGTCTCGGAGCCTAACCTTGGCTCGTTGCTAAGTCATCCAGCTTCCTTCATCGCCTCGTCCTTCTAAATCCTTATGGCACTGCCGTTCGGCGCCCCGACACCGAACATTTCAATGCGTGGTCAACCATACTCACGCCGGCCTTACCATCACCCGAAGACTTCCCTGAGTACGACGTGAAGCAGCCCGTCCACTCTCGCGACACAGGGAATGACTATGAAAACAAAGAAACCAGTCTCCAAAGGATTTCATCAGAAAAGAAATTAGTCAAACATGTCGAAATTGTTTCGACCGCGGAATGTCGTCAACTGATTGCCGTATTCCAGACTCGACTGCCACGAGAGCTGAGAAACCACGTATACCAGTGGCTTGTTCACACTGACGAGTATTTCATCGAGTCCAAAGCCAACATCGCAGCTCTCCCGCCCAAGAGAATTTCTCTGTCAAGCCTATCGACTACCCGACGCAAGGACTGGGGTATCTGGAAAGTCAATCCCAAAGTCGTCGGAGAGAGTTTCTACCATGAAATCCTAGAACACTGGTACCGGCACACCACATTTCGTTTTCGCAGCCCATTCACACTGATTCCCAGATTCTTAGACAAGAAAGCGTACGACCACAGCACCACCATTCGTGAGCTTGTCGGTAACGTGTACTGCTGCATCCACACAAAAGTGTTGTTCAAAATGCTGAAACACGGATCACCTCGTCTCGACGAAGAACTCGCGAACTTGGACAACATGTTCTTGTTCGGGGACAGCACTAAGGTGCAGATATACGTTGATCTCCGGGGTGAGTGGGACACGAAGGAAGCGAACTGGACTGAACTCAGGCAACGCTTTGAATATCTGTGGCCGATCTTTGTCAAGGCGATGGACAGATCGTTTCTTATTGAATTGGAGTTGATTGGGAATGAACATGTGCCTAATGTGCAGGACGCGTCGCCCGAGTCTTGGGTGAAGGGCGCGCAAGAGGTGAGTCCTTCCCCAGCCGTGTGCTTTCTTTATATCGCAACGTGTGACTGACAGCCTCTAGTTTGTGGATGCTGCTATGCGATGGCCTTGACCTGTTTCTGCGCCGGAACGCTGCGCTCAGGCTCGCACTCGAGCAATATCGCTTGGAGATATCAACTGATCGACAGCCAATCTGAACGCGCCAGTAGCATGCGGGCCACTTCGGGCTCCTCGCGACTCAGCGGGTTTCTTTTTCGTTTGTAGCGCTAAACCCCTTGCGCGTTTTCAACGGCCAGATTCCCGATTTCGACCGCCTTTGTGTGTAGCCCGAGTTAGAGTGCTTGTTACCTATTTTTGGACTAGTTTTTTTTCGATGATACCCCAAGTTTTGTGTTCAAGTCCTCCTTAATTAATAATATATCACTCAACCAAATCCTTATAAGTGAGTGAATGTGACACGATGACGGTCGTCATCAGCCCTCGAAAAAAACCAGCTAGTATATTGGAACAAGGTTCCTCTAGTAGTATGACTACTATAGATCACCGAGTAAGGAGAGGGACGAGGCGAGGTCCCTGCAACGTATTGTATTAACTATCGTCTTGTGTATATTACATTGTTCGTGTAAAACAGTAACGAGGACGCTACAGTCAGTCATGCCTCCCTTACGCAGTAGGTACCACGGCCCTTCCACCAACCTGGACTGATCCCACATATTCTTAACATGGTATCTAATTCTTTGACTTCGATCGCTACCCAGCCCGTTGACTGTTACAGGCTGCTCAGCAAAGCTGAAGAGCTCGCCAGCCATTTGGAGCAAGCGACCACCATAATATCGCGACTTAACCAGCAGATTACAAAGCGCCAAGACAAGGAGGCCATGTACGATCACAATTCGCTAACTTGCTGCAAGACAAATAAGCCGGTTCGAAAGAGAGAGGACGCCTCAAGAAGCGGATAGCAAATATGTGGACGGAGGAAGCTAATTTATTGAGGAAAGAGATGAAATACAAATGTCGCAAGACCGGATACAAAGGGCGCGCTCGAATACAGCTCAGACTCATAGGACAAGCTGAGAGCCAAGATCTTTGTGCTTTACTACAGGCCAAGCTTCCGCGAGAGCTCCGAGACCTGATCTATTCCTACATTCTCGACTCCACACCGGCGGAAGACCGGTACGTGGTCAAACTCGATGATGGCTATCAAAGAGGAAATTGTACGGGAATCACGTCCAGCCCTGATTCAATTTGGAAACCAGAGCGGTGTTGGTGGAAACCATGTATCTGTCGCTTCTGGAAAACGGCATATGTAGGTAGCGAAACATGGAAAGAGCTGATCGAGCACTGGTATGAGACCACCGAATTTCATATAAAGCATGACTGGCATCTACTGCACAGCCTACTCCACGCCGATCCATGGATACCCGGCTATCCTACCTATCACACGATTCGGAACCTTACATTTCTGAGTAGGGAACAGGATTCCAACGACGGCGATCGACCGCGGACACTCAGTGAGCTTTCTGTCCTCAGGCTTCGACACACCTGGTCTTCATTGCTAGGTACAGCGATATGCGCCCCCGTTTCCATCCGTCTGAAGTGATCTGCGATTTTTGCACTTGGCTATCGCGGATATGGCCATACGTGAAGGGATTTAGCAGACTTTGTTTTGTAATACAGGTTGAGGGGTATCCCGATTTCCAGGTTTCGAGCGGTGGAGCAACGCAGGAACAGTGGATGGACAAGCTGAAGGAGGTAAGCAAGACGTCGATCCACCACCATAGTTGTTTGTGCTCAAGTCCTGACTATTTAGACCTGGTTATCACAAGGTGTTTCCCTCTGGGCAACACAGATCCGGTAGAATGAACGTTCGATACATGGGTTTGGGAGAGTGTTAGGGGTATCCACGCAGGCTCATTTGTGTCGAAAGGTGCGACTCATCATGGCGAATATTGGAAGATTGGGGACACATGATGTGCTGTACATCACGAAAAAAAAAATTCGCTAGAAAGCTATAGGATTTATTAATCACCTGGCAGTCGATTGCGTCATGAATTATGCGTGCTGACCACCCTCTGAACTATTACTCATGAGATGTTATACCTAACAACTAACCCAAGGCATTTTCTAGTAGCATGCGTGATAAGAAGAATTTGGACAAGCATAAAATCGATAGCTTGCTATCCCAACTCGTACTAGAGTGTGTCTGGGCAGAGCCCAAACCGTTACACTCTCGAATTGCGCGAAATGGTCTACACGCATATCTTCGAGCTACCACTGGAGAAGACGATAATCCCGAACCTAGACAGAGAATGTGACGGCGAACGCTTCTGCTTCTTACCTGTAACGGTGTGTGGAGAGGGGGAGGACTGCGCTGAATTGACTATCTGAGGTGGGCAGATCCGCTTATATACATGACCGTACATGAGCTGTCCCAACTTGTGCTAGAGTAGGTCTAGGCAGAGCCCAAACCGTTACATTACCCCACGACTGTCGCAGAGGTATATGCTCTAAGCACTTCATGGACGCCGCCTATATGAGCACAGAAGACCAACTCGAGATCTTCAAACACTGGTACCGCTCCGCCAACCTCTAGCTTGATCATGAATCACTGAAAGAGTTGCCGTGTTTCCTGATGAGCGATAGATGGAACATGGGAATTCCCGCTTCCAAGCTCATCACCAAATTAAACATCAAACTCACCTCCTACGACCTGGACGATACCGTGAAACTCGAGAACCTCTGGTGACTTTCTATTCTTGTGCCGGCTATTCGTGTCATGTTGGTGTCATGTTGGTGTCATGGGTTCGCCATGATCGTGACGGCGACCTCGGAAAGGCAATCAAGACGTGTCAAACTACGATTCGTATTTTGTGGCCTTACATAGGTTGTCTGGCACCCTCACAAATCGCCATACGTCTACGTACGTATAAGCGCGATATCACATTACGCGAGGGAGGATTGATGCTGGAGCAATGGCTCAGTTAGGGACGAGCCAAAATTTGTGCATTTGCTTTGTTCCTGCGATGTATCAACTTGCATTCATTTTGGAGTTTTTCAGAGTCTCAGATCATACCAGGAGGTTTTGTTTTCTGTGGGCGTTATCTCCATCATCATTTTAGCACAATCTGGCATAAGGCTGGTGGAATGTCTGACCCCAACCCGGTTCAGGGACGAGTTCCTGCACACGGTCGAGCGAGCGGTTTGAGCATTCAGATGGGCAATTTGAAAAAGTCCCATCATCTCAACGTTTTCTAACCAGCACTGGTAAAATAGAAATATAATTTGCTCAAGTACCTGTGGCTGTATTTGGGGTCCGGGTAGGATACTCACAAGCCAATTGCTACGCGACCATGTAGTGGGCTATTTTGAAAAATCTTAAACAAGACATTCAGTGGATGCCGGTAAGCTATGTTCAGCGCCCATGCCCTCCTCCGCATACGACGCACTTACGTCGTAGCCCTATAAGCCCATCTTACACCCTCCCGAAACATCCTCCTCTCGCTACCTCCCAACAACATCCCCCAACCCCACCCCCGGCTTCAAATACGGCCGTACCACCCCCCTAACCCCCGTCCTCTGCTCAAACGCAAACGCAACCCCAATCAACACTTCCTCACTCCACTTCCTCCCCGCAAACGCAATCCCAAACGGCACGCCCGGCGCCGTCGCATTCAAATCTCCGCGCCGATTCGTCACAACAGTCGTATTACCGGGGTACGCGCCCAGCGGCACCGTAACCACGGGCCCGCCAATGATCGCGGAAATGCCCGATGCGGCGCGCGTGGGCAGCACCACGGCGTCAAGGCGGTATGTATCCAGCGCGCCGAGGATGCCGCCGGGGCCGCCGAGGAAGAGGTTGGACTGGTATGCGGCCCAGAACTCTGCGGATGTGTGTGAGAAATTTGCTGTTTGGGCGAGGCTGTTTTCGAAGTTTGCGGTGTCGCGGGAGGGATATTGTTCTGCTGGGAAGCGTTTCGTGAAAGCATTCACATCTGCGAGGGAAGTGACGTTGTTAGGGTTGTACGTAAGTTGCGCCAGGTACGCCGCAAGATTAGGTGTGAAATCGCCGGCGAGGACGGTGCCTTCGGCGTCCGACTCGAGATACTGGTCGTAGGCGGTGTAGTTTGTGTTTTCGATAATGATTGCGCCTGCGTTGCGGAGAGTGATGAGGGCGGCTTCGAAGGCGTCGTAGATGGGTGCTGTGGCGCTGGTGCGGGTGCCGATGGCGTTGCGGGGGACGCCGATGCGTTTGCCGAGGAGGGCGTCAAATTGGCAGGCTGCTGGGTAGTCGGGGACTGTGCCGTTGCGGGCCCAGGGGATGGCGGAAGTGTAGTTGTCGTAGGGGTCTGGGCCGGCGATGGCTTGGAGGATATATGCTGCGTCTTTAACGGTGCGAGCCATGGGTCCGACTGTGTCCTGGTGCTCAGAAATTGGGATGACCAGGGCTCTGCTTGTTAGGCCAAGAGTAGTCTTGATTCCCACGATGTTATTCATCTGACTAGGAGACAAGATACTGCCATCAGTCTCAGTGCCCAATGAGCCAACTGCTAGACCGAGACTGGATGCGACACCACTTCCACTGCTGCTACCGCTGGGATCTTGACCAGGGTAGTATGCGCCGTAGGTTTGGCCACCATGTGCAGACCAGCCGTTGGAAGAGTTCGACGAGCGGTAGTTCGCCCATTGCGAGAGATTGGTCTTGCCGAGAATAATGGCACCGGCTTTGCGAAGCCTAGCAGCCACCGTGGCATCACGTGGTACCTTTGCGCCGAGAAGTGCGTATGATCCGGCGGTGTTGTTCATCTCGTCGAACGTGGCGATGTTGTTTTTGATGAGAATTGGTAGGCCATGAAGAGGTCTGAAGAGTGTTAGTACTTGATGCACAATCTCAACATGTAAATGCCATACCCTCTCAACGTCCCATGCGCCCGCTCATCATCCAACTCTTGTGCAATACTCCACGCATCAGGATTAATTTCAGTGACCATATGCAGCGTTGAATTGACTTGTAAGATGCGTCCAACGTATGCCTATCCAAGTCAGCATTCAATCAACTCTTCTCAACCCCTCTCAACCATCCCGAGAACTCCTTCCTCCCCACATCCTGATAATCATAAAGCAATTCATCACATACCTCCACCAACTGCACACTCGAAAAATCCCCCCTCTCCAGCCCAAGCGTCAACTCCTCCACCCCCGCATCCAACAGATCCGGAAACTTCGAATACGCCGCAACCACGCTCGTCAGCGGCGCAAGCGCCACAAACGCCCTTGCGATAAACCACGCCGAGACCATAATGGCAATCGGCAACGAAATGGTCTCCCAAGTGTGAAATTTGAACAGTGGTCTTGGGATGCGAGCGTCCCCACCATTTATACACATAGCAGCAGACTCATTGACGTTCTTGTCTTTCTCTGCATCGCCCAATTGCGACTGCCGCATATCTGACTGGGATGTTATCCCATGCCCTGTCCGCGGGAAAAACTTACGGTATCGGAGATATGTCGATCGGTGCGATAAGCGTTGCTGTGGTACTTCCGCCTACCTACGTCTGACATGTAACGGCTCTGTATTCGACTTGTGCATCGTTGCACAAGACCTGCCTCATCTGATTGTGTCCTACCTTCTCCATTAAGCAATATCTTCACCGCAGCTCTATTGTTCAAGATATATTGCTTACGTTTCGTACCACCATTTGTCGCAGAGACATCTTGCTCACGTACTGGAGTTGGGATGTACGATGCACGGGCTAGGCTAGAACAGGAAGGTGTAAAAGGGCTTGGCGGCTGAGATGCATTCCGCGGCAAGGTTGTGGCTGCGGGTAGTTATCGATAATGCTGTTTGGAGTTTTCGATGATGGTGAGATGCGATTGCGGAGGACGGATGTGAGATTTATTGGACCTGCCAATTGGGGTAATGTTTTGACGAAGTGCATGGGGAATTAGGGGCCGAGGTTCGTGAGCCAACTACAGTTTTAAGGCGTATATCATCAATAAAGATGGCAAACTTGAGACTCGGGATGCTCTCAAGTTTCCTGTTTCGAGCTGCTGCTGCCGATTGAGAAGGAATTGCATCGTTGTTGAACTTGGATACTAAGTCTATCGTTTATGTTATGTCATCAGCACATGTCTTGCTCAACAACTCTTCAATATCTCACTTAATCAAAATATCCCGGGAACAGCCACTGCAGCTTCTTTTCCGCCTCCCCCCACCGTCCTTCCTTCTTCGTCATAGCTCCTGCAAACCTCATCTGGCCTTCGAGATGCTTCGCCAGCACCAACTCGCCATGCTCCTCCTTAGTCAGCTCATTCAGCACAGCACCCACAAAGCGCCTCGCGTTCTCGGCGTTGGCCTTCATATGCGACATGACCATCTCAACGTTGACATCTTCCTCGCCGTTGCCGCGCCAGCAGTCGTAGTCGGTCGCCATGCATATCATCTGGTATGAGATCTCGGCTTCGCGCGCGAGCTTTGCTTCCGGGAGAGCGCTCATGTTGATGACGCTGCCGCCCCATGTGCGGTAGAGGTTCGACTCTGCGCGCGTGCTGAACTGTGGGCCTTCCATGCATATCAGCAATCCCTTGTCGTGTAGAGTCACGCCGTCGCCCTCCAGACTGTGTCCGCACTTCCGCACAATCTCGGCTAGGTGCTTGTCGAATGGGTCGCCAAAGCCCACGTGCCCTACCATGCCCTTCTCGAAGAACGTGAATGGCCGGACGCCTTTTGTGCGGTCGATTATCTGGTCGGGGACGACGAAGTCGCGCGGTTGGATCTCTTCTTGCAGCGAGCCGACGGCGGAGAAGGCGATGATGGTGCGCACGCCGATATGGCGCAGGGCGGCCAAGTTGGCTTGGTTCTTGACCTCGTGTGGCGCATATTCGTGATGGAGGCCGTGGCGCGAGAGGAAGGCAATGGGGATGGGCTTGCCCGAGGTCGGGGAGGGATGCTGGAGGATGCTAATGGGGGACGATGGCTTGCCCCATGGCGTGTCAACGTCGAGTGTCGCGGCGAGTTCGAAGCCGGGTAGTGACGAGATGCCTGTGCCGCCAATCACAGCAATGTGCACTGGTGCTGTTTGAGGTGTAAGTGGTGAGTGTGAAGGATAACAGGGAAAGTTGCGCACCATCGTATGTGTTGGGCACGCCTGCCATCTTGCGATATGGGATTGAAATTGGCCTAGAGCAGATGAGAGGTTTGAATTGAGGAGCAAAGACAGCAGTAAGACGTTTGACGCGCTGCAACATTCACTTTGGACGGCAAGCAGACGCGATAACAATTTCTTCGTTGGCGGGGTAGCTCTTCCTGACCCCTGGACCCTGATGGCGTCATAAGCCGACAGCCAATGGGAGCGTTGCACTCATATACACTAGGCATCGTGTTGATAGTCTCAAATCAAACATGTCCTGACTCTATACAGGATGCAACTACAGCACCAAAGCGAGTCCAAATCCCATCGCCGCGCCGAGTCCTGCACCAAGCTTCGCAGCACCACCCGTAGACTGCGCCGTACCGCCTGTAGTCATCGACGCCGTGCCGCTTGCACTTGGTGTAGCAGTGCTGTTTGCTGTCAGATTTGCAGGCAAACTGATCAGCCTGCTAATCTTGTGGACCGTGACATTGGGTATCGTAAGATTGCCAGCCGTTTGAATGTCCTAAACACGTTCAGCGGATTCATACATGTCTGCACGATTCGGGTACTTACACCTTGAGGAACAGCAACTGTCGTAGTGCTACCGCCGAATACCAGCTCGATGTTGTTTCCCCGTGCCCTGGCAATCGTGTACGTCTGGTTCGAAATGGTCGTCACTGTCTTCGGGGTTTCCGTAAAGTTTGTCAACAGGTACGTCCCCTGCAGGACGTGGTAAGACAGCAGTGCTTGCACAGCAGCGCGGTCACGATTGCGAATCGCCGTGCCTTCAGGGCTAGAAGGAGTTACAGCTTCGAAGGCGGCATTGGTGGGTGCAAAGATGGTGACTGGAGTCCGACCTAGCGAGCCGGCGAAGCTGGAGGCGGGTATGCCCAGTGCATCCGCAAAGGAGCTGAGATCAGGATTACCTGCGAGGAGAGAAGTGAGGAACATGGTTTGCGCTGTCGCATAGGACGCGAGGATGGAGAGGGCTGGGATTGAGGCGCGCATGGTGTAGGCTGGTGAGAATATGGGTTGATAAGGTAATGTTTGTTCTGATAATACAGCGCAGGCTCCGAAGAGGGACTGCAACACGTCTTGTTGTCTGCTCTTGTACTTGTTTTGAAGTCGATCACCGGTCTCCAATGTCCAAGGCAGAATCGCTAAACGCTGGCCGCCAAACTCTTTTTACCCCAGATCATCGCTTTGCGCATTGCCGATCAACCATTGTACATTTTGGGTTAGTCTGAACGCAGGTACGGCATGGCGCAGTGTGCGCCACATGAATCCTAACTGTGCCTACTGAACATCGTGAGGCTTGGTGGAGCGAGTGTTGTGGTGTCGGGGTCGTGGCCGTAGCGTGTTGATGTCAGCCAAGCCGGGGCGCCTGAAGCTAGGATCGGACCGAGGCTGCGCGAGGCTGCGCCTTTCTTCATCCAATGTCACCAGATACGTACGTCGCCCACTACAACTTCGCCGTCTTGCATCTTGGTTACCGATGGCTCCAAAGCCTGCATAGTACCCTTCCAGCACCAGCCTCATGCTCACAAACAAGACAATGTACTCACGTGTGTAGTTCCTTCGCCTACTCACTCACCACTGTTGGCCCTTCTCCTTACTCTCTGCAATCTTTTGGCAAGTATGCTCAATTAAAGCTTACAATGTTAGTCTAGCTGTGTCGCTCAGCATGTAGGACAACACCAAAAGCCTCGTCGGCATTGCGAGATAGGGTTAATCGCAGCATGAAGCGCGCACAGCATCATAACATATCCAGTGTACATGTAATAGAGTAAGCTGGAGATACTCGCACACCCAATATCTCTTTTTAATTCTATCCAGTTAATACTCAAGTATAGTCCGCTCATCTTCACCCCCTATACCCAAAGCCACCCTCAACCATAGCCACCGCCCTCTTCGTCGCCACATCCAGTTCCTCCTTCTCAAGTCCCAACTTCTCATTATCAATCCCCTGCCCAGTTTCATAATCCCCGCGCCCACCCTCCTCAAAGATCTTCGCATACAACGCCTTCGCAAACCCCGTCATCTTGCCCTCCCCCAACTCCTTCATTCCCTCCGCATCCCTCTCGCGACCAGGCTGATACCTAATGGTCCAATCCTCATCCGACGTGCCCAGCACGCGATGCAGCGAATCCAGAATTTCGCGCTGACTGACCAAAAACGACGAAATGTACAAGCCCTCATTATCCCAATCCTGCAGCGCCAGTCCTCCTCCATTCGTCTTTTCGATAGGCAAACTCAACACCTTGGCCATCGCCTTCCCACACAACTCCCACGTACTAACATTCACCTTCTTCCGCCCCTCATCCAGCAACGTCACCCTCCTCCCCGCGATATCGAAGCCCGCCCACGGCTCCCCCATCCCAATACTAAACTCGTACCAAAACCCGCACACAAGCGCAATCCACTTCACGCCGTCTTTCTCCGCGCTCCGCGCGTCATCCACAAAGCGCTCGAAGTTGCCGAGCGCGGTGTCCGAGGGCGCCCAGGCGGTGCGCGTGGACAGCGCGTAGCCGTAGTAGTTGGGCACGATGTATTTCACGCCGACTTTTGCTGCTGCGGCGACGATGCGTGGGTGCTGGTCCGGTGGTGCCTGGGCGGGGAGCGTGATGATGAGGACGTCGTGGCCGCGGAGGGCGTCTTGGATGGATGCGTCGGAGTCGTAGTCGACTTTGGTGACGGTGACGGCGGGGGGGAAGGTAGCGGTGCTGGAGGGCCGGGTTAGGACGGTGATGCTGTGATTTCCGGCGGCGAGGAGGGCGCTGAGGAAGTGCGAGCCGAGGTTGCCGGTGCCCTGGGGGTGTTAGTGGTATGTGGGAGTGATGAGGAGATGTAAATTCATACGCCGATGAGAGCGACTTTGCGCAGATGGGTTGGTGTGGAGTCGGACATGGTTGCGGGTTCTCGACTGTAGAATTGGATTTCGAAGACAGTAAGATAGTCAAGTCAAGCTTGTGATACTCTCCAAAATCCACGCGGCCATCTACTTTTATATCCTCCCATCAATCCACCTTTGATTCTCGCACGCCTTGATTCCAAGGTTGTCTTGAATACCACGCTAACCCGCACTCGTATGTCTTTCTACTAGCGGGACGATTACGCTCCGTTGGGTGTCTAAAATCGCCGAGCCCGCCTCATACCTACGGAAGCGAGTCATGTAAGCTGAAACACACCTCGGCTTGAGTTTTGCATCTTGAGGTGCTGCAGGAGCTTTAAGTTAAGAAAACGCGTTTGCGGATATGACTCGAAGTTATGTTTAACGTGTTACCTTATCTAATTTGATGTGAAAGCACCTAGGTAAACTACGCATGTCTACTAAGATCAACTCTAGAATGAGCATCTAGATAGGAACTTGCACACCCAAAAAGATTTCTTGTTAAGCTTCCTTTTCGGGGCTTCGGTACCTTCCCAAATCCCGAGATCATCTCACACACACCGATCATCGCGTGCTGTGGCATAGAGACAATACGTTTGTCATCACTTTTAAAATAGTTGCCTCAGTACTTCTAGCGACATCGAGTCCGTTGCTATGATGACTGCATCACAGCTCGCACCGGAGTCATCGTGTCACCGTCCCTCATAGTCGAAGAACGAGGACTCGCCGAACTCTTTTCTGCTTGTGTAACATCACCTACGATGATGATCAAAGCAGTGGATTCTGCTACTTATGGCGTGTGCCCTAGTGTTGATTATAGCAGTCCACGGGTCAGTCCAACACCAGCGCGTCTCTTGGTAGCAGGTACTTGCTGAGGAATAAAATGAAAGCGGTCGTCTGGGGTACTAGCTGGATTTGAAAATCGAGCAGCTCGAAAATTCTGCATGGACAGAATGATTGGGGTTCTGCTAGGTTTACGATAGATACATCCTAATAGGCTGGTGTAAGTGTTGGTGACATAAATCTCAGCGGTGATCGGGGTACATACAGCTCGTCCGTCCGTACTTAATATAGCTTGCATGGCCGCAGCATGATCGAAGTCGAAGCACTCCACCACAAACAAAAATCGAAAAACCCAACCCGTCCAACCCCAGCATCTAACCCACGCCCCGCCGAAAAGGCCCACCCCAAAGACAAAAGTTATATCCCAAGGAACCTAACAGCCGACTCGGCTATTAGATTTGAGCCCTTCAAGACTTTCCGAAAGAATTGTTCAGTTATTGAGTATATATATATATGGAGCTCGAGAGTCGTGGTTATGGTTTGTGGGATAGATTTTAGGAGGTGAGTGAGTACTGTCTATGCGTGTGTGGGAGTCGCAAAAAGAGGATTCCCGACGTGAATGCCTGGGATTACGGAGTATCTGATTCCAAGGGTGATGTGCGCTGCTCGCGCGCATCCATCGTGATGTCGGCACGCTATTGCTTTGCAAACACTTTGCTGTGCGGATATACCTCGTCGCTCGGAGAAATGATGCGCTCAAAGACCATGGCACGCAGCTCAGTCGGGAGATCCACCAGTCGGAACCTCGTACCTTTACGTTTTTGCCAGAAGTAATTGATCGAGGAAGGACTACGCTTGTCAAAAATCAACTCATCGGCCAAATCCACGGGCCACTCTTTCACCGGAATCCCCTTGCCACCCTTTCGAACGTGGATCTTGTTGATCGTAAGCTTGCCGTTATGAGTGGCGATTGATGCGGATGCTGTCGCCGGAAACCCCTGCTCACCTTGGAAGAAAGTGTAGATCTAGACGGTTTAGTCGTGAATAGGCTTCGCATCTGGATACAAAGTGAGCGCAAGACGTGCACCGCACAACAACTTAATCAATTCTCCTCACTACCCCATCACTTCCCCGAACCTCACCCTCAAGTAGGATTTCGTGTCCATTACCTTCTCTGACACCTTGCGCAACGACCCATCCCACAATCGCAACCGCAGCCATGAGCCACCACGACATGCCCACGATACCCATATCTAGTCCTTTACCAAACACCCAACTGAACACGATTGGACCAAACGTGCGCGTAAGACTGGACACGCTCTGGCCAATGCCATGAACCGTGCCGAGTACACTGGGGTGTGGCGAGACGTTGTTGATGAGAATAGTCGTGCAAGGCAGCGCGAAGGTACGTGCAAGGACTTGTATGAACAACACGACAGTAATCGCGAGCCATATGAACGGCCCGGAGACTCCGGCTGGAGGTTGAGCGGAGCTGGGGACGCGACTCAGAAACGGTGCAAGCGCGTACGTGACGGGAAACAGCGCGAGGAAGATACGATAGCTCTTCGCTGTACCTAAGCGATGCGAGAGGTTGGGATAGATGAAGATCTGTAGGGTGATGCCGATGACGCCAAGGATGGCAAGGGCGAGTCCGATGCGAGGTGGTGGCAAAGCGAGTCCTCCCGTGAAGTGGAAGAAGCCATGAGGCTTGTAGTCAGGAGGATGTGGTTTTAATGGATCGTAGCGTGGGGTGGAGAGGTAGATGAACCAAAGGGAATTGAAGCCGCCGACGTGCATAGCGAGCAGTCCATGAGCAAACAGCGTGGTAGTGAGACTAGATGTCCAAATGCGGCGGAACGGAAGGATCTGGCGTGGTATCTTGTTGGGCTTGTCCGAGACCAGAGTTTCGTCTAGGTGTGTGAAGGTGGGCTGCAGCTCGAAGCTCGAGGCTGTTTCTTCGTCGCTTGCAATGGCGCTATATCCGGTGGAAGTGGCTGCGTTCTGCCTAAAAATATGTCTGCGGACCCAGAGACCAAGCCGAAGACCTCGATCAGGCTTGTCTTTGCAGAGTTCGCTGGTTTCTTCTAGGAAGAGGATAACGGCGAGCGCTGAGAAAAGTAGGAATACAGCGCTCATCAGGTTTGGAAGTGCATATGGCCAGCGAGTCATCCATTTGACGCCAGTCTTGCCGCCAAAGAAGGAATCAGGTCCAAAGACAGAAGGATAGCTCTTTATTGGGTCTGCTAGAAGTCCACCTGGTAATGTTAGCAACTGATCGCGGGAATATCGAAAGACTTTTACCAAGAATAGGCCCAATAATGACACCAATGTTGAATGTCATAGGCAGAATCAAAAAAGCTCTACTTTGATACTTCTTCTCCTTGATGATCTCGCTGATCATGGTGCGCATGACTCCAATGTTACCATTCAGCACTCCTCCAAGACACCTAAAGGCGACTGCCATGCCAAAACTCTGCGAGAACCCAAATCCGACGATGCTGCACATGGTACCAAGCAGTCCAATGCATATCGCATTCTTCCGGCCACCATGCTCAGAATCTGCAAATCGACCCCAGAGCATGGCGGTGAGAAATTGCGCAAATGGAAACGCCGCCTGGATGATGCCCGCTTGGTACGAGATGGTCGAGTCAGGAAGCGCAGGATCGAAAGACTGCAACTGATAGAAGAGGTACGATCCTAGCGATGTTTGCGTTAGAGGCTCGGAGAGGCGTGCGAGCGTCAAGACAAAAAGTTGATCCTTCCTAGGCAGTGAGCGCCATGAGATGGGCTTTCCTTTGGCGGCTTCGGCATTTTCGGTATCGTCTACGTGTAGCAGAGCGTTTCCAGCACGAATGCTCGTCTCGACGGATTGGTCGCGTGACCTACGGCCGTTGAATAACGCCTTGGAGGAAGAGGATCCATGGTCACTGTTGCTTCCGCTCATGGGACTTCGGACGTTGCTGGACAGTCGCAAGCTACTGTGAGCCTGCGGATTAGCATGGACGGCCGTGGAATGAGAAGAACATCAAGACCAGGGCATTGTCGAGCAGACTTTGCCCGGATTTATCGGCCGCGGGAATTAGCACGATGGGTGCGGCTGATTCCCCGTGATGTCATTGGCGTTGAGACGTGACTGTCGAAGGCGACGGTTCGTCGCTTTGAGATGTCGGCAAAGATGTAACGCCGACGCTAAGAAGGTGGCGAACATGGAGCGTGTGGTAAGGATGCTCGATAGCAATGGATGGCCGCTGGACCAGCAAAGACTAAACACGAATTTGATGTGAAGTGACGGAGTGGCGGAAGGAGATGAAGTGGTTATGTCAGCGTCCATACTGTGGCTGCTGTCGCGCAAAGTTCACGCTTCCCTGAGCAAGATCGACCAAACCACAACATGTGGGACACCCCCAGTAAAGGTGCGCAATGAAGCAATGCGAGAAGCGTCGCCGATTCACAGGCTTCATTCGTCAATTCGTCCCATCGTCACTATACAAATATGCTATAACTTGGCTCTACTCGTTGCTGTCTCCCCATGCAGTCACTTGCTCTCCTCGTCCTTGGGACTGAAGTTGATGCTAATGCTGTTCACGCAATGCCTCTCGTTCTTGGGGTTTCCAAACCTCTCGCCTTTAAAAATGTGGCCCAGATGTCCTCCGCAATTACTGCACAGTATCTCCGTCCTCGAGCCATCGGAGTCCGCCTTTTGTGTGACGGCATCCGGTACAGCGTCCCAGAAGGCCGGCCAGCCGCAGCCGGAGTCGAATTTGTGGTTCGCTTTGTAGAGAGGCGCTTCGCAACCGCCACACGTGTAGACGCCCTCAGTTGGATAGTGCTTGTCGTACTTGCCCGTGTGGGCAAATTCGGTCCCCTTCTGGCGGAGGACGCGGAACTGTTCTACGGCCAAGTTAGAGCTAGGCGGTTGCACTCTTGGGCAACATGTCATACCTGGTGATAACTGAGCTTGCCACTCGCCCTCGGGCTTCTGAACGGGGTATGTTGTGTTGTCTGGCATTCTTCTCGATGAACTGAGAAAGCCACCGAAAAAGGGCATAGACCGATAGAGAATCGCGCGTGGTAGTGTGCTGTAGATGGTGCGTCCGAAAGTATATGCAGGCGTTGATCGAAAGAATGCGCCGGTCGTATTTGAGACGGTGTGAAGGGTGCGCAGGAGATTTGGCAAGGAAGGGAAGCGCATATGGAGTAGTTATATATATATATCGTCTGGTGTGGTTTGGAAAGGACGAGAGGCGCGGGTGATTTGAGATGGCGATGAGGATGCCGCGGGTGGCGGAGAGCTGGAGCTTTGACGCCGACGATTTAGGAAATATGTTGCGTCATCACCTCCTCTACTCATCTTTATCCTCAAATCAGGACGATGACCAAGCCAATGGCACATCCGATACATATAACGAGGGCTACGTATATGGCATAATATTTGACCACTCGGGTTTTCGAGCCGTGTTTCCATTCTAATCGTGCGTTCTCGAATGAGGATGAAAGCGGCAGCTTCTCATCTTTGGGTAATTTGCCGTTTCCCATCTCGATATCCGCGGCTGGGGCTACTGGTTGGTTCGAGTGTACTCCTGTAGGGGCCATCGATGGGGTATTTGAGTTCATGATGTTGGTCGTGACAGGAACCATGATAAGATGCCTTTGAGCCGCAGAATCAGGACAAGGCTGTACTTATACCCTCCCCAATCGTCCTCATTGCTAATTACTCACGGCTATGGGCGACCCATAGGGAGAGAGAAGTGGCCTTAGAATGGAGCTATACTTGCTGCGCCGCATGTCGCACGTTGGACAATGCTACGCTCACATGTCATGGTAAGGTTTAGCTGTCAGCAACCAAAATACCTTTCTTGGATCGCCATTACAAACAACAGTATCAAGCCACTTCCCAGGTCCTACTCAGGGTGCTTTCGTGAATGCCACGTATTGCACGTGATACACCCAGTGCAAGTTATCGTGGTCGGGTTGGATGGTGCGCATGGCGCCTGTTTTGAACGGACAGAATAGTGAGGCGAGGCCGCAGGGCTGGTGTTGCAGTGCCCCGAAGGATCCTGGGCTCGAGCAGGCAGCTGTGCACAGATTCTTCGGGTGTAGCATTGTCGAGGAACAATTTGTCCGCAAGGCGCAGTGCGAAGATGCAAGTATTGTTTGGACACGGTGTGGAAGTCGCAACCGCTCAGGTGGTGGGGCTGGCGCTAGTGAGTGTCTCCTGCCTATGCGGCGTCAACCACTTATTCAACCAATAACACCTGCTGCTCTACTCGACCGATCACAGCAAGCTACTATCAGGCCGCTGGATTCGTTCTCTGCTATCGAGCATTCAGTAACGCGCTTCCCACGGCACGTTGCTCCCGGACGAACGATGACGGGATGGGCCGTACCGAATGTGACGCGTCGTGCGTGCACAAATGAAATGCGAGATCGCACAGCATGAATATACGCGCGCGTCCTTCCCGTTTTCTGTTCGCTGCCTTGATGGAGCCATGATCCTCGATGCACTCCTAAGGCGGCATCTAGATGGACTGATAGACAGGGCTTTCACGCCCACCATGGAGTATCAAATACCAACAGCGCTCGAGCATTCTAGGAACTTGCTTCCGTTTAACATTTACATAGTGGGATACACTTCGAAAAAGTCAGGTTAGCCTCGTCAACTCCAATAGCGCCAGCCCTCCGCCAATGTTACAATGTTGTGCCGGCATTGCAACCTGATGTTCAAGAACATCGATCAACAAACGAAAGACAAAGAGAATGAAAGTGGCTTTAGTAACTTCACCTCGCTTGAAGACCTGATCCTTGCCGCTGCAGAAGAGTGTTACATCTGCTCAAACATCTACGGCCAGCTACAAGACGAAAACGCTATTGAACGCTCGAAGACTGAAGGTCACCCATTGCTACTTCGAAGAGGTTGGCGGAATACTTCAACGGGCGAGATCGGCGCCACAATATTTCGCCACAATGCTATCGCCGACCCTCTTGACGACATACCAGTTGGTGTGATGGAGTGGCAGTATCAACTCATACCTGCCTCTCGGCATAAGGATTCATTTGGGTTCGAATTCGACTCTAAAAAACATGGTGTTACTCGACCAGCACATCGCAGCTATACCAAGATCCCAGACTCCACCCATTCGCAGGAGGTTGGCGCACTTGCACGAACGTGGTATCAGAGATGTCAGAATAGCCATAAAGGTTGCCGTGATATGCAGCCTTGGATATTGAAAGGCACGGCTATGTCTGGCGGCGTGCGCTTCGGCGTTGCTGAGCCAGGAGGACCCGAAATTGGCAAATGGTATCCACCACGCCTATTAGACATCGCGTCAAACCCTATCCGCCTTGTATCGCGACGAGACTTCAAGCAGTGCCCACCTTTTGCCGCTTTAAGTCATTGTTGGGGTCAGGAATCCTTCTTGACTCTTACCACAGACAACATTGAAAGCTTCCACAAGGATGGTTTCGACTTTGCCCAAATGCCTGAGAACTTCCAGAACGTGGTGGTCATAGTTCGTTGGCTGAAAATCCGCTACATATGGATCGATTCCCTTTGCATCATCCAATCCGGCCGAGAAGCGCAATTCGATTGGGCTGAGCATTCCGATAGCATGCAGTATGTCTACAGCAGCTGCGATGTCTGCATCTCTACAGCTGCAGCCGACGCCGCTACGAAGTCGTGTTTCAAGGAGCGCAATACTGCAACCATCGCGCCAGTTTGTGTTATGGTGGACGGAGAGCCGAACATACTGATTGGCAAGGACCATGCCATTCGAGGATTTCGAAATGCTCCGATCGCATCTCGAGCCTGGGTTTTACAAGAACGTCTCTTGTCGCGCCGGATTTTGACATTCGGTCCAAATCAAGTCTTCTGGGAATGCCCCGAGACCGCTGGTCTTAACGTCTGCGAAACATTTCCGGGAGGTCTCGTGCCATATGGCCACAATCGAGGGCCTTTCGCCTTACCTCCAAATGAACCGTGGGACAGACTTGGGGAATACGTTGATCCTAACACGAAGCCGAGCGCGGAGGACCAACACATTTGGCTTGACCTCATTGAAACATATAGTGAATGTAACCTCACCCGGCGTCACGAAGACAAATTTGTAGCATTCTCCGGTATTGTTATGCACATGCACAGTGTCTTTAACCCATCTCCATACATCGCCGGCTTCTTCGCGTTTGAGCTACCAGCCGCACTCCTCTGGTACGTTCGTTGGAAAGCAGTGCCAAGATCTCGACCAACGCCACCATCAGATTTCTATCGCGCTCCGAGTTGGAGCTGGGCTGCGACAGATTCGCTCATACGATGTCGAAGAACGCGAATCCTTGCCGCACAAGCCGAGCCACCGGAACTTGTCACGTACTTTAGCACCCTGTTAGGGCATCATGTCCAGCTCCCTCATCGAGGCATGCGGTTCGGACAGCTGTCACAAGCTGCGCTCCAACTCAAGGCGCCACTCATACTGATGACCTGGACCGGTGCTTTCCCTAGGACAGAATACGATCAGCAGCATACTGTCTATGAGATGCCTGATATCAAGTACATGGACATCGGCCGCGCCTTTTTCTTCGACAGCGAAGACGACTTCAACACTCCGCAGGACGGCGTCTACTTCATGCCTATCCTGGGCCTCGAGAATACCGGACAGGTCGAGGGACTTATCGTGCGATGTACATCACCGCCAGCTTCTGCGACTGTCGATACTGCGCCGCCGCCGTGTTATATCCGAATTGGCATGGTGGTTCTTCCTGCGGACGGGCATTTCAATGATGTAAAGGCATTGGAGACCAGTGAGTTCGCTTTACTATGAACAGCACAGCAACCACAGAATGGGCACTCGATAAGCAAGGCTGGATATCATCACAACATGATAACGCTAAGCTGATGGATCTCACGTACGCCTCACATCAAGTAAAACAATCAACGTTTTCAAGCTTTTCATTCCAACAAAGTCACCAAATAATCCCAAAATTACTCCTCCACCACATTCCAACAACAAAGAAAGCAACTACCACAGTGCCAGCGACCACCAGGATCGCCAGTGTTCTGCTTGCTTCCAATTACCCAAAATCCAAAACTCCGGTGTAGGCTCGCACATCGCCGTGTGCTCCGCCCGAGCCGCCATAGCGGTGTCCGTCTATTGTCGCAGCGCTCCTTGCGCGCGTCGGTGCGTCGATGGTATGTGTGTAGCCGTCGGTGCGGTACTTAGGGTCTACCACGCGAGAGCGTCGGATGGGTATGTAGTCGTCGGTGCGGTACTTTCTACTCACCATGTGGGAACGCTGGGTGGGTATGTAGCCGTCGATGCGGTACATTGTGCCCACCATGCGAGATCGCCGGGTGTGTGTGTTGCGGCGGGCGCGTGTGAGGTGGCGCCGTGGCGATCGTGTCGGTGATGTGAGGGCATCTAGGCTATGCTGTGCCTCGTACGTGTGTGTGTGTATATGGGTGGGTTGCGCATTCGGTCGAGGAGAGGGCGCGAATCGGCATCTAGACTATGCTGTGCCTCGCGCGCGCGTGTGTGTGTGGGTGTGATGCACACTCGGTTAAGGAGGAGAAGGGAGGTTCGAAGACATCTAGGCTATGCTGTGCCTTGTCGGTGGCGAGAGTGTCGCGTATCAAGCTGCTTTGTCTTCAAGCGCGCCTCCTCCGAAGAGTACTACGCGGCCTCTGGCTCGGGTCTAGAGACAAAAGCTGCTCGCCTTTGAAGATGGCCTCCACCTTCTTGACGTCCAAGTCCAGCTCATTTGCCTCAGTGAAGGTGGTTTCTCCGATACAGTTTCACAGATGGATGTCTTGGAGCAGCATCATGGTAGTCTTGAAATTGACCATGGGCTGATCCCCATTCAGAAGCTTCATGGAGAGAAGGTTCCTGCGCGAAGCGGTGATGATGTACTCACATGCGCGACGAAGGAGAGCGGTTTCAATGGTGTTGGTTTCGGACTTGTTATCGATGTTGGCTTCCAAGTTGATGATGGCAACATTGTATGGCCTAAGGAAGACGTTGTTCGCGAACAGAGCGGAAAGGTATTCCCGGCTTTTAACGGCTTCGGTATTGAAGGTGCCCGTGGCTTATTTGACGTCGTCAAGGGTGGCTGCATCTATGTCGGCCTGAGTGAAGTCGGTTATCTGCGAGCTAGCATCTTCGGCCTCATTGGCCTTCTCCTTGCCCTTGCCGCTAGCAGACGGACCTGTTGATGTCAGCGAGGTCCATGACTGTGAGTGTGGTGGACTAGGCCATGCAGTAGGCTGGATATCCACGCAGGGATAAGAAGCTAGCTGCCACGGCTGATGAAGAGGTGTGGAGGAGTTCAACATACGGTTCGATGTCGTTGCGACGGGTGGTCATGGCCTCACCCATGGTAGCAGGGCGCGACATGTCATCTAGAACGGTACGGGCGAGAGGCTCGAGGACGCCACGATGATGAGAAAGAACGAGTGAATGAAGCTTGGACTGCAGCCCACAATGAGCTCGAGTACTACCCAGGTGGTTGATGGTGGGGCTGATGTAGCCGCGGGCGCGGGCCTAGGTCATCCGGGTGGAAGCCATGGCGGGCGACAGGGGATGTTGGGGTTGAACACAAGTGGTCGAGTGTCAGAATATGTTAGGGGTTGAAGTGACTCGTGGGCGAGGTAGAGAAAAGAAGTTCCTCTGAGTTGGCCACTGCTGTTAAGAGGTCGTGGGGGATGCCAAGAGCGCTGCACGCTAGCCTGGGAAGCTGATGTCAGAAATGTGAAAGGTTGTGATCACGTGTTATGACGAGCGGAAGGGTTGCAACAAGATAAGGCGCACGCTAGCGCGCTCGAGTAACAACAAGTTATTGTTTGCAGATTTACATCAAGCAGATCGCTTAGCATTTAATGCAAGCATACTTAAGCAAGACAAGACGACACGACACGAGACAATTCGAGCTCATTGTCTAAGACCCCTGCAGTACTATATCGCAGGATCAGAACAAGCCGCAAAAGGGTGTATTTGTTTCATGAGTAGCCACAAAAATGAAGAAGGCCTCCTCTCCCGAGTGTACTCAAACTCCTGCCCTTGTCATCCCAGCAGAACAAAAGCTATACAAAAAGAACTATAACGTCTAACTCTCCAATACGAATCAATATCTCCTCTGAGGCTATCAATGCAATATCTTGTTTGCCGCTCTTTCAGGAGGATTATAGAGAGATCGACCTTTGGGATGTATTCCTACGGTGCGTATGCAAAGACTTCTGAACACTAGCTGTACTATAACCCTGACGCATCTTGAACCGCAAACGCATGTACTCTGTCCCGCTTCAATTGCTTCGTTCTATGGACGACCTTAATAATCTTGCTGACGTCTATACTTTCCGAATCTTATACATACTTCAAATTCAGAAAGCCCAAATGCATCACAATTTGAAAAGCCAATTTCCAAGTCCCCCCTTCATCTACAATACGACTGAGCATATACCTCAGTACCCACATATCCATCGCTACTACACCCATTTTTACCATGTATCAGCCCTCCTCAATGCGACGCTTAGGATCTGGCTGCTACTTGTATTTCTTTCTACATCCACTAGATCATTTACAGTACTTTGTAGCCGTTAGCGATTCGTTTCATGCACGTATAGAATGCTAGTATATTTGTGTGCAAGTATTAGGGCGGGCATTGTTTTCACGTAAGAGCCTGCTCGTGTAGAAACCATGTAGTTGTAGAGTTTGAACGTTGTACCTCTGTGAGGTTGACGACATGGATGCTGTCTCTGCAAGCTCGTAGATGACTTTGACTCTCGGTCAAAATGTCTGTTGTACCAAAAGACTGGGTACCTCTCACGGACAACAATAACGAACGCCCGATGATACACTGCACGAGTTGTACGCATTATTGATATGGGAGACCAAGTGTTACAAAGCCGCCAAGCCGCCATCTTTCAAGCCCTCCCAGCATCAACATTAACACAAGTCACACAAAATACCCGATTAAACATGTAATAAAGATTCGAAACTATGCAAAGCGCATCTGACCAGTATCTACCGATCCAGACCAACTCAAACCCCCATGGGTGAGTCAAAGCCCCAAACTCCAGAGCCACTGCCGAATCCGAACCCATGCAGAGCGTACCAAACCCATGTCTACCTACGGTGAGACCAACTCGAACCCTTGCGGGTGAGTCGAGGTCTCAGAACCGAGGCGTAGACACCGGATCTCGTCGCTGTGGACGGAACGTATCGAGCAGGAAAGTGCGCCGAATATGCAGGTATGTATTCATCCATCCATCCGTCCCTCAACTCTTTATATCCAATCCATGTATCCTCGCTCATACGCTCGTGGACCTCGTCTAAACGTCTAGCGCCATGGCCTATTGCGCCTACCGACAGCGCCGCTGTTGTCGTTCTTCGCCGGTCCACCGTTGGCCTGGGCATCGCGCTGTGCGCGAGGGACGAAGCGCTGCATTTCAGGACGCTTCGGGCGAGGCACCGCCTTCTTTGATGCAGCCTCAGACTTCTTCTGCTCACGTTTGTCGGTGCTGCTGTTTGCGACGGCACTATTCGGGATGGCCTTGTCCTGCGCCTGCTCGCTGTCCTTCTTTGCCTTCTTCTGTGGTGTCATGTCTTCGCCAGCAGTGGGCCCAAGGGTGCCGCTCGAGCGCTTACGACCACGCTGAGGTGGGTGTAGCTGTAGCTTGTCGTGCTCACGTTCGTCCATCTCCGGCTTTGGTGTCTCGCGTATCTCCACCTTCCTCGCTGGGACGATGTGCTGCTCCTTCTTCGGTACGTCTTTCTTATCCATGAACTTAGTCGTTGGCTCAACCTTCTTCAAGACTCTTTCTGGTGCGGAAACCACCTTCTTGACGGTGACGGTGTGCTGCCCAATCTTCGGAAGTGCCTTCTTGTCCGTGACCTTAGTTGCTGGCAAACCCTTCTTCGAAATCTTCTCTGTCGTGGGTACCGCCTTCTGGACCTTGCTCGGTGGCTCGACCTGCTTCACGATGCTCTTCGGTTGCTTGATCTCTTGAACGACGTGTTTCGGCCGCTCGCCCTGCTTCACAACGCGCTCTGGAGGCGCGACCGCCTTCACAATGTTGTTCGAGGGCTCGAACTTCTTCGCGATCTTCTTCGCTGGTTCGATCTCCTTCGCAGTCTTCTTCAGTGGCTCGGCAGCCTTCGCGATATTCTTTGGGGGCTCGACCTTCTTTGCGTTGTTCCTCGGTGGTTCGACCTCCTTTGCTATGTTCTTCGGAGGCACGATTGCCTTCACTATGCTCTTCGGTGGGTCTATGCTCTTCGCGATCTTCTTCGGTAGCTCACTGAGCTTCTGTGGTAAGCGAGACTTCACCGCCCCAGTATCATGCTCCTGCACCTGACGAGGGGCCGCGTCCCTGTCCTTCTGTGGCTGGCGAGGCGCGCTGTTCTCCTGCTTTATGGCGTTGTGCGCCTCCCGCCGGCGGTTCTCAACCTCACGTGCTGATGTGATGTCGTCGATCCTGGCTTGAACTGCATCGGCGGGGCGCTCTTTGGTCTTCGCTTGAACTTTCGCAACGAGCTGCTTGACATCCTTGACTCGTGCAGGGTTGCCAGTCTGAGCAGTGGCGTCAGGACGCGGTGTCGTCGGCTGTGGCAGCTTTGACGGGCGAGGGCGTGACTTCGACGGGTCTTTGGTGTCACCTACTGCCTTTGCCGGGGGCGGGGTTGGTGTAGGAGCTGCTGCTATCTTGGTGTTGTCTCTGACAGTCTTGGTGCTGGGCGCGTCCTGGGGAGTGTGCGCACGATCCCGGCCGCGATGACGGTGACTCTCGTGCTTGTCATCTTTGCGTGAAGAAAAGCGCGTGTCGTTGTCGCGGTCCCTGCTACGGCGCCGGCTGGTATCCCTCACACGGTACACCTCCTTCGAGTTCCTGCGCTTTCCGTCAGGCGACCGAGATCGAAGTGAAATGTGGCGGTTGTCCCTGCGGCCATCAGCCCGATGCGACGTCTCTACTCGCGTGATAGACGGCCTTCGGCGAGGGCGCGGAACTGGTGAGAGAGATCTTGTGTCTGTTCGAGAAGCTGCGCGCCCGCGACCCCGGCTAGGTGAACGCTGCCGTTCTCGTCGGTCGTCCTCCTGGGTTGGCCTGTCCTTGGTCTTGCTAGCGCGGCGTTTGGGCGACAATGAGCGTACGCGCTTGGATCTATGACCTTGATCCTTCTCGACAGTCTCTTCACGTGCTTTCCGCTTTTGCAACCTTGGACCAGAAGGAATGGGCACGGGTACCTTTGCTGGGTCAAACACAACAAAGCTGTCGTCGTCGTCCTCCGGCGCGTAGGCGGAGAGGAGGTCAGGTACGAAATTACCGTACCACTCTGGCCAGCCATTGCAGTATTCTTCCTCGCTTGTCTCTTCCGATGCCTCAGGCTCTTCTGGATCCTCCCGATCAGCTGGTTCGAGGGATGGGATGGGTTGGAATGGTCCATATAGCAGCTCACATAATGCTGGTGGAGATTGTGCGGGGGTAACCTTCTGGGGCGACACGGCACATGTAGTCTTGAGGGGCTTTGAGGTACGACGAGCTGCAGTCCGTGGCCCAGACTGATCAATTAGGTCGTCCCTGTAGAGGTTCGGTAGGAAGAGGCCCGCGATGTCTTTGTCGTTCTTCGCGTTACCCAGCGAGTCAAGTTCGACACTGAATGTGAACTGCTCCGAGTGGACCACCTTCTCTTCCTTCACTTCACCCCAGATCTTGAAGCCTTCGGCTGCAGCGGCTTTGCTGTACTTCGCTGCCCGCAGTGATGCCTTCGCCTTGGCCTTGATGATGTTCGCATTGCAGACCTGAAAGCCAAGAGTCTGGAAGCCCGTGGATACTTGTTCCGAGCCTGGTAGCTTGTCTGGAATGGGTGTCTCTTCGCTGCGCAGATAGTCGTGTACATTAGTCCCTGTTGGTCCCAAGCGTCCTAGACCGGCTACGCCAAGCTTGTGCTCCAGTTCCCATCGAGTTGGTTCGCGGCCGTACAGCTCCGCGAAGTCCCGACCGGTTGCAAGAGGCCAGGTCTGGATTCCGATACTCTGGTACATGGACACGTGCGGCGGCCGCTTCTTCTCTGGTAGCGAGACTTCTTCTGGTGGTGAGGAAGGCGCAACCGATCCCGTGACTGCAGGCGTGCTAACATCGCGGGCGGCCTTGATGTCGACGTGACCGACGACTCCCATCTCCGGCTTGCAGGCGTCGTCAAAGTCAGCCTGGGAAGGCGTCATAGGAGAAGGAGGGAAGACAGTGTCGGTGCTGGCGTCGGGCATTATTTCGGAATTCGGTGTGTCGTGTGAGAAATTCGGATGTGTGGCGAAGTAGCCGAATGGTCGCTCGTCAAGAATATGTGGCGAATGTGTAGGTGGTTGATATATTTGTTGTCGTGGTTCTGGAAGGTTGAAGTAGATTCGAAGTTGCGTTTGGGCGATGGAGAGGCTGGGAAGGTGCAAGCGGTGAGGGGCATGTGCAAACGACCAACGTCAGTATCGGGGCAACTGCACAGTCACTGCAACCTTTCACACCTATTGTGTTATTCGCGCACAATAGCTCCGCTTCTATAAAATAAGACTATTGCGTCATCGCCGCGGAATATGTGTCGCAATTCGAAATGGCCGGTTGTTTCGCGAGGTCATCGCGCATTGTTCTCTACGGGTAGTCGCAGATGGAAAACACGATGGATGAGTTCGATTTTTCGCGTCGTTATTGTCATATATGATATATCGATCATTCCGAGTACGATGTTCTGGCTCTCGAAATGAAGGTCGTGACGTGTGGGAGAAATACAATTCGAGTTTCTTAAGCATTGTGCATACGAACTACAGTCCCATGAGCCTATCCAGAGCTCAATCCAAGGTCTATGTGCGAATATCATGCTCTTTGATTGATCTTCTTTAAAACATGGGCCCGCACTTGGAAAGCTATAGGCATGTTTTGACTGTCCCGGTGCACAAATGTCCCTTTCACTTCCAAACGACGAATGTTCAACACCACCCACATGGGCCAAAGTCATTCCATTCCGTTTGCAAAGTATCAATAGCTTATTTGAGACTACCCCGCCGCGCTAGTGAGCCTTTTCCTACATTGTTTTCCTACAGTCCCCAGTGCAGCTTCGAACACTTTCCACGCAGCGCCTCAACCGACACATATGCACACAGTTCAAAGCCATCACTCACCTAAACCACACTTCTCATACATTGTATACCCACATTGACGTACCACAATGTGTTCACATGCCACAATGTCGTTCACTGGCCGTTACGACGATAAGCAGTCCGTTCAGCGGCTCTTGCGAGACAACCCGTGCCTATCGCCACCGATGGCTATCAAGATCATGAACAACAGAATCTCGCGCCAGTCAAAACCGTCCAGTCTCCTCGATATCTGCCGAAGCAACGTTCGTCAAGTCACAGCTCACAAGCGACGCGGCATCTCGACCATCAACAATCGCGTCCCCTTTCCCCGACGTTCGGCGTCACCCTCATCGCAGCGCAAAGAGCTTCGCCTGCGTTTCCACCTAACTCAACACCTCGAGAAGCACAATTCCCGCGTCGCCGAACCCTTCAACACCTTCTTGGGCCTCGATCACGTCCTAGTGTCACATCCCGAAGCCGCCATTGCCCCGAACAAGTACACCACCTTCGGCGCCAGAGTGATGTGGTCTCCCGGCTCCAACTTCACCACCTTCTTCATCGCCTCCATGGCAGGCGGCAACCTCCTCACTACATCATCATCATCGCCATTCTCGCCGGCAGCAAAGACTAGTCCGGCGACACTCACCCCTCCCGCCTGCCTACTATACACATCTCTCGACAAGCTCGTCAACAACTTGAGAGACTTCGGATACCTCCTCACTTGCGATGGGGAGATGCAGAACTTGATGGCAATGCTCGATGACGAGCAAAAGCCCTTCGTCGAGGCTAAAGTCGTCGAGCAGATGTCTCTTGGCATCTCAGCGCTCCTCCACAACAAAGACGCACCGTGCTTCTCAGCCAAGGAGATCTTGAAGCAAGCACAGCCCTTCATAACCGGGTGTCTTGCCTTGCGCAACGACTTGATGAACGAGGACTGGGCGTGGGCGACCTTGGGCGGACCCGTCTACAACCTCCGTCGAGAATTGAAGACAATTCACGACATCTTCTATCCCATCATCACCGCCCAGAATCTCTCTGCTCGGTTGGCCGCCCAGGATGTCTCTAGTCAAGCAGCTCAATCCGCCCCCACCCAAGCCACCCCTCCCATCCCCTCCCCAGAATCCGCCTCCGAACTCGAAGTCCGCACCTTCACCGCCGCCGTCTCCCCCGCCCTCATCTCCTCAAACTCCCTGCTCCTCTCCTTCTTCGCCAACCCCTCCTTCGCCTTGCTGCTCCTCCTCTCCGCCAACACCCTCAACGAGCGTCTCGACAACTGCGTCAAAATCGTCCCATCGCACGTCGCCGTTCTGCTTCGGGCGTGCGAGCTCATCACCAAGAACGCACAGGCCGAGTGGTTCGATTGGAAGCTGGTTGCGGCTGATAAGGGCATTTTGGCTTGGTGGACGGATATGCTGAATTTGCATAAGAAGCTGGGCACGCTGGATCAGCATAAGGATGTGAAGGGGGCGTTGGGGCTTAAGGCGCAGATTTGGGAGATTGATAAGATTTTGAGGAGTGGGTGGGGTTTGGAGAGGAAGGTTAAGGCGCCGAAAGGTGTGAAGCCTTGAGATTTTTTTTGGGTTTGTTTTTGGGAAGGGGTTGAATGAACGTAATCCGAGGAAGCTGGCGATACTGGTTATCGCTGGTATATCAATTAAACCATGCTTTAAGATCCAATCTACTTCATTTGTGATTGTTCATAACTGACTGGAAAGCTCCAGGCACGTAGGGACACCCATTGGCGTACATGGTGAGTGCTTGAGTTGCTCTTGGATGACTTGCCCTCACGGTGGCTGGTTGGCTATTATATCGCGTCTTCCTTCAGGCGTCTCTGTGAGCAGCTATATATCAAGTTAGTAATGAGCACGAGTTGTGAATGCTGATCTGGGACTGCGCACGACAAACTCCATAAACGTCATCGCCAGAGTATCAGAAGCCCCTCAAGCTCAGTCATCGGCCTTCCCAGAACCGTAAATTCACAATGAATCCGCGCCCGCCCCACCGAAATCTTCGAGCAACGCTTTCACAGCCGCTCATGCTAGCGTGCCTGAATTGAGTCCGTGCCCACCTCGACTCCGATATAACCCCCTCGCACCTCCAGCAGTCCTCGCTTCTCACCCATATCTACCCTTCAACTCACCGTCTCCCATAGACGTTGAGTCCGAAGAACCACCCTTGAACCTTCTGTCGCCCACATCGCGTTAACAGTCAAGTCCTGTTCCTCAGCCGCAGGTATCGTACCAGGCACTGCCAAACCCCGGGAAACGTCGGTCTTGGGCCCGACTGCGGCAGGCACTGCGGGCGTCATAATCTCCGGATCATCTTGCGCGCGAAGCTCAAATTCGTATTCCGAAGGCACACCAGTGCTGAGGAATGGTGGTAATGATTCCACATCTTCCAAGAACGCATGTCGACTGGGAGAAGAGGGCTTACTAGCTGGTTGGTCAATAGTCGACCCCGGTTCAGCTAATCCGCGCCATCTCAGCATCGGACTTCTTGTCCGGTGCATTTGTTCCACGACACCCTCGAATTCCGGGTCATCGTCGTCAAACTCCTCGATATCTGGTTCGACGATAAGCTCCGCGAGTCCCGGGATGCCGGACGTTCTAGCGCGGTCTCGAGCTAGGTTCCATTCTTGCTTCGCCGTTTGTAGCTCTTGTCCGAGTGCGGCGCTCGTCTTGATCCACGTTCTCCTGAAGACGTCAAAAGATAGGCCATCGCACTGTCGGGCCTCTGGGGTAGATCGTCATTTTACGTACTCGCCCTCAAGTTTCCCAAGTATGACTTGAGCTTGATGTTGGCCTCTGTGACAGCTTGGCAACGGTCATTTAGTAGGGCAATTTCCCTCTGCAGGTACTCGTTGTCGAGTGTGGAATGGCTTTCCATGGACGCTTCGGCATCTCTGTCAACCAAGTGCAATGACAAATCATCAACTTGATCGCCGCCTGACTTTGTTTGCTCCCTCCCCGCATGTCCTGAGTCATCCTCTTGCTGCTCGACATCTGTTGTTTGCTCGGATGAAGGAGTTGATAGATGCCCTGTTTGCTTCTTGGCTAGTCCTCTTGGCTCGACACCGTCGTCGTCGTCATCGTCGTGACCAAATAATGAAAAGTTGTTGCTGGGTTGTGGGTAATCTTGATGGCGCCTCAGAATGCCAGCGTTCATCTAAATCTCGTCCATGGCATCATCGACTCGGTTCGCATGATCCTGCCGCTCTCGCTGGGCAGTCTTTAGACGTTCACTTGAAGCTTCGTCGTCTCTCGTGGTAGCTTGGAGGTCCGCCTCCGCTCTGCATTTTCACTCGTAGAGCTTTGCTAGTCTTTTCTCTTCCATTTCGGTCGGGACATAATCCAGGTTTTCCAATTTCCGGTTTGCCTATTGAAGCAAAACATCTGCACTGTGCAGCCGGCCAGTCGCATCCTCCCGCCGCCTCTGTATCTCTTTGCGCTTGGCTTTTGACTGTTGTTCTAGATTTCGGTAATCGCTTCCCGCACAGATTGATGTCGCTATTTTGTCGGCCAGAGTCGCAGAGAGTAGCAACGTTGGAACACGTTGGTGGCCATCGAAGACGCGAATGAGTCGTACCAACTGTTTCGTATACTGTTTAGCACTATTGACACCTTCTAGAAACCAGCTAGGGCAGAGCAAATTCTCCTTGCCTGCGGAGCGCTCCGACCCCGCCTCCGAGCTAGGCGTACTAGAGGTAGAAAATGAAGAAGTGTCGGTGTCGCCCATGTCGAGCTAGGGTTGAAGGGGCTGTGGCGAGCCTGCGTTGAGGTTGAGGGTGAGTTCTTGACCTTTAAGCACTCTACTACAAGTCGGTGAGGTCTTGATCTTGATGTACAATTCGTCATTAAACGTAAGAAGAACAACAAGTAAAATGGGTAAACAGTGCTCTTGCCATTCACAGTGCGTCACTCAATTGAACACTCGGCAAAGCTTTTCTGTCGCTTCGGCGTTTCGACACATTCGCCATGCACCGCCATCACTACCTAGGTAGTTCTACCACCGTTGTTCCTCGGCGTATCAAGGAGCAAGAACAGAAACAACTAGTTGATTATGAAGCCTACGAGCATGCGTATCCGACTTGCGCACATGTATATAGAGATACCTGAAGAGAAACAGGCTACGATGTTGAAGTATGTATCTGTATCAAGTACAAAGTCCCGGTCCGCTGCAGCTATGGGAAAGATGTCGACTGCAGGGGGGTTGGAAAAGAGCTAGAATGATGAGGCAATGGATAAGCGATATGATGGGCGACACAGTTTAAGGACGGGAATAGCGGCATGGCTGATGTAGTACCAAGCGATGTGGTTAGGGGTTTTGAGAGTGCGTGAACCTTCAAGAATTATGCGGTACTTTTAAGATTCCGAGAGGCGCTAATATCGTCGTCCTGATATACTTAAAAGTTGTGTTCTGCTAGCTCGCACCAGCAAGGCGTTGTACCGGTACGGTAGTCGAGCCCCGCAATAACAAAAAGTTCGCAAAGAGAACATTCATTCATTTCCATCATCGCGAATCTACCCATCTCCAGCCCCTACCCATACCCATACCCAACTCTAACCACAACATCTGCCTTCCATCTTCATCCCTCCACCTCCGTCATCCTAACCCTCAATCCCCCCTTCGGCCTCGCCGTAATCCCACCCTGAATCTCCAACACCCAATTCTCATCCTCCAGCGCAACTTCAAACTTCCCAAACAGCGCCGCAACCAAGCACGCAAACTCCGCTTTCGCAAAGTCTTTGCCGATGCAACTCCTCGGGCCGTGTAAGAATGTGGTAATGGCGAAGTTCGACTCCGCGCCGCCTGTATTCGCGCGTCCGGCACCGAGCCAGCGCTCAGGCTTGAAGTCGCGCGCGTCGGGGCCCCAGAGGTGCGTGGAGGTGTTTATGGCCCAGGGGCAGATGATAATTGTTGTTGAGGCGGGGATGAAGTTTCCTTGGATAGTTGTGTCGTGTGCAGCTTCGCGGATGGTGAGGGGGACGGGAGGGAAGAGGCGCAGTGCTTCGTTCAGGACGGCGTTTAGGTACGGAAGGCAATCGATTTCAGTCGAGGTGATGGCGCCGTTCAAGTCCAGTTCTTTGCGTAGCTCCGCGCGGAGCTTGGTTTGCGCGGAGGGGTTCTTGCAAAGTAAGTATACGGCCCAGGACATTGCTGATGCGGTGGTTTCGTGGCCGGCGGCGAGGAAGGTCATGAGTTGGTTTACGAGGTCTTCGTCGGTGAAACCGCCGGATTGCATGGCTACGCTGAGGATGTCGATTTGTCCCGCCTCGCCCTTTTCGAGCTTTGCACGCTTGTCTGCGATGAGGTTGCGTGCTGTTGACTTGATAGTGTGTATCGCTTTGCCGATTTCATCGTTGCGTTTCAAGGGCAGTGCAACTACGAGCCAAAATGGAAGCATGTTGAGAAAGAGCTGTACGAGTTGCGCGCCGCGGCCACTGGAGAAGATGGACTTGTACGTCTGGTTGAGCTCGTTTTCTGGATCGGCAAGAGCGTCAAAGTCCTGCCCACAGCCTGCTAAACCTATAATGTCGAGGGTTGCGCGAGAAGCCCATCCGCGGATCTCGATGACAGACGATGCTTCTGGGCTACTCTTGATAGTCTCGGAGATTCGGCTCGTCATCTCTTTAGATTTGTTCCAAAAGATTGGATACAGGTCCTTGACATGTCGAAACGAGAATGCCGGCATGAGGAGCTTTCTTTGGCGTTTGTGCTCATCACCCTCTGCAAGCAGGATACCCACACCAAGCAATCTTCCCAGTCCCGTCCGTAGCCTTTCAGGCTTCACAAACTCGTAGTTGCGCTGCACCAGCACTTCAGCGAGCGCTTTCGGATTCGTGATCAGGACACGTGACTCGTTGAAAAGCCACCGGTAGTAGAGAACACCATCATTTGGTATAGTATCGATCCAGTCCCTTTGCGGCTGACCAGACGGTTCCTTGTATATCCTCTTGAACTGGCCAATAATCAGGTGATTGTTCTGTAGTCATCGTCAGCATCAGCAAGCGACCTAGCGCGACCGGATGTCCTTCGTACCGGTGGTTGCGGCAAATGACGCAACGGACTGAAGAACAGCGGGAAGACAATGATCTGCCATCCCAACTGCGCAAATTGTTGTATGGAGAAGAGGGTCGTGATATTCCAGAAATAACTCCGAAAGAGTGTAGCCTGTGGCGCGTAGCGAGCACTGAAGAATGTGATGGCGAAGGCAGAGAGAAGGAATGCGCGTTTGGGAATCGCCATTGTGGCGGTTACGTTCAGCTTTCGCTTTCTATGCAGAGCGCAAGACAACGAGCAACGAAAGGGTGTAGGTTAGAAGGAGGATGTAGGCTGAACAGAGGATTCGCAGCGTCTTATCACAATCGACGCCTTTCCACACGCATCTCGTTTCAAGCCTCGCGTGCGTTCACGAAGCCGCCCTAGTAGGAGTCCGTGCGTCGTCGATCGGGACACGGCGCGATTGTTCTTGCCGTACCCTCTTCATCCTGCGCTTCTGAATACGACAACGTTAATGGTTGCTCCGAACGTCTCACAGAAGATTCGTCCGCCCACTTCGCGCATACGGCACCTACAATAGGCCTCAGATCCGGACGTGCAGTTTCCCCCGCATCTGCTCATCACGAGTTGAACAGCGTTCAGCTCATGTTACGCTAGCTCGACTAAGATCTTCCATTTAGATCCTACGACGATACATTCATGCGTGCACTTCTGGTAATGACAGTTTTTGTCTTTCAACATGAAGGGGAATAGTAGGAACATCTTGCATTCGGAATAGCATTTTGAGACAAACAACCTCCTGCGCCTATGCATAAAGAATAACGTATCAGCGCTCCTCCTCAAATGCCTACAGGAGACATTCCATTACAATCATCAGTCTGGTTAACATATATGAGCCCGTACTCATAAAAGACGACATCTACCGCTTGGTCGGCCTGTGACGTGTAAATATGGCTGAAATGTAGATGGGCTGAAGCCTGTGAGAAAGATGACGAAACTGGAATCACTCGTCACATCATACCACGCCGGTCTAGTATTCCTATCGTAAGCTCTACCTCCGCTTCCCTACCGTCTCGTCGCTGTCGTCACTTCTGCCTGTCGTGGTAGCCGAATCTTCTTCTGGAGGCGTAATGTCGATCAACGGAGTGCTCTGGTCTTCCTCACCATTTGTCGAATTGGCTTTCGATGGCGCCTTCGAGTTGACGGCTGAGAGATGGCCAGCAGTTTGCTTTGTCCATAATTCATTATACTTTCCACCTGCCTCCAGCAGCTCGTGATGTGTTCCACGCTGGATAATCTCGCCCTTTTCAATGACGAGAATCTGATCCGCTTCAACGATTGTACTAAGACGATGCGCAATCACGAATGTGGTGCGGCCCTTGCTCAGCCTGCGGAAGGCTGTTTGTATTTGTTCTTCAATCGCCGAATCAATCGCAGACGTGGCCTCATCTAGTAGCACGATCTTTGGGTTCTTGAGAAGCACACGCGCAATTGCAATGCGTTGTAGTTGACCACCAGAAAGTCTGACGCCACGTTCACCGACCTTCGAGTTGTACTTGTCTGGGAACCCTTCAATGTCATCGTGAATAGCAGCAGCCCGGCAGGCGTCCTCTATCTCGGCATCCGTAGCTTCCAGGCGAGCGTACCGAATGTTTTGACGGATTGTTTGATTGAAGAGGACGGGATCTTGAGGTACGAGACCGAGGGCGTCACGAAGACTGGATTGGGTGACCGAGCGCAGGTCTTGGCCATCGATCATGATAGACCCACCTGTGACGTCGTAAAATCGGAAGAGGAGCTTCAGCATAGTAGACTTGCCACCACCAGTCTCGCCGACGAAGGCGATAGTTTGCCCACCATCGGCTTTAAGGTTCACTCCCCGAATGATGGGCTTACGCACATCATATGCGAATTCGGCATCCTTGAACTCCACCCTGCCCTCCGTCACCACTAGGTCATTCGCACCTTCTTGGTCTGCCACTGTGGGCTTGGTATTGAGCAACTGGAGAAGGCGCTCAGCGTCGATGAGCGCACTCGAAATTTGTCGGTAGCTGTACGACAGTATATAGAGTGGGGACGTGAGCGTGTGCCAATACATGATCAAAGTCACAAGGTTGCCGACTCGCTTCCGCCCAGACACAATCTGCGTCATGCCAAAAACGCAGCATCCAGCAAATCCAAATGTTGTGATCACATCTTGAGCTGCGTGGCCGCCCATCGACCGGAAATAGTATGCGTATTGCGCGCGGATCGTATTCATGATGTTCGTGGCATAGCGACTGTGTTCAAACGAAAGGCGATTGAAGTAGGCAACGGTTTGCCAATTATGCACTGTCTCGTTGACGGTGGAGCTTTGTGTTCGCTCCTTCTCAACATAGTCTCTTCGCTTTGGTTGAGATAGGCCCGTGAAATACCAGCCGACGCTGATGTATGTGGCGCCCATAAAAAGGATAATGAAAGCCATGTAGGCGTCGAATAGCGAGGTAACATAGTACATGGCTATCACAAGATCTAAGAAGATGGGACAAACTTCAAACAAGACCATCTCGATCAGCGTGTTGAGTGACGACGCCTGCTCGACGGCCTTCAAGACCTCCCCAGAGTCTTTCGAGGTGTGAAAGTCCATGGACAATCCGAGGACATGTTCGTAAGCAAGTAACGTGATGCGTCGATATGCAGAATTGTTGATGACCACATTCGCAAGGCCATCAAGAATTCCCAGTCCAGCATAGCTGTTGATCCAACTGTAAAGCACCCATAGCCCAATATCTTTCCATGGCATAGTCGGATTCGGCTCGGAGAGCTTGTTGGTGATGATGCCGAGTTGGCGAGGTGTGAGTAGATTGAAGGCACGTTCTTGAAGCATGTGAAGAAGACGCAACACCAGTGCACCCATGACCAGCAAGTCATCCTTGGGGAAAAGGTATGGTAAGAAGACAGCGAATGCTTTCAGGTAACCCAGCCAACCGCCTTCTTCTTCTAGGCGCTTGGCTTGCTGTTCTTTGATCTCCTTGTCGCGATCGGCGTGCTCTGTCTCTTCATCCGCAGGAGTGTCCGATGGGATAGCTCCGTATCCGGGGGTTGCAGTTGTTGTCGTAGACCCGTTTGCTGGCTTGGTGAGGAGCGATTGGCGTTCTTCGTCAGAGCTCCTTTCCGTGTGTTTCGAGATCAAAATGGCGAATGCGTCGACCATGAGCAGAAGAGACACAAGCGCCCGGATGCAGCTGATTATGAATGCAACATCCTTCTTCTTTCCATTTGCTGAGAAACTGAATGCACTGAAGAGACATGTTGTTGTTTCGAGAGCGAAGTGCAAGACGAATGCTCCAAAGTAGGGATGCCATCGGATCGATTTGCTCGTCCATATCTGGTAAGCTAAAGGGCTCCATGTGAGTATGGACCCGAGACAGCGTATCGCTGCCGGCTTTGGAGGCTCGTAGTCGTATTTGGCTATCGATTTGCTGAAGTAGTAGAGGACTTCGGTGAGGTATGCAAGGAGTGTGACGATGCAGAGGGCAAGAACGCCTCTTCGACGTTTGTGTGATATTGGTCTAGGTTTCTGTAATGTGCAAAGGCCGAACGCGCATGCTCCTAGAAAGTAGAATCCAACCGTGGGGGCGTGCATGTAGTCCATGAGTGCCATCGCTGGATACAGCGGAGCTGCAGTTGAAGCATCGTCCATGATGGTGATAGTAGTTATCGACGCTGAGTGATAGTCGTTGTCGGTGAAGCGTTTAGGTGGCGCAAGTGGAAGTTGGTAGTGATGGCGTTGAGGCTGCTGTGGTACTTATGTAAGATGCAATGGAGGCCGGTCGTGGAATATCTGCTTTTGGCATTCACGGAACGGCGGTGACCTCAAAACCCAATTTCCCACAAAAGTTAGTCGGAGGCCGCTCGAGGTGAAGGTTGCTGTGCTGCCTGGGGAATTGAGATTGGGAATCACGCAGAGACTGCGGAGCCAAGTCAAGGGTGTACGAACGGATGCAGGTGCAATGCAGCACCGCCACAACCCACCACCCCAATGGCTATTTTCGGCAGGGAGGAGCTGTGGGCGCTTTAGCAACGCAGCGCTTTTCTGTCCAGATTGTCGCGTTCAGGACTGATGCGCATCAATTGCGATGGGTGAGGAGTTTTCAGTGCGCTTACTACCGGACGCGTCGCAGCTGCCTAAAGTGCCTAGTTCCTCAGACAGAATTGATTGATTATTGCGCACTGCTTGCTGCAAACGCTAGCACATTCGTGGTGAAGGGGGATGGATGCGACAGAGTCGCTAGGCTAATGCGCGTGTGGGGTGAAGATAACTGCGAACGCGTCGCTAGCTGAATGAACTAGTGGAAGGTAGCCTGTGGCTAGTGCTGCAGCCTCACGTATTCGACACACCGCCCTGAGTCATCGTCAGCTTGGATAGTGAGCTGCGTTATAGGGTGGGTGAGAGATTGAAAAGTCGGAGCAGCCGTCGCGCGTGGCTGTTCGTCATGCTTCGACTGCCGGTGAAGGACGGTGAGAAGCTTGAGCGTATTGGGCCACAGTGAGCAGGGGCCGCTCTAGGCAGACACGTGAGGAGAGCATCATGACAAGCTGGCTGCTGGCACATATAGACTACTTGACGGAGTGCTCGCGTGCGCACGGCTCGTAGTGATTAGGAAGACGTCTGGATTGATGGTCCTAGTATCAGCTGGAGTTTCTTCCAGGGTTGCCTTGGGCGATGAAAGCGGGTTAGCGCTTTTTCTAGACAAATGTCGCTTCCAAACTTCATCCGACCTTCCATGTTTCTCCTCTTGTCTTTCCACCACGCACTCCTTTTTTTCTCATATGGAGACAAAATAAAAAAAATCACATCTCTTCTCTCAAAGATAGTGTTTGCGCAACCAACCCTACCTGTCCATCCAATATGGTATGGAGTGCGACGCAAGAGTAGACGTGCATTTCGCTCATCACCGCGGCTCATAGGCCACCTGTAACAGCACTATTCTTATCATCCTATGGATACTGTTACTGAAAGCTATTTGATGGCCCATGCAGATACTGGGTAGCACAGCGCACATCTTTGGAAAACAAACGCTGGGTCAATGATCGGCTTCAACGTGAGCGTCTCTACAAACCAAACACAGAGTAGAAGAATTTCTACATTCAAGCCTGACGCAGTATCCCATCTTTACTTTCCTGTCATAATCAAAAGATGGCGTCTCTCTATCGACAACCACCCCCGAAAGAGCCTACTGTATAGCATGGCAGACCTCGAGGCATCAGCATTCGCACCACACTCGGTGTCGAACGATCATGCTTCAACGGGAGCCGATGTCGCTACATCATTCGTCTGATCGATGCCACAATAAGCACAGCCATGACGCAACATTGGGAAAGTGATGGCGGAGGTTCGTGAGCAAATTCCATGACTCCAATTTACTATGTGACTGCAACGTCCAGCACGAGGCACCCCGCACGTTTGCAGTATAAAGCTCAAACTGACATCATTCACATCACTATTTCAAATGCCTTCTGTCTGTTCGCTCTCTACATCTTTCCTACGCTTCTTAATGCTCACTTCAAGATATAATCGCCTTTCTGCTTTTGTCGTAACACCGCTCTCTTCTGCATCTACAAGTCGTATCTACGCTCCTACAAGGCGTCACACCACGGCGATAATATAATAACACCCGCTGAAACCAGCCAATACTGGTGCCTACATCCACATCGAACTTGATTCAAGCACTTCAGGCGACTCAAACCTGCTCACCGGCAACCGTGCGAAGGTTCGTAGCTACTAACCTCACGTCACAACTGGCACGGCCGTAGTCGGACGCTCGGCGTCGACTTTTAACTCGAAATTTTGCGACAGCAGAGTCGCACGTTGTTCATCTCCGCCCGTCCCGTCATTCACCCATCACTGGCCCCGCGGGTACCGCAATATCCAAGCTTCTTGAGCCTTCGTCACACGATCCGAGCTCCTGGACTCTCACCATCCAACTGGTGTGGTTGTTCCAACATCCAAGCTCTAACCTCTCGTCACACAACGACCGCACAGCCCACAGCGCACGAGCTCGGTTCAACCACCAGACGAGGTCGTCCGAAAACAGCCGAGTAGGTCAGAATAATCCAGCGTTTGCGCCTTTCGAATTCACCACAGATTGACGCGTTTGCGAAGTGGGGAACGAGGCAGCTGACGTTGCACCTCGATACTAGATTTCAAAGCTCTTCCAGTTACTGAACGAGTTTTCTAAACACCGATATCAACGACTCACTCGACAACACAACTCCTGAACGCAGGCAATTGAATTTCAAGATGTCTGGACTCCTAAAGACTCCGTCGCCACCGCAAAGCACTCCCGCGGTCCCCACAAACACTCCCGCTACACCAGGAGCCTCGACCTCTCCCGACACCGTGCCTGGCACACCCCGCAGTCGTGCTCTTACCGGTGCTCCACAGACACCAGGTACCACGATCAGCCCTGTCGCGCACACGCCTGGAGGTTCACGGCTGGTACCCTGCACCTCTGACCCCAAGAAGATGAAGGTAATCACAGCACATACGGCCAAGTGTCAAGACTGCGAACTGAGGGCTGTACGCGAAGACATGCACCCGGTCTTGCAGTGCCCAGGATGCCCTAGCTTCAAGATCTGCAACAAGTGTCGAGGAAAACGAGTTGCTGCGGGCAAAACCTTGACGCATGGCATGCTGACACCGAGTGGACTGGGACTAGGCTTAGGAAGTGGAGTGAGTAAGAGAAGGGGACTTCCTGGAATCAACTCCCCGGTGCCTTCGCCATTGTTTAGGAAAGAGGACAGTGTGAGCCGCGATGTGAAGATGGCGAGTCCCGGCCACGAGAATCCTGAGAAAGTCAAAGGCAAGGGAAAAGGCAAAGAGAAAGCTGCGCCGGCGCCGGCACCAGTGCCCACAACAAAGGTTACTGGCAAGAAGCGCGCCGCAAAATCAAAGCCATCAAGGCTAGCCCTTCAAGATGCGTCCTCAGGCGACGACTTCATGCCCGACCCAGGCTCACCTACCTCCCACAAGCGCCGTCGCACAGCTCTTACCATCACCGACACACCCACCGCAACTTCTGCACGCCCCTCACGCACAACTCCAGCAACAAGCACACACCCCACCTATGTCGCACCTTTCTCCCCCGACGGCTCCATCACCAGCAGCGATCTTGCCACATCCGAAGGAACGCGCCCAGCCATGCTCAACACCATGGAGCGCCGCCAACAGTGGAACGTCAACATCGCACCCCCGAGCCGCATCCAAGAGCTCCTCGAGCAAGCCGGCGTCAACACGCCCGAAAACCGCTACGAAGAACACTTGATGACCACCCGCCAGCCCATCATGTCCAGCAGCACTATCCTAATCCCGGAGACGGTAAAGCACATGGCAGACCCCACGCCCCGCCTCACCGCAGAGCAAAAAGTCGATGCGCGCAATAAAGCCGCCATCGTAAGTGCCTCTACTCCTTCGTCCTCGTCCTCGTCTCTGTCCTCCCTCCCCTCCTCCTCCGACAACGACAACGACAATGACGGCGCTGACGCGCAATAGGAGTCCGGTCACGCCCTCGCGCAATCCCACATGGTACGTTCCGTCGCCCTATCGCAAGCATCAAAGTACCGATCCACGTCTCTCAGCGCCGATGAAAACGAGGAGCTCGCACATGCCATCACGAGGAGCGCGCGCATCTGGGCGGGCAATACGTTTCGCAAGCTTCCGGAAAACATACAAGGAACTGTGGATAAGGGGCTGGATATGAGGCTTGATCATATTGAGCCTGAGTTTAGGGAAGAGCTGGAAAAGACGATTGAGAGGTGTGCGATGCGGAAAACTAAGCAGTTTGAGAATGAGAGGGCGGTTATGGAGGGGGTGGGGAGGGAGGGGGATGCTGTTAAGGATTCGTAGGGTTATGGGTGTGGCTTTGCCTCGGGTGTGGGCGTGGTGGTAATTTGTTTGGTTGTTGTGCTGCTGAGTGTAGCACAAGCGTGCCTTCATTCTTACCCTTTTTATTCGGCTTTTATATACCCCGGTTGGATGGATGGAGGGTGCTGTCATTGGTTTCTTTGCGATACCCAAGTTCGTTCGTTCGTCTCTAGCTTGTACGCAGATGCTGAGTGGTCTCAGTATGTCGTACAAGCAATCATAATTGTAATACAGTTCTTCTCCTCGATTGAACATGTCGTAATTGCGCTGCTTCTCCCTTGATGGTGTCTTCAACGTTAGTGGAAGGAGGCCCATAGAGAGACTAGACACGAGGGTTCAATGATTCCTCGAGTGCTGTCGAAAGGTTTATCGATTCCATGAGTACTGTCGCACAATATGCCTTCAACTGCTAAAATCCAGTGGGAAGAAAGACCACGCTAATGCAGGACATAGAAGAAGACGAAAAGAAACATTATGGGTATCCCAAAGCGGCGCAAAGCCAATGCAAAGTAAAACAAGCAATAAAAGGCCGGCACAAGCCTCTGCCCGAACACCGAGGTATCACAGTACCTATCGGGCGCCGAACTGGATCGTCAGTCCTCCCTTGGTGGGCTCGATTTGATCCACCTCATCCTCGCCCTGGCCGCCAAGGGCCTGCTCTAACCACGCCGTCTCATCCTCCTCTGCGTCCGCCGCTTCAGCCGACGACGGGCGACTGGGCTGTTTCCTTATCGTAGCGAAGCGCTCGTTGAACATGCGTGCATACTCGGTGTCATTGGCGGCAAGTTGCTCTGCGACTTCAGGAGGGATGGCGGTGGCTTGCGAGACAGGGATCAATTGCCTAGCAAGGGATGAGCATCATCAATTGGGCAACTGCGATGGGTATATTGGAAGGAGGAAGTACTCACTCAGACGTCTCAGCACAGATGCGCTCCAGTGTTTCTCTTTGACGGCGCAGTTCTTCTGGATCTGGCTGGGGCGTGTTATGCGAGCCGTTGGCGGTGCCGTAGTTGGGCTGGTACGGGTCGTGGAGCAGGTGCGACGTGTCGGACTGCTGCAAGGGAGGTCAGTATTTGTGTGTGTGTTGAGACGCCGTTGTTGTGCTACGCACATCTGACTCGGAAGTCCGCCGCGCACCCAGGCACGACGAGCAGATGCCCATGGAATCGGAATGGAAGGAGCGCTGGGCCGGTGCCTGTAGCTGAGCGGAGGGGTGGGGTGAAGGAAATGCTGTGGTATGGCTCGTGTAGTGTAATTGGGTGGGACGGACACGCTGCCATTGGGAGACGTGCTGCGGCGCTCAAGGGAAGGAGGCTGGTGTTGTGCCTGCGATATGACGGATGCCCCGTTATTGATCGGCAAATAAATCTCCGGCGTCTTGGCGGGCTGGAGCCGCAACCCTCAACCGTCTTCGCGAACCTGACGTTTGACACCTCAGCCTCACGTGCACTACTCATGTCCTCTTCCGGTTGCGCGCATATACAGTCATACCGACATTCTAGACCAGCTAATCATCGATCCTAATTTTACCAATAAAAGCGTTAGCTGTACCAGAAAGACCTATTCTGCTTCTTTCAATCATTACCTAGGTACTAATTCAGCAAGACTAAGCATGTCTCGAAGCTCTCGTACTTTCTCCTTCTTCGTCTTTCTCGATAGATTTCTTGCACCAATTTCTTCGACCGGGTTTACACCGATCTAATTGCCCACCTGAAACATGACTCCCTTTATCGTGGACAGAGGTGGGATCAGAATGCGACGACGCGCTCGCGATGCTAGCCTTGGCAAATACCCTTCCATTCCTAACAGCCATGAAAGGCATAATCATTGCCAAGTTGCTCCAAGCCAGCTGTACCGGGTAACAGAGTGTCTTCGCTTCCGAAATCTGGAGCATTCTCGAGGAGTATTACAGGCAAGGTTAATAACTCTCGTCATGCCCCACGCGAAACAGTTCCAGCCGGTTCACTCTACTCCGAGTCAGTACTCCATGTCCTCCTGCAAGGCACATTCTGGGCATATTCGTAATCTTGATGGCTGGCCCAACAGCAGGCCCACTCATGTCCCACCTGCTGGCTCTTATAGAGCTATGTCCAGTGGTTTGCGGCTTGCCAACCGTCCAAGAAGCGCCCCTTGGCACCATATTGGACGTCCGATCAGAGTATCTCTCGTTCTCTCGAGTGCTCGATTATGTCTTCCACCTGCCTGTCGCCGGCTTTGCTTGTTTTTATTTCATTTTTCGCAGGATCCAAAGCATGGACACTGAACCACAGAGCAGCAAATCAAGTGCAAGATGGAGATCACATTACTCATCCCGAGCTACGTCGCGCTTGGAAAGACGGCGAATTACTTGCTCAGCGGCAAGTGGAAGTGTGAGATTGCTCTGAGGATCGATTCTCGGAATTTTTGAACACAAACGCGGAAGAACGCATCAAAACCTTTTGCAACGAATGGCTCGGAATAGACCCTGCAACAGTCGTGATAGAGTACACACCTACTGCGTATGTACCTCATAGCAAAGACCTCTTTGCAACACTTGCTCATACCTCACAGCACGATCGCAACTAGTGCAGAATCGACAACCACCACGTACACAACAGAGCGGGAATTGACCACTGAGACGATCACCCACACCGCCACCACGACTATCGCACCGATCGTGCCTCGCGCTGCTAATATTGCTGCGGTTGCGAAAGGCATCTTCTTGTCGGTGCTTGCGAGTGGTACTACATCCGAGCTTACGTCTACGAAAATTGGGCAGCGACTAGAGGCTGAATCCGGGTTGGCAAATGCGTGCTCCTGTGAGATGGTGGATCCTACTGCCACTGTAACGCAATCGTTCACTGTGAACCCCGTAGTAAGTTTGCTTCGATGGAGGCATGATCAATACTAACGGCAAGACATAGTACACAACGGTCGGTTACCGGAAGCTTGTTGTGGCCAAAGTGACAGAAACGAAGAGATTCACCGCGATGACTACGGTCACCGTCGATCCTGGGCGTCCACCGTTGGTACACCCATCTTACCCTCTCAGACGGTCGTTTTCACAAACTCAAGCGCTCCTGTTGTATCTGCCTCCACAGCTAGCGACAACATAGCATCAAGCGATACACTCGTATCAACATCGCCAACTTCCATCAATCTGCCATCTTCGCTATCAATTGCCACGCTCTCTGTCGATCCCACAAGCCAGTCGAGCGGAGCTGTCACGACCAGTCCCGCTGCATCTTCGCCTTCTCCACCGACCGTTGTCGCTTTGCCGTTTACCTATCCTGATGCGGATGGTAAACACGTAGACCAAGTTGTGGGAGACCTGAAGCTGGATTATCTGGTCTACTGCAAAACCGAGCTAATTACACAGGACCGCGTAGGAAAGCCAATCGACACGGAAAGCGAGTCAGCATGTACTGCGCATTGTTCGGTGATAAATACGCAGAGCGGTGAAAATGCCTGTTCGGCTGCAGCATTCACTCCCTACACCGACGGGCGTCCGGGCGGAAGCTGCGTTCTCGGTGATGGGAAGCCCGAGTATGCATCGAAACCAGGTTCTGTTGCTGTAGTGCATACAGGAGTGTCATCTAATAGCAACAATTGCGATGCCCCAGACCCGATTGCAAACCCCGGTAATCCGCCACCCTCGTCAGTTGATGTTGCAACCATCACGGAGGTCGACTTCACGCTCTCCACGCCAGGCCTCCTCACTCGGACTGGTGACGGGGGTACATTTGAGATGTATGTATCCGCAAACTCGACAGATGCAGGAGGGACCATCCATTGGAGTTGGTATCGTGTATTGGCCTCATCAAGCTGGTGGAAAGAGGTACACACAACATCCTGGTCGTGCACACGGACGATCATACAGACTGTTATAAAGCAACCTCCCACTGCTGAACCCGTAACCATCACGACAGCTCTAGTCACGACGATCATCAATGGTGCTACTACGACCATCATTGGCGGCGGCTCAACGACAATTTTGGTTGGTGATGAAGGTCTCATCACTCCCAGCTTTGTTCCAGCCTCGACCACCAGTGGTAATGGCGAAGTAACCACATTTTTTTCTACAGCAACACAGACCTCGACGTGTGATAGTGGTATCATACCCCCCAATCCTGGTCCGATAGCTACGCCAAGTTTGCTCACACCCAGTGCGCAAGTCTCGACTCTTCAAGGCTCCACCGAAGTCATTGTTTCGGGAGGCATCTCCACATTTTCCCGACAGGCAGTGAAGGTATCACCCCACCGCCTTCGAGTGTACCTGTTCTTTCTGGTGCTAATGCCACTGCTTCCTCGAATGTCAGCATCATCGTGAGCGCCGGTAGCGCCCAATTTACGTCTGCAGGGTCAACCTTCACTATCATCTCAACTGCTAGCGGAGGTGTTATTCCGCCCATCTCTACTCATACTTCTATGGTTTTGAGCTTATCAACGGCACTCAGCTCTTTCAGCGACACAGGCAGCTATGGATCCTCAAGTACGAATAACTGGACTTACCCTACAAACTCCACGAGCTTCACCCTTACGATTGCAACTGGCAACTTGACCATCTCTGGGTCGACTGCAATAGCTAGCTCGATCGGCTCTGCACGGATAATCATGCCTTTTTTCGGAATTGATACCTCCAGTTTGGCGTCGCAGACGATCCAAGCGTTCACCAACTCAAGCGTTCCCATCAGCTCACCTCAGCCGATAGTGACTGTATCAGTAGGGACTTCGGAATGGACGTCATCGGGTGCTACGGCAACGATAAGCAGTACTGGCTCGGAAGGCATGATTCCTCCAAGTGCCCTCCCAAGTAGGTCTATCGCTCCCTCGGAGTCGATCATATTCGGCAGCGCTAATGTCACGCTCGGCAGCAGCACGTTTACTATTAATTCTACTGGCTCAAATGGTGTCATACCACCCGCAACCAAGGTTCCGAGTATATCAACCGAAAGTCAGACAGAACCTGCGGCCTCACCGAGCTCATCCTTTGCGTCGTTCCCAAACAGAACGTTCTCGTCCGCAGTTGTTACTTCGTCTTTTGTTGTCCAACAGCTATTCCGTCTTCAACTGCTATCTTGCCATCTCTGGAGGCAAGTCTGGTAGGCTCAAGCTCGTCCTTTGGATCGTTTCCGAACGTTACGGCGTCCTCGGGCTTCGAGATATTTTCGACGGCAGGATCCTCGGCTACCACGTATTCCACTGGCGCATCTGGGTCAATTCCACTATCATCAGCAAAGTCTACAGCTAGTGTTCCAAGTTTGGCGCCTACTCCTGACGTTGACGTGTCTTTGACTGGTAGCGCAAACACTATTACCATTCAAGCCAGCACAGCTACTTCGTCCGCGACTGGAAATAATGGCATCATCACACCTTCTGCAAACGTTTCGACGCCTGATACTCCGAGCGCCTTCAACACGAGCTCGCTTTTGTCGTCAGGATCGGTGTCCACCACAGTACTCGCCACGCCAAGCCTAAGCTCGAGTGCTTCGAGCTCGCTTGGTTCGATATCAGATGCCGGACGGTCCCCATTTCTGATTCCGAGTTCGACTCCGTTGGCGAGTAGTGCTAGCGGATCGATCGTACCGTCGTCGAACCTTTCCAATACTGTGATACCGAGCGCAACACCGAGTACAACTTTGGATGTATCACCAAGCAACGGTGTTACATCGGCTTCTTCGAACTCAACCTTGAGTACCCCTCCGAGCCTTACGCCAAGTTTGAGTTTCAACACTTCGTCTTCTACAAAGCTCGCTGGGGTCGATTTCAGACCTCCCGCGTACGCCTTTCCCAATCCCGAGTTCGTCCTTGCCGCCACAGCCAAGCAGTGGCATCATTGTTCCATCAGGGAATTCTTCGGCGTTTACGACAGCAAGTGCAACGCCGACTCCAGGTCTAAACTCGAATTCGACAGGCCCTACGTCTCCAATACGGCCAACGATCAAACACCATTTCCGAGATCTGAATCCTCGACGTCGATTGGAGGTACTGGTATTGTACCATCAGCGAACTCCACGACATATGCTGTGCCCAGCGTCACTCCAAGCTTGAGTTTGAACTCGTCAAGTTCAGCAACACTGCCGATCTCTTCCGTAACATTGAACGCGACAATATCTACTTTACAGTCCGAAATATCGACAGAGAGTACTCGTTCAGCAAACACATATGCGCCAGTCTTCACTAGCCTGCCTACACCCTCTTCGCGTATTCCGGCTCCGTCTGCCAATGTCACCTCGTGTGAGCCGACGCCGCAGACGACGATAATTCCTCCTTTCAGCAATACAACTGCACTCAGCAGTGGTGTGACCGTAGCATCTCTCAGCACCACCAGCGTGCCTCTCAATTCTACCTTGCCGACTCCGATGTCTTCCTCCAACGTTACTAGTCTACCATCAGCGACACCGAGCGCATCGTTGAATGTCACGAGTACTCCACCCTTCCCCACAGGGAACTCGTCGTCTATACCTTCCTTGACGCCATCCCTCTCCTTGAACAGTTCAATTCCTTCGGTTTGCCCGACCGGTCCGGCTATCGTCACACAGATTGCAACAAGCGTTCAACTTGTCACCACCACGGTAGTACAGATCCAAGTACAATCTGCAATAGAAACTCAAATCGCAACCGTCACCGTCACCGCCCCAGCAGAAATCCTCACCTCCCTTCAGCCACCAGCATCAACCCCAGCATCATCCGACCCACCTGCCTCTACCTCATCCACACCCTCCGACCTCGCCTCCCGCTTCCGCGCCCGCGGCGAAGCCGCCTCCCAATCCCAGATCGACGCCGCCTGCGCCGACACCGCAAACATCATCCTCAACCCAGACTTCTCCGGCGCCGGCCTCGGCGCCGCAACAGCCTGGAGCGTGGATTCCAGCGACCCAAACATCCAAGTCGACACCATCACTGACCCTCTCGCATACAGCACCGTCGCGCAATTCCGCTCCGCAGCCGCTGGTCGCGCGCTAACAACCTACCAACCCATCACCCTGTGTCCCGGCCAGCAATGCGCTTTCGCAGCGTCCTCGAGGCAGGCGAATACCCTGGCGGATTGTAGTGTGGAGTATGCGTTTGTGGATGATCAGGGCGTGAGTAGAAGGCTAATCGCGGTGGAGCCGCAGGAGGCGTGGATTGAGAAGGATGCATTTTTTACGGCGAGGGGAGCTGAGGCTGAGGTGTGGATTATGGCGCTGTGTAAAGGGTATCAGGGGATAGCTGTTCGTGATTCGGAGGGGTGGATGAGGGTGGAGGTTCGGGGGGTTAGTGTTGTGAGGGATGTTTAAGGCGGCTATGAACCTTTTCATGTTGGGGCAATTTGTTTTTGGCGAGGATTTTGTTGGTGGCGAGTATGAGTTGTGGTGGTCATTCTTTTGGATTTAAGATTTAGCCGTTTTGTAGGGTTGCTGGAATGTAGATAACAAAGTCCTTTTTGCTTTTGCTGTTTTGCGGACTTCATTTTGGCTCTCGAGAGAAGGATGTCATTGCTACTCAAGTAAAGTAATTCATTGGATTGTTATTCACGATCTATCCATATCCACTGCCATGTTCAAATTCCGCGCCCTCAAAGCAAAAGGGCGCTGCTTCGCGTTGCATCCATCCCGTGCTTTCATTGTTCCCTCTGGCTTATAGCTGGGTGGAGATTTGTTGAAGGCGGTAGTAGTTGGTCAGTTCGAAGGTAGGCTAGTCACGAATTATTGTTTTTGGACCTATGGTTGACCGGTTACTTGCTTTATTTCGTCTAAAGCTGATATAGCTTACGCTAAGTCTGTGGTCGTTCTTTGGGAGCGGAGTAGATTGAGAAAACTTTAACAGTTGTTCCATAGCTGATGATGTGATTGATCAATATGGTGTCCGGGTCGGATGTCGCTGAGCAGTCTCGAGAGTGCTAATGTTTGGAGGTCGAGTTGGCCGTGGGACATTTCTTCCGTGTTCGTTGATCCGCTGAGAGCGCTATCTACCAGCAATCATGCAAGCTGTGAGAGAAGATGGAGTGGCTGGTGGTGTATGGCAGTCGTTGTGCGAACTATGTTCGGGCCGACAAGTGCGGCGACGTTAAACTGGGCTATGAGTCGGTCCGTTACCGATCTCGACAAGAAACATATGTCTCACTGCCACGCGACAAGCTTGGAGGCTAATGTTCGAAAGCGGAGGTCACAAGGGCGCCTATGAATCGTGGTGTACGAGCTAAGCGCAGAACGGCCAGAAGTGGGTGCATATATGTATTGACCTGTCGCGGGATAGTGCTCTATGTCCCGGGATAGGTAGCAGACATGGACTACGCCGCACGTTGGCATCGGGCGGGGAGACCCGTGACGGTACATGGCGTTGTGTCGGGTACACCCTTGATAGCAAGCGAGACGAGCCGCCGGGTAAGCAGATCGGAGGGGCGTGCACTTGGGGCCACGATGAACGTCATGTCGACCTAATGATTGTCAGCGATATGAATATATGTTTACTGAATGTGGCTGCTCTTGAAGAATCTGTCGTGAACGTGCTCAGCAATAGTGTTAGCGCTGTGCTGCTCCTTGGTGCTCTCGCGTGGTTTTGTTGGGCGAAGGCGGCGGCTTGAGGCCGAGCAGACAGGGCTGTTTCGGGCCGTGATTGGCTGGCTACTTTGTCGCATGTCGTGCCACCATCAACGTCTTACAACGTCTACGATTGTTCGACAGCATATGAGACGACAAGTACAGCATACCTTGTCGCCGTGGATGTTGCGTAATCGACAGATGTAGAAGAAGCGCCAAAGATGATGCATGGCTGATGCTGCGCGGGGTAGATGGGAGAATTGGATTGGCGCTCACGGGTATTCAACGGCGATACCACAGTGGATAGAACGCCTTGCAATACTTGTACGAGGCTTCACTATTGGCGCGGGTGATGTCTTGCACCCGTCCCGGCTGCAAATAATCTGCGGGAGCGCTATGGGAAAGCAAGATCGGCCGAAAGAGGAAAAGCCGCCATGCGGGAGGCTTCGAATTGCGACAACCTCCCATTCCATTGGTAACCAGATGGCGGTACGTATCGCCCAGACCTGCAACTGGTACATAGTCGCCAGGCCGGGGGTGGAGCGAGATGAGAAGGATACTTAGCAATGTGCCCAGCACAGTTGGATGTGGTGTTTACCCTCTGATTGGTCCAGAGCGTGCCTTACAAGTGTCCCGAATATGCGCACATATGCTAGCTGCTGCCCAATACATCAGTGCTATAGCTTTCCAGTCGTGTCCGTTGTCGTATGTGATGTTAGGTCCAGGCCTGATCAATTTCCCGAAGACACGTCAAGCAGCCTCATTGGCTCTCTGGCCCAGATAGGGCTCACGCTCCACTTGCCTGCACGCACTGAGCCTGGAATTCTGCGGGATACACGAGCGTCAAATCCACTGTACGTGACAAGCGCTTAACCTAACTGCCGTTGAGAGAGAGTCGCCGAACGCCCTCAAAAGCTTAGGGTAACCCACACCCAACTCATCCCTCTCTTACGAAGCATGGCAGTCCACCTCGACCGTGATCAACACAACCTGATGGACAGCGGTCCGTTAGTTGGCGACCAGAAACAAAACGATCCGAAGTGGGGAAACCAGGGCCTAGGGGTTGGTGCAGAACGTCCTCCAAACAGCGATCGGCCAGTTTCCAGGCCACTCAGCGCTCGCCACGTAAGTAAGGCCAGTTTCGAGGTATGGTCGTCGAGTCGGGAGAGGCTGAAGTGTTTGCTCTCCATGTATATCGATCGCACCTTCACGCAGACTGTTTAGCATCGAAAGACTGAGACGGACAGACACGACGGACAGCAGTCCGTACACAACATACAAGACCAACGCAAGAGGTTCGAAAGACTGGAAACGATCGAAGCTACCGGGCAACGAGACTACGACCAAGAAACAAGGCGAAGCTACATACCTGTCTCCCAAGACCGCGCAGTCCCAACGCTCATACAACAGTGGCTCTGCTGGCGTTTGATGGACACAACATTGCCAGAGGAAGCACCTTGGTGCTTGCTGATGCTGTTCTCGTCATCGCACGGCGGTCGATGCTAGAGCTCGATCTGGGCAAGCGACATATATCGGAGAGACGAGATTGTGTCCGGTCGATGCGTGGATGGTGCCACCCTCTATGAGGTATGAGGTATCCCACCTGAGGGAAAGGGCGGGCCGGTGTTTCCTCGGTGACAACCATCCAGCCTTGACCTATATTGTGCTAGCGTCATCACGTGCGCGTCGAACCAAGAAATACCCCACCACATGTTGCAACACAACAACACCTCAGCTTTCCGTCACATCCGTCGACGCGTCGCCGCCATGCGTCTTTGACGCAACGCCTCGTCCTCTGTCACTCGATTGAGCGCCGATCGATCACAGCAACAGACGAGGCGCTGTGCCCCTTCTACAGGGCCGTGCGCGATCAACTCTGAACAGCTATTTGCGGCTACGCGACAGTCACGGATTGGACAGCTTCAGCCCCCATCCACGGCACAGCGGCTACCGTCACCACCATCGAGAACACGGCCAATCAAGGAAGATGGAAATTCATTGAATCGTTAAAGACCTAGGGTCTGAACTATAGAAAAAGAAGCGATTGTGAGAGGTAACGCCCGGCCTTCTCCATTCCGTCATCCGTCGCTCACTACCCGTTCCTTTTGTGTCAGTCCCCATTTCGACCTCAAAAATGAATGGACTCAATCTGAAAGAAAACTCCGAAGCGTTGTACATGAAACGAACACCCAGACGCTCGCGCGCCCCGTCCACAACCGTCTTAATGACCAATTGCCTGCAGTCTACGCTGGCGTTCGCAGCTTAGCTCATAGATCTCGCTGTCCAAGCATCGAATTATCTCCATCGCCTTGTCAATCGAAGCGCGGAACTTGGCTCCCTCGCGATTCCACCGGCCAATGCGGTCGACTTCGGCGGCCCGGCGGCGCATCTTCGTGTCGATTTTGTCACAGAGCTTGCACTTTGTGCCCGTGGGTATCGTTTGCATGACGAGCTTCATACCGCACGTCTCACCCATTCGGTACTCCTTGGCGCAGTGCTGTCGGAAGTGGCCCCACTTCCAGTCGCCACAAGCAAAGCGATGCTGTTCGAAGAAGCACATGTTTCAAGAGATAAGAGCTGGGGTGCCTGTTGTCTGATCATATGTCAGTTATGTACATACGATGCTTGGATGGCAGCTCTCCTTGACATACCTTGTCTTGAGTCTTCAAACACTGGACTAGACCCGGTCAACTCTCCAGTGGCCTTGAATCTAAGCTGGGTCAGCTCAGGGGTCGCATCTACGTCGTCCCTCGGAATCACATACAAAATGGTTGGATGAGATATGACCTTCAGCAATGGCTGTTGTTGGTCTTGTGTGAGGAAGAGCAGCAACAAGTGGACTCAATGTTGGAAGAGTTGGAGGTTGATCGAAGATGCACGTTGTTGACTGGAAGAGATGGTTGATGAGCGTGATGGAGATATTGTTTGCGAAGCAAGGCCGCTATTTATGCTGCGAAGCAGAGTGAGCTCCATGGCATCCATGGTTCTGTCTGGCCCCCGGGTCTGTTTCGCCGTCGGACGATAAATTGATGCCATGGCCTATCCCTTCCTTGACGTGGTACTACCCCACCCATATTCGTCCAACAATATCGCTACGATCAACGGACACCTTTCGTTCTCACGCTAAAGCACTGCGGAGACGGCTGCAATGATACCCTAGGCCGTGCCGGCGTTTCCAGCTGCAGAGAGTTATCACACCTGCTAGGGGATCACCGCGTCGTGGCTTCCTGAACCACGTAATCCCTTGCTCCGAGAGCGAAAATGCCTCATATTCCTTGTTGTCATGTCTCAGGCGGATTCGGGTTGATATCCAGGTCGTCGCTTTCGAGCATTTCGGGCCTTTCGTTCCGCCTGAGGTTGAGCATTTGTGAAGCGAGTCAGGATCACGTGCCACCTAGCCCATGCTGAGCAACGGTCCGTTTCTGTTAGGTCTGGATCATCGAGAACGAACGGTCGTATGGCGCCTTAGTCCCATTGGGTGGAAACGTCGTCTCAAAAGCTGGGACTCAGCGAAGCCAATCCCCTGCGTCACTGCTCGACAGGTCTTCCATTGGGGGCTCTGGTTACCCATTATGGATTGCATTGATTGCCGTCGAGTCAACACCGACCTCTGATTTTTATTGGCTATCTCATAACTCTTTCGTTGGCTGGAAATCAACTGCATCTCTGGGTGTCCGAGCTTTACCCGGTCTCTATATTCCACTCAGATGTCTTCGACTTACCCGTTTGAGCCAAGCTAATCAACCAGTGTAGCAACACTCATTCTCACCGATGCGCTTCGATCGTTTCTAGCTTCCACAAAGCAAGCAGGCCGTCGCACTTGGCTGACACACAATCTGCCTCCCCTCCCCTTACAGGCTTGAGGCATCATCCGCCAGTCACCTTATCTGCTCCTACTGCAAGAGCCTGTCTGAGACATTACCTCCGGTCATCCCATACCGCCACTTGAGTGGGACGCTAGCAATCATCACAGGCATGCTGCATTACACCATCGGTAACCTTCGTTCAGCTGATCATCGCCTCCACTCAACGGCTCGCTTTTCCCGCATGCGGCCTGTTGTTGACTTGCTAGGCCCTGCAAACTGACAGGCATGTGTCTCCTAGATAACAGGATGGCGTAAATCTTATGCGGAACCCAGCCCGCCATTGCACATGGAGGCAATCATCTGGACCCCCGCAAGACACTAGAACCGGCCAAAACGTGCCCCATCGGAGATCCTCTGACGTGGCGAGCGCGGTATGGTTGATCAAGGAGGACGCCATATCCCGGACATTCACTCGCCATCAGTCATGGCTCTTACGAAACTGTCCGTGTTCGCTCGGCACCGTGTTTTTGTAACGTCAGCGTGGAACACTTGCTCATATCTTACGGCAAGGGCGTCACAAGATGACAAAACACTTCTGTTGAACCGCCCTCACCGGTGAGCCCGTGATGACGGGCATTGTGCTCAGCCCGAAATGCCAATGGCTTTGTTCATCAGTCAATGCGGTGGCGAGCACCTAGCAAGCTGTCGTCACCTGGGATTTCTGCCTCAATTTCAGAAGAGGCAACAGTTTCCCACCATCGAGCCAATTGCTCCTGTTACTTAGATTAGACGTTGGGAAGCGTCAATGCCCAGAATTTTGGCCTCTTAGTGCAGTTGTGGTAAGTCACTCAGTTCTGATAGCATCGGCAGTCGAGGTGTTGTTGTGGTCCAGGGTGGCCTCGCGTCATGCAACAGAGCCACACACCAGCCATCATAATAACATGCAAAATGCGGCCTTGCTGCGGCCACAAACAACGCGCAACAAAACCATGCAAATAGTTTCTTGACCAATTACTCCAATGCTGATTTTACCTCCATTTGGCCCCATCAACTCTGCATTGTGATTATCCGTCACCTCGACAACGATTGCGGTCTCAAGCGTGGCCTCTGAGGCTTTGCTTTGCGATTTTCTGCGTATATGACGACGACCTGACGTTGAAATTCGCTGTAAGGCAATCCGCAGCACATGTAGCGTCATGTGAGTAGAAAGCAATGCTGGGTAGGGCGCGAGCACATGGGGCAGCGGAGGGACTGACAGCAAGGTCGCACGAAATTTTGATCCCGAGACGAGCGAGCGCTGTGCGTGTGGGCCGGGATCACGGTCGCCGAGTCTCGCTCGCTCACTGGTGGGCATGGGTGCACTTGTGGGCTGGCTTGGGATGATGCTGCGGCCTCGCTCGGATTGGCGGACACGACCTTTTGGTGGGTCATTAGACACCCGTCTCTGGCTGGGTGCATGATTGGCATGTCCCCGCACAGAAGAGTGAAATGGTTAGTTGGAGCGCGGAAGCGATCTAGACATGCTGGCTTGTGGTGCAATGGAAAGTGCGGACAGTCGAGCCTCAGATGAAGCACATCAACTGTGTCATTAATCGTCAAGCAGAAGAGGTCATGACAGCAGACAATTCTAGCTGGACGACGGCAGCGCGGAAGTAGCGGACTCGCTGACATCGTGTCGCTCACTCCGCCCGACCAAATATTAAGTCAAGGGATTGTGGCGCGACCTCGAGCATCGCTTGTGAAGCCCTCGACAAAGAAGCATGGACTCTGGCAAGCTCGAGCATGGAAGGCCGCTTTCATGCACCTCTCCTCTAGCCGCATATGCAGAGTTAGGGATCAGGGACTGACTGCAATTGGCGATTCCGCGTAATCTGTTTGGCCAACAAGTTACACAAGCAGCTTGCGATGTTGATGACGACTGATAATATGGTATCGAGCCGGAGGACCGTTAACGGACGAGCTCATAATCACGAGCAACGATGCACGCATGATCTTGGCGACCATAAGCATGCCGTGCTCCCAGCACCGTATTTTCCACCGAGGCGGCACGATTGGAACAATAAAAACGCGGCCACTCTTGACTGACTATCTCCGGGCCCTGCTTTCGTGTGGTTTTGACACACGGGGAGACTGAGAGCAGCACGGCAGATACATCGGTACTAGTGTGTCTTCAGGTAGTGGATCAGGATCCGAGCGTCTGGAACTGAAGGCTCTGCTGCAAGCTCGCATCATATGTCGGCTCATCGGTACTCATCATCTACATGTTGTTGCCAAGCTTTATGGCGGTACATGTGCGGCAGGTGATGGAAGCCAATCGAAAGTGGACATGCCTGACTAGTATTCCATCGTCAGGTGGCCATGAGAAGATCTGTAAGCATACAGCAGATGAGCGGTGACGATGATGTGACAGAAGGACCGATAGACAATGAGTGACAGCCATTAGAACACAATGGTAAACAGAGCAAAGTGGGGCGGGTAAAAGCCGAAAGAGTAACACCACACGGTTGTTCCAGCAAGTCATCGATCATAGGATACAAGAGGGCCGTGTTTGACGGCATGAAGTTGAAAGGCAAGATGGGCGCGAGCTGAAACGACCCAACCCACGACCTGCAAGAGTACAGTAAACAGCGCCGTGTAACGACGCCCGAGGCTTTGGAAATTCTTAGGACTCTCAGGCTCCATGTCGGAAAAGCGTCCGCCTTACATTCAAAGGCTGCAGCAGCGTGCGCCGTTAGTCTCATGCGCAACACTTAAGCGAGACATGAAATTATAGAATCCAGAAGCCCAACTACTATTTCGTACTATCATCGATCGATTACAGCGGCTCATGTTCAATCAACGAGTCCTGCCTCATACGTCTGGCAAGAACGGGAAAAATCATATTTAGACGTTTGTCGACTGATGGCAAACAATTGATATCGAACTAAAAGCAAACCATGCTGTGCAACGTGCACATGACTGCAGTATGCTCGAAGAAAGGAATGAAATCATGGGGACACTAGTAGCAGACTATTGATTCATATCATGTTATTGCATTAGTTCCGAACGGTTCTGCGTGAGTGATCCGAGCGAGCCTGGTAGTTTCAACAAGAATGAGACAAGACGCACGAACTACCGCGTATGATGGCTAGACTCCTAAGCCGCAGTCAGAAAATACCATTAAGAGTGGGCATCTGATCAAGCTAGAAGGTTAACGTTTGTAAGTGCTTGACTGCCATCAAGTAGCTCCCCTCAGTGGACTTCACCTACCATACTGATCCGAGCACATTACGAAACCTCGAGTGAATAGCGACGATCCCAACGGATCACTGCACCATGTGTTGAGCAGGACAAGCAGGCTGCGAAGCATGACTGCATGCTGCATTACACTGGACCTGGGTAATCTTACGGGACAGTACCCGAACCGCATGGTTCACTGATAGCTACCCACCGTGTATTGAGCGCGGATATGCAATGCCACTGATTCCAGTCAAAGTATAACGCTCTGTATGTCGTCGTCTATATCCGCCGCCGCGGCTATCTCCGACCCATGGTTGAGCAGCTGCCACCAGCCAATCGCAGCCAACGCTGTGTGTATCGCTGTATGGTACAGCCAGAGATAGTATTCGAGCGTCCTGCCAATCGCATGCTTTTGCGTACCCAGTGCTTGTCAACGGATGTAGACTACACGCTGCTTGCAGAGCACGAAGCGCAGAGCGATGAGGTCATGGCATCCTTCGTCTTGCTAGGAACGACTTCGATATGGCTATTTACAGGAGTACCAATTCTCCACGTGATACATGTCTTGTGCGCATGTAGAAATGTCGGTGCGAAGAACAGAGTCATGGGCGCATTGTGGAGGTGGTGCTGAGCGGCATTGTGGTATGTCCCGAGTTCGCGTTGCCATCGTCGTTGGCTCTGTAGGTGCGATTAGCTTTCTTCGCAATCCGTAAGCGCACTTTTGTGATATAAAAACGCGCTCGGTGCCTATTTACAACGAAGGGGTCTTGCCGGCGGTATCCGTCCCATCTTTGTTGTGACGATGTTCTTTGGCTTGGCACTGCTGACTAACCCATAGGCTCATCCTATGGGTGCCAAACCTCGCACGCCTCCGACATCTTCACTACACGACCTTGATATTTCAGCGCTCCGTGTACACATTCTCTCAATCTATACTCGCGGCCGTGCTGATTGTCACCCAATGACATAGACCCTGTCTTTAAGCGACCTGCGCTCTCTGCCTGCCTGCCTGCCTGCCTGCCTGCCTGCAACTCATCTTCGTCCACCCTCCCTGCTTAGGAGCTTTGATGTTGCAACCCGCATACAGTCTCTCTTTACAGTCCAAATACTGGTGGTGTGCGCGTCAATGTGGTAATCCTCATGCCGCAAGCTGGCGTGGGTGGGTGAACCATCCGGGGCCAGAGCGCAACGGCGAATCGTTCAAAACGCTCACCCATGAGAGTCCTTTCATAATATCATCAAATGTCACTTTCCCAGATAAAGAGCATGGCAGTTTTTGGCATGACGTCGGTAGGGATATCTTTAAGAAACATCTAGCGCCCCGCGACTGTGTGATGAAACGAACGCGACCATCTTGCTCGCGCTCTACAGATCGGTAGACCATGGTTGCCTTCAATCGGTGTGGTACCGGCATGCGGCAGCCTAACATTGGGGCACACTGTGTGACGCCAAGGCACGTGATATCGCGTTTTGTGTTACCGTCAAGCCGACTTAAGAACTCACACCTCACACTCTCTCGCTTCTAAAACCTCAATTCATCACCGCAATGGATACAGCTCCGTTTCCGAACAACGAGGCGGTAGACGTTCCGCAAATGGACTACACGGCAGCCATCTCGCAGGCACTAGGGTCCTTCATTCAAAGCAAATCAGCCACCTTTGCTTGTGGTGGAAGCGTGCCAATCGTAAGACCTTCCATACGCTTGTTAGATCTTCAAGCCTACTAATGGTCGATGATAGGTTAGCAAGGATGCATCATCTACGACTGTACCGTCTGGGTCAACTTCTTCGGCTCCGGTGGCTCTCCGCTGGGACTCTCGCGATTTCGCGGCGGGTACAACAAAGCTGTCTTTCCCTCTCGATGCTAACGCTGCCCCATCAACTATTCTCGTGAAGCTCGTGAGCGACTGTCAACCAGCCAGCTTTGGACTTAACGGCGCCGATGTGCTCGATGAATCCTATCGTAAAGCCACGAAGCTTGATCGAGCGGCTTTCTCCGTCAACTTCTGTCCCTATGAAGTTGGCATCATCGACACCATCGCTCAACTTCTCTTGCCTGGCACGGAACACGGTACAAAGGGCGTGCGCGCAGAGCTGTACAAACTCAACGTACGTATATCCTTTTCGAGTCGAGCTCGCTAACAAGGTACGCTCAGATCTACGCAGCTCCCTCAGGCTTCTTCAAAGCTCACGTAGACACCCCACGCTCGCCAATGCAGTTTGGTTCGCTTGTGGTCTCTCTACCATGCCATCACGTAGGCGGTCAGCTTGTCGTTCGTCACGCCGGGCTCTCGAAGACGTTCGATTGGGGCACGACGACTGCACTCAACCCCACTTCCAGCCAGATCCAGTGGGCTGCCTTCTATAGCGACTGTGAGCACGAAGTGCTGCAGGTCACCGAGGGTCATCGCATCACATTGACATACAACCTCTACCATACTCCTGGAGTAGGTGACTTGGCTGGAATGAAGACGGCTATGGACGTCACTTCTCTACCGCTCTTTCAGTATGGAAAAGATGCGCTGAAGACACCAGGCTTCATGCCACAAGGTGAGTCCTTCACTTGAATACCTTGCATTGCACTTCTAACATATCATTAGGCGGTAACTTGGGCATCTACTGTCAACATGCTTACGCCCACGCCGACTACGAAGCCGCAAAAGAGCTTCCTGGAACGCTCAAAGGATCTGACATGGCTGTCTACGACGTTTTCCGCGCACTTGGTCTCCGAGTCAAAGTTTACGCAATCCTTGCCGGCGACAACAATGATGGATATGAAGACTATGAGGACGAGGACGAGGACGAGGATGAAGGGGACCTTCGTTGCAGCATCTTGGGTGAGCTCTGCGGCCTACAAGTTACAGAGGAGGGCGGATATGATGGTTCCACCCTGCGGGAAATCACGGATGCGTGGGGCGGACAGCATGTCAACGTGACTTGGGCGAACGAACCTCAGCATCTTGGCCCTGGCCTGGTGCATTTGACTGTGAGTACCCTCTGATGACACGCGCCCTGGATGAAGCTGACAAGCGCAGTACGGCAATCAAGCTGGCGTCGACACGATGTACTCTAGCGCAGCTATCATCGTACAGATACCATCTGCTGGTATTCGTGGCGCTGCTGGTACGCAGAGTGAGCCGATTACGGTGGACTGAGGAAATACAGTGGCGTGTTCAATTCTGAGCCTGTGCTATGGAATTGTCATTCGTACTTGTCCTTCCTTGGGGGAATTATGGAGGGAATTGTTCCCAAGTTTGAGTACGACTTTTCACGAGTAAGCTAGTTTGGGAGCATGTCCACCTGTAGTGTTTGAGGATAGTACAGATTGCATACGAGAACAGGCGATTGATAGACTGAACAATACATGACTTGTTGGTTCATCTCAATTACGTGTCTCCTTTACAACTTGATATTCTAGCCGTGTCTGTACCAGCTCGCTCTTCGCTTAACTTCCCGTCCTTATTCAATCCAGAAGTCCTCCACACGGCTCATACCTCGCCACCCAAGCGTCTCCGCTCGCTGTACCATTGTGCTCGAACTCAGTCAAATATCCCATTGAACCCATGTCCGTCCGATCCAACTCCCCAGCCATCATGATCTCCTCCCGATGCCTCGACCATCGGATCTTGCACCTCCGAATCATCCACCGAATCATCCACCTCCGAATTTTGCATACAAGGATCATGCATCGCGGAGTTTTGCACTACCGGATCATGCACCATAGAATCATGCATCGCGGAGTCTTGTACCGCCGAATCATGCACTACCGAATCCTGCATCGTGGAGTCTTGCACCATCAGATCATGCACACGTGGGTCATGCACCGTCGAATCCTCAACCACCGAATCCTCCACCAACCCATTCTCGTTCCTTACACCACCCCATTCAGTCTGCACCTTCGCTTTCTTCGCCCTCCCCTCTACTTCCTTTGATTGTACACGTTAGCGCCCCCGTACCTCTCCCTCTTGCGCCCCCATCTCATCTTCACCCGACTCATGATCCTCCTCTGAAACACTTTTCTTCGTCCTCTCTCTCGTTTTCTTCTTGATAGTCCACTCTCTCCGCATGACGCCACGGCTATCTGGGTTCGTTTTGCGCGGTTCGTTGAGAGGAGGGATATTATCGCCGGCCTTGTGAAGTTGGCGGAGTGCGGGTGATGAGTTTGTACGGGCGGATGGTTGAGATGTTGAGATAGGGGGGGTGGTGGGGTTGGGGAGAGGTCGGAGGGAAGGGATGGAAGGAAGGGATGTAGTGTATGGGGTGTATTGAGCAGTTTGGGTGGATGGTGGGAATGGAAGGAGCGGCTGGATGCCGGGAAAGAGCTGGTTCCCGACTTGGTGTCGAGGGTTCTGTATTCCCTCATACCCCTGTGGAGCGCCGTGAGCTGTCATGTGAGTGACGTTGGCCCTTGTCTGTAACATGTGATGTTGCTCGAACCGCGAATACGGGCCCTGTCTACCCTGAACGCCCTGTGGGGTAGTATATCGAGGCATTGCAACACGGGCTGCGACGTGCTGGTCAAAGTGCGGAGACGGGTCCTGTACACGCCTAAGTCCCTGTGGCATGCCATAAGCAACGGGAGTGGTACTGTTCATGGGTGTATAAACGCTTTGCTGTGCCGGCCGGAATGGCAATGCAGGAGTTGTAGCAGAAACTGCGACGTGCTCATCAAACTGCGCATAAGGGCCCTGTGCACCCCCATATCCCCGTGGCGTTCCATAATCAACTGGATAAGCGTTGTTCATCGTAGCATAAACACTTTGCTGCGCCGGCCGGATCGACCATGCCGGAGTTACAGCAGGAACTGCTCCGTGCGGCACAACCTCCAAATCCGAGGCCTGGCTTCCCCCATAGCTAAGAGTTGCGTCGATATCGTTGCTGAGGCCCAAGTACGGATCATGTGTTTCTCTAGTAGGGAGAGGAGTGCTGTTGACGTGTGGGTTATACCCCTGTTGTGGGTCAGGCGTCCAGTGCATTGTGGATAGAGTGCTGAGGCTTGGAAGAGGATGATGGATGGATTCGTGGTATTCTCGTAGGATAGCTGGATTGCTAGGCGTGAAGAAGGGGGCTGAGGGTATTCAGGATGTCATTGTTGGAGGCTCAGGACTTTCGAAAGATCGGAGAGTAGAATGAATGGGAGGGAAAATACAATTCGAAATAGGTAGCTTGGTGAAATCGAAGAGCAATGTGGATACCATGGTTAGTTCACGGCGACGATGCCTGCTCGGTGCGGTTTCTGGTCGCAACTACGGTACCTACTTACGCCAACCAAGGTGTAGTTGCTCCCTACCTATCACGCATACTCGCATCGTCCTGCACCTGCAGTGTGCTGGCTTTCATCTCCCTCCTGCCTTGCGTAAGATCTATTTGTTGCAGGCGCTGTCGACCGCGAACCTCAGCATGAGCTAGATCCGGAATTGGGACTGCATGCCGAATGTGTCCGCGTGGGTTAGGGTCCACGAAGCGAAAGGCGGTATGTCGGTGGTCTTTTCTGCCACCACCAGTATCAGCACTACCGTCGTCGTGGCCGAAATTGAAGTTGTGGCGGCGTGCATGGTGTCTCAGAATAGCCAATTCTCGCTCATCGTCTGCATCGGAGGGCGCGAAAGCCGTTGTGGTAATCGAAGCGCGACGGTTACGAACTTAGTGATTCTTTTGGTGTCGCTTAGCTACCGCATGTCCATCTTCCGGCTCTGCCCGCACATCGTCAAGCCTGTATACATCTGGCAAACCTGCGCGCTTCCTATTCCACTTCACGACTTCTAGGTCGGTGTGGTATGCGTGGTGGTTCGTCGCAGCCGCTGGTAACGTGTCCTTCCGAATGTGCTCCTCTCGATTGCGGATACCGCTGTGAAGTTTGCGAATTACGTCGTTCGCTGGGTGGTATTGTGCCCAGAAAGGCCAACATGGGTGATGTAGCGGCGGGAGCGGAGGCGACCACGCCCGCTTGTTGTGTGGCTCTAAGAGCTTGAAGATGCGAACAATCCCCTCGCACATGAATATGCTGAGCTCTTCAAGATCGGCAAGTGGGAGTGTGCGGTCAAGCAGCTCGAGCGCTTGCGCCGAAGACCAGTCCGTGTACTTCTGGACCAGCTGGGCTTGGGAGGCGACTGCGAGATCGAGCTCGCGCTGCCGCTTGTTCCACGTCGCATCTACAGCCCGCTGGCGTTTGCGCCTCGTCTCTTCGATCGCAGCGAGCTCATTCGGCTGGCGAGGCGGAGCATCATGGATCGTGTCGTGACTAACATCGACGTCCATTAAGTGTCCCACAAGGTCCTCCATATCGGTGCTTGCCATGGCCATTTCGACTGCGAACAGAAAAGTTGAAGGGGATGTGTTGTGGAGTTCTGTTGTACCGGAAGTCCGACTGAAGAAGCGTTCTGCATTTGTTGGAGATTATCGTTGGTCCATCATGGGGCATTCACCCCACGTGCGGCCTAGATGCTGTGAGCTTGCAACACGCAGATATCAGTAGCTCTGATGGCCAGAAGCGCACAACACAATGACAGACCCGACTTGTAAAGCGTTCATGAGCTCTGTCTTCATTTGAGACGGCACATTTGTTGTACAATCGTATCCGGGATATGATACAGATATCGCGCAGAAGTGGAGGAGAATGCCAACGCCCACGCGCCGCCGAAACCAGGCCAGCGGTATATGCAGTGCAACCAACCAAACACCCCCATCTTGACCATTCCCGTCATTATAATCGCTCGCTCGAAAGTTGTGTGTGCCAGAAATCGAATATTATGCCGCAACAGCCATGCCGCTACCGCCGCCACTCCCTAGGCCGCCGGCATCGGGCGGTGGTGGGGGAGCATCGAGCCTCGTGTTGTCGGCCATCATGCGGTTGAAGCCAATGGACACGCCCTCAATGACAGCCAGCAGAATGGCACATGATATCGCGCCGTTGCGCATCGACTTGTAGCCGCCTCGTACTGCGAGCGAGCCGCCGGTGAAGAATCCTGCGATGATGGCGTTCCACGGGTCCTCCTTCTTCCGTATTCCCTTAACTGCGCAATCGTATGTGTTGAAAAGGCCTCCCCAGACTCCGAAGTTGCCGCCGAGAACAGGCGCGCGGGCTTTGATTGCGGTAATGGCGCCGATGCGTCGCTCGCCGTATGGGGAGTTACGGAACTGGTACACGTGTGAGAGAGGATGGGGAGGGGAAACCGAAGACACCTACACCCTTGACACCGTGCCATACTGCTCCACCTACAGCCTGTATGATAGTCAATATATGAATTAGGAGGCACGCTACTGTCGAAGACATACACCCATGGCGAAAGCACCGCCAAAGTCATTGAGAATAACCCATGGACACGGGTCGCGCGAGTGATCCATTGCGGTGTATTATTAGAAATGCGAGGTGTGTGAGGAGAGGGAGAAATTGGCGGCTGCGGTTGCTGGAAGGCGAGTTCAGACGGGTGTGACGACGATGATGCGCATCAACTTTTTCGCGGAGCCTTGCGCTTCGTCGGGGAAACTTCGGGCCGGCGGACAACATCTTGATGTCGTCTCGTCTCAACTCAGCGCACCACATCATCTACACATCATCGAGCATACAACCAGGTATCTGTATTCCCATGTTCTGGATATCTTCTCACTGGACGCCAAAGACAGTTGGAATAGGTCAAAAAGACTCTTAGCTCATGGCCCATCAAGAGTGATCCGGAGTATACTTCTCATGCCTCTTTCTTGTCATATACGTGCCTTCATTTTGAATCATGTCAATCTCTTCTTTCACGTCACGCTCTCAGTTCTCATGAGCATACTTCGATTGCCGCCGTTTGAACGCGGATGATGAGGTAGGCCTCACTCACCGCGTTTAGTCATGGAACTTCACCGCTTCGTCCATATGTCTCAATTTCTTCATTATGCGTTTTGCTATCACTTAGTACTGGTTTCTTCTCGTAGCATATAGTTGCTTCTCGATCCTACGCGCTGCTGTAGATGTTTACTTCCTCAGCTCTTCCGCCCGTTCGCAGGGCCAACGGACTCATGGTCCCGCCGCATCCTTCCTTGGCCTGACAATGATGAGTCGCCTTCACCGCAGCTTTCGCTACTGTACCCTGCATCTGTTGTCGCTGGCAACGCGCCTTCTAGCTTCCATAAGTCTTGGCGCACGCTCCGCTGAGCCACAGCTTTACAACGCCTTTCCGCGCCCTCACCTCGCGCTCTCTCACCTCAAACCCACGACTCACGTCCAGCAACTGCAAAGATGGCGGGTCCGACTCGAATAAAGACTCGAAGCTCTGGTGGCAACGCACCGCCCATCTCACCGAACGGCGACGCCCCGACTGGCATCCCACCGCCTGCGGATGGCAACGCTGAACCAGTTCAATCAAACAGTCATGATAGTGCATCTCGACTGAGCGAGGGCCTAGAGCCTATACACCTTGGCGATGCAGCCTGTAAGTTTTCAGCATTGGCATGAATGTGTAGGTACTGACAGCATGTCCAAGCCCTCAACGAGCAACTTCATGACGCAGCCAGCGAGCTGAATCGCCTAGGGTTTCACGTGAAGGACGTCATCTCGACTATTCAGCGTCTGGAAGGACTCGGCCTGCAACAGCACAACATCCCACTCCCCAAGATCATTGTTCTAGGTAAGCTATCGCTGCGAATCTTTTACAACGCTTGGTGCTGATTTGTTCTAGGCGAGCAATCGACCGGCAAATCTTCTGTCATCGAATCAATATCTGGGATCAAGACGCCGAGGGATATCGGCACATGCACACGATGTCCACTGTTCATCAAGCTCGAGCCGCTCTCGGATCCCCATGGGAGATGGAGCGCGCGGGTCACTCTCCGTCGCAATTTCGGATTCGATGGCAAAACTGGTAGAGGGTCAGAGCGTCGTTTCCCTGGCTGGTATCTTCTGCCGCAGCCGAAGGTCGAAACTTTTACGTCAACCAACAACCCTGACCAGCTCGAGGAGATTATCACTCGAGCACAGACAGCTCTCACCACCCCTTGGACTGACTACAAGGAGTTTCTCCTGCCTACTTACCATCATACCAAGGAAGATCAGCAATCTCGGTTCAGTCCTAACGTTGTTTGCATCTCCATAAACCATCCTGACCTGCCAGCACTAAGCTTCTACGACCTCCCCGGTATCATTGGCCAGTCAGATAACCCTTCAGATGTCAAATTCGTGCGGGATCTTGTTATTGAATACGTCAAGGACCCCGAAGCTCTCGTTTTGGTAACGTGCGCTATGGACAATGACATCGCGAACTCTGCTGCGGGTGGTATCGCGCGGCAATTGAAAGCCTCCGATCGGTGCATTGGTATGCTCATCCCTCCTCTGTTCCTTCCTTTACTAATACAAGTGAAGGCGTTCTGACCAAACCCGACCGTATCACCGTAACTGCACGTGAGGAGAAGGTGCATGAGATCTTTATCGAGAAGCGACTTCCGTTTGGCCACGGCTACTTTGTCGTTCGCAATCGCGACCATTTGCAACTGAAAGGTGGGCTATCGCATCAAGACGCCCGTTTTCAGGAAAAGCAGTTCTTTGAGCAGGAAGAGCCTTGGGCGACCCAGTGTCGAAACCTCCAGTCCCGTTTCGGCACGCTGAAACTCCAAGCTTTTCTCTCTGGCAAGCTTGCTGAGCAGATTACCAAGAGGCTTCCCGTAATTCAGAAAGAGATTGACATTCGCCTAGAGCAGGTTGAAGACCAGCTGAAGCAGTTCCCGGAGCCGCCTACTCAAAATGCCTCGAGGATCATTTATGATGTCGTCTACGAATTCGCTCAAAACGTTCGCAAGGAGCTAGTGGCTGAGTACCCGCGTATCGACTGGCGCAACAACTGGGAAGCTCTCCAGAGAGCATTGTTTGACGCGCTCCTAAGCCTCAAACCTACCTTAGCCGCGAGCGGTAAGAGAGATAGAGGCATCTACGCCGCATCACTAGTATCACTGGCATCTGGTCACAGCTCTGGTCGATCTGTCAATGATGCCATCGCCCTTCCGGAGTCCGAGGATGAAGCTGACACGGATGGCGATGTCAGCATGTCTGGTACTCCGAATCCAGAAACGCCTTCAAAGAAACGCAAGATGGACAATACTCCTGCTCCCTCGCCCTTGAAGGCTCCGCGGACCCCTAGCAAGAGTCCTGACTTCAGTGACAAGAGGACAAAATACCAGCTTGACGCTCTTGCAGAACACTTGGAGCGGAAGTCAAAGTCAAAGATTCCAGGCCTGATTGAGCCTCGGGTAATCAACGATGAGATGGTCGCAACGCTGAAGCATTGGGAGCTGCCTTTGGACGACTTCTTTGGTACACTTGAGAAGCAGCTTGAAATACAGCTTAAGGGTGCCTTCCACGAGTCCTTTGTCAAGTGGGAAGGCACAGCACTGTATTCTGAGGCTTGGAAGATTGCTATGGAGATGCTCAATCTTAACCTGCATCAGCAACGTACCACCATGGCAAAAGAGAGCCTCGACGACGAAAACGAGGGACCGTACATCTTTCACTCAGACATCTTCAATCGCGAGATGGACGCCGTTCTGCAGCTCTATCGTCAAGCTCGGTTCAAAGCTCGCATGGCTATATACAAGAAAGAGCGTTTGCATCGAACTGGAAAGGCCATGACGGCCGCAGAGGAGAACAAGATGCGTACGTAACACCTGTGTACGAGTTCCATATGAGACAGTCACTGACCTTGTACACAACCTCTAGAGAAAGATGAAAAGTTTATCGCGGTCATCAACTCAGAGCCATACAGCGTCGAGCTGAATGTTGCTGCGAGGGTAACTACCTACTACATGCTCGCCGCGCGCCGCTTTCACGACTCTATCTGCATGCGCATCGAGTCCAAGTTCTTCAAGCAGCTCCGCACCCAGTTGCGCGATGAGCTTGAGAATGGTCTAGGCATCCACGACGAGGTGGAAGGTCACTGCAATGCGGTCCGCCTTCTGGCTGAACAATCGCAGCGTGAGAAGCAGCGACAAGAGCTACTCGCACAGCGGAATGCACTCCAGCAGGGCCAGCAGATTCTCGTTGATCTGGAGAAGAAGAAGTACGACGAGGACACGGCGTCTCCAACGTCTAGAGCTGGATCTGCCAACAGCGGAAGCAGCTCCTCCTTCGGTCTTCCGCCTCTTCAATCTGAGGAGATGGAGGAAGAGATGTAGATTCTTTCTCGCATTTCACCTTCTTCCGCTGACGGTACTGCATACATTTTCGCGAACGCGGTCAGCGTGCCTGGTAGCTAGTTCAAGGAACACTGAATAAGGCGGCTTTATTGGGAGCAGGAAGATGTGCATGCCTACTGAGAGTACATGTGTGGTGTTATGGGTTGGGATTAACGCGTCCTGGGAGACACCTTGACTACTGATGGCTGTTGGGGAGTACATAGGCACTCCACGACGCAGACACCGCGTTCTTGCGTTCATACGCATCACGTAACGATTCGTTAAGTGAGAGTAGGTTTCATGCAATCTACAGTTTCTCATATCCTGATGTTCGTTTCAATTTGCAATTCGGTCGTACTCCCTCCACCCGATATCCACTTCTCCCCCATTCTCATCCCCATCCTCACTCCCATCCCCTCGTCCCCATCCTCCATCCCCTCAACCCCTCAACCCCTCATCCACTCATCCACTCATCCACTCATCCACTCATCCACTCATCCACTCATCCACTCATCCACTCATCCACTCATCCACTCATCC